>JAQPPZ010000078.1:1200000-1688675 GCA_028583015.1 Wollemia nobilis | reverse complement strand
CTCTTGTTTCATTAAGGCTTCAATCTTGGGATTCACAGGCCTCTGCATCTACATAAAAGGTTTAGCTCCTTCCTCTAGTTTGATGGTATGCTGAATGACCTCTTTCCTGTACACTTTTAGATCACTATAAGTCCAGGCTATTATATCTAGATATTCTCTACATAACTATTTAATTTTTTCTAGTTCTACCACTGTACAATCGGTCCCAACTTTGATCATTTTTCTTGGTTCTAGTTCTATTTCCTTATACCGGCATTCATCTACCTTGATCCTTCATCCTACAACTCTGTCTCTATTGTCAAAAAGGCTCTCCAGGGTGATCAGTCCCCTAGGGATATGATTATTTATCAGTTGAATAAGGCTCTCTTTGTCCTCTTCTTGTAACACTCTTTTCGTAGAGCAATTCATCTCATGAATCAGAAAATCTAGGATCTGCTCATCGTTTTCAAATACCTTCCAGAAAATATAGAAGGTTTGTATATAAGTCTAACTATTTTAGACTTCTGAATAACATTGCTGATTGGGCAAAAATTTGATCCTACTGATGCTAACAGGTCTGCATGTGTGTTCTTCTATCTGGAAATGGATTTCATGTTTAGTGCTTCAAAATTTTCCAATAGATCTAACACTTTATTTTTGTAAGCCCTTAGGTAATGCTGCTTACAAATGTATTTGCCAGTAACATGTTTAACGATCAGCTCTGAATCTCCATAGATCAGCGGTTGTTTCACACCCAGTTTTTTAGCTTTCATGAGTCCCAAACATAAGGCTTCATATTCAGCTACGTTATTGGTGCAACTCCATGTCAACCTATATGAAAAGACTTTTTCTTTTCCAGTGGGTGAAATCAGGACGATTCCAGCTCCTGCTCCATTTTTGCACCTTGAGCCATCAAAGTACAATTTCCATAACTGGTTGGCTGAATCATCTATTTTAGGGACAACAATAGGGAGATTTTTTGGTTTCTCAATGGAATAGCTTCCTATTTCGGTCTCTATCATAGCATTGAAGTCTTTCATTGAAAACTGATCTTTAGATTGGATCCTCCAGGGTTTCTTCCATTAAATCAATATTCTCCAATTCCTCGGACATCATGTTGACGGTAGTTGTTTCTTCTAGTCTTTCCACATGAAAAGTAGATGGTTTTTCATTGTATATCTTGACTCTTTTACCTTTGAAAGGTACCTCCAAATGTGAATAATCTAGTGACAGATAACCTCCTAATTTGGGTATGAACTCTTTGGATAAAAACATACCGAAATATGGTTCTAAGTCTACAATGACTACTTCTTGTATGACGACTGCATCTAGCATTCTGTGGAGTTGAATAGGGATATCTTTGATCACCCTTATAGTTTTTACTGGAGTACCATCCAATTGCAACACACCAGGATGACTTAGAGTATATTCCATCCCCATTATGTCACATACGGCTTTCGACATCATCGTAGTTGTGGCCCCTGAATCAATCATGCAATTGTGAACTATCCACCCCTCCATTTGCAAGGATAGATAGAATGGGGGCGGTCTATTTTTTCCAGAGGTTGACACAACATTTGCCTATATAACATTTGAGGAAGAGTTATTATTCTTTAAATTTAAATATTCTTGGAGGAGGTCAATCTGACCAGAAATTTGTAGTGCATCATACATGCTTATCTTGGAAGGAGTCCTCTTCATTTCTTCTGCAATGTTGAATGAAAGGGTTGCAGCTGGGGATACCTCAGTACTATTTTCCCTTCCACTAGTAGATGCATCATATCTGTCTCTATAGACCTGCATAGCTTCTATTCTTTGCATTTTTGTCAATGAAGGAAATATGAGTCTTTCCTTTGCTTGTTCTTGAGCCTCGCTCCCTTTTCTAGGAGGAAATTCTTTTCTCAGTGTAGTCGCAGAAGCCTGAGGAGGGTCAAAACGTCCTTTCTCATTCGACTGGTTTTTCTATGGAGTTGCCCTGGGGGCAGGATGAAAACCTTGTGGTTGGAATTCCTTAGGGTAAGTTTGTAACGAATTTTTTCCCAACCTTGTCAGGACTGAGACTTGTTCCACGGATGGCATTGCCAAATTATGGTGGACTTCTCTGATTATATTCACTTGTCCCTTATCGGTTTCCTTGGCTCTTTCATTAATAACTGCCTGCACATGGTGTTTATGAATCATGCATGAATCTTCTCCATGAGGATTGTTGCAAATGGTACACCAGTAATCAAAATTAGTGGGTTCTCCATTATCTCCTATCTCATTTGCATACACCACATTTTTTCTCTCTTGTACCCTTCCACTTGTCGAAGCACCTTCCTTTTGTATCTGTGGAAATCTTCTTGCTTGAATATTACTTTTCACCTCTCTCTTTTTCATGGATGCCATTTCATTTGACAACGTCTTCATTGTATCAATTATGGTTGTGTATTGATCATTGGGGGGAGCTGATGCATGGGGTGTGGCTGGTAATGCACGGAATGTAGGAGGTGCAACTATAGCTAGGAGGGCCTGTGTTGATGGGAGTGTAGGAAGTTTAGAGATTGATGCTTGGGAAAGCTCTGGTACAATTGGCAATAGACTCTTTGATGGATATCTTTTTGTAGTGATGAGATTAGCTTCGCCCTTTGCTGCCTCTACATAGATTCCAGGAAAAGTGGTTACACGGGATTGCCTTATTATCATACTGAGATCTGAATCAAAAGCCCTTAAATAATAGCATATAGCTTGTTATTTCATGGGATTTAGGCCTTGAGTTACTCTATCCCGAGTTCTGGTAAAATTGATGTTGAGATCTTGGATTTCTTCTTGTGGATGTCTCTCAATGATAGTGAATTGATTCAACAATGTGAAATGATCCGCATGTATATTAAATTCATCGACTAGACGACCGGCCAGTACTGCCCAAGAAGTAATGGATCTAGCAGGAATCACTTTGTACCAATAGAGCATCTTTCCTTTCAAAGATATAATCAACAATCTGACCATTACATCTTCTTGAGTGATGTTATAAACATATGCTAGCACTGATACATCTAAATAGTGCTCATCTGCTTTTTTTTCTGTTCCATCAAAGGTCGGTAATGCTTTTAGTGCAGCTTGTGGAATTTGGTGGTGTGTTCCCAAGTTCAAAGGGCTAGTTTGATTCCACACAATATGCACTGGGGTAGGGGCGTCTGCCATGATTGCTAAAGGAGTTACAACCATTATGGGATTGCTTGTAGATGCTCCTACAACGGGTGTTAAAGAGGTGCTAATGGTGTCGAGCGGATTTGATCATGCGACTAGCATAGGGTGTGCTTTTAGGATTTCGAGATGTAGTTCAAAGAACTCGATAGGCTCTTCAGAGTTTCTAGCTCAGGATCTGGTTATCATATGGCTATATAACCATAAGGTTTTTAGACAAGGTCTTTCTTTTATGGTCTAAATTGCAACAGAGTTGCCAAGTAGTTTTTCTTGATATTTTTAAACAAAAAGGCTCTTAAGGTAAAACACCAAAACTTATACAATACTGTGGGATTTTTGGTCCCACCGGGTGTGCCAAAAACTGTTGGAACAAAATTTGCCTTCGGTTAATAGTGTTGTGCCTTAGACTTTGCCAACATTGAATAAACAGATCTTGCTTGAGATCATCTGTCTAGTCTCTAGAGAGGGTTGGTTCCTTTGAGTTTTTTAGAGAAAAGGGGAACAAGAGATAAGGGAAATATAGCCTAAGCTAGAAACTTTTCTCATGGTATAGATTGGACAACAACAAACATTGACGATGCATATCACAATTTTTAGAGTTTTCTTTATATCCTTTTATAGAAAACATGAATTCCTGAGTGCACCTTCTAGATATTCGTCTCAAAGCATGTAACTATATTTTAATGTTCAACTCTAGAAATAAGATTTATACGTGCACAGTCTAGATTTCAGAACAGATACATTATAAAACTTAGAGTGAATAAAAGTTAAAACACCAGGATACATACACTTGAACACAGAAGTTTTCAAAACCCAGAGGAAGAAATATTTTAATGCTTGTAATCCAGTACATGTACATCAAGCTTGTAAACGTCCAAGAGCCGACCGTTTTCATGGTTGACTCACTCCTATTTATACCCTAAAAAGAGTATCTTCTACTATGTACTTTTAATTTCTTCAATCAATTACAAGCAATTGTCTGTAGTTTCTAATAATATACAACGGATTTCTCGTAGATTGGATAGATTTCCTTCTAGATAATTTTAGATGAGTCTATTATTCTACAATCATCTAGCGGACCTGCCAGGTTATAATAAATAGACCATTCTTCAAAAATCAGCACCTGATGTCAATACATGTCCCCAGTTGCCAAAAATATACTCCATTCCTTTACAGCTGGCGTGTCGCAAAATCGTGACATTCTTTCCTTGCTTTGCTCTTTTTTCTCCTCCAGCCACAAAAATGAGACATGTCATGAAATCATGACATTTGTCTCTTGTTTTGCTCTTCTACCGCTTCCAGCCATAAAAATGAGACATGTCATGAAATCGTGACATTCGTCCCTTACTTTACTCTTTTACTGCGTCCTATCACGAAAATGAGACATGTCACAAAATCATGATGTTTGTCTCTTGCTTTGTTCTTCTGCCACTTCCAGCCGCAAAAATGAGACATGTCACGAAATCATGACATTTGTCTCTTACTTTGCTCTTTTGTTGCCTCCCGCCACGAAAATGAGACATGTCACAAAATCACGACGTCCGTCTCTTGCTTTGCTCTTCTACCGCTTCCAGCCACGAAAATGAAACATGTCACGATATCGTGACACTTCTACCTCTTTGTTCTCCTTTGTTGCTCTTAGCCGCGAAAATGCAACATGTCGTGATATCGCGACATTTTTGCCTCCTTGTGCTTTCTCTTCTCTTTTGCCATGAAAATGCAACATGTCGCGATATCGCGACACTTTTGCCTCCTTGTGCTTTCTCTTCTCTTTTGCCGCAAAAATGAAACATGTCGCGATATCGTGACACTTCTACCTCTTTGTTCTCCTTTGTTGTTCTTAGCCACGAAAATGCAACATGTCGCGATATCACGACATTTTTGCCTCCTTGTGCTTTCTCTTCCCTTTTGCCCCAAAAATGCAACATGTCGCGATATCGTGACACTTTTGCCTCCTTGTGCTTTCTCTTCTCTTTTACCATGAAAATACAAAATGTCGTGATATTGCGACACTTTTTCCTCCTTGCTCCTTTTTGTTGCTCTTAGCCGCGAAAATGCAACATGTCGCGATATCGCAAAATTTTTTCCTCCTTGCTCTTTCTCTTTGCTTTGGATCATGAAAATGCAACATGGCATGATATCGCGACACTTTTTCCCCATTGCTCTTTCTCTTCTCTTTGAACCACGAAAATGCAACATGTCGCGATATCGCGACACTTTTTCCTCCTTGCTCCTTCTCTTTGCTTTGGACCGCAATAATGCAACATGTCACGATATCATGACACTTTTTCCCCATTGCTCTTTCTCTTCACTTTGAACCGTGAAAATGCAACATGTCACAATATCGCGACACTTTTTCCTCCTTGCTCTTTCTCTTTGCTTCGGACCGCGATAATGCAACATGTCGCGATATCGTGACACTTTTTCCCCATTGTGATGTTTTGCTTTTTCTTTGATCTTTAGCATATGGGCCACTTTGGTCTTCTTGGAAAATATGCAAAAAGGTGCATTAGCTTTTTTTTTGTAGTTAGTCACTTTTTGACTAATAGTAATCCACACAGATGACAAACTATGCATCCAATAAATTTTGTAGCTCATCTTTGACCATTAAGGCTACTGTTGGATGCATATTACGTAGTTTTTGCTTTACTAGCTTGATTGTCGGATCAAGCATTAGATTATGCGTGACTAGCTACGGGTCTAGCCCTGACATGTCTTTGTATGACCATGCAAAAACCTCCTTCTTCTCTTTGAGAAGGGCAATGTAGTCGGCTTGCTCTTCGGGGGATAGACTTACCCCCAGCTTGATGATTTGCAAATTCATTGGATTTGAGCCAATGTCTATGTCAGTCATCTCCTCGACCGACATGTGGGATCCGTGCTCCAACTAGTGTGGATTTGGGATCAAGTGGATATCGTTTTCTGAATTTATATCATCATTCAAAACGTCAGGTCCCTCTTTAGCATGGAAGACATCCTAAGTCTGTCTTGGGGTGAAATGGAACATCCCACCGCAAGGCCAGTACTATGATGGGGATGGTGGTGTGTCAGTGTGATCCCAGTCTATAGCATCTAGGTCTAAATGCAATGACCATGTTGGGTTGGCTGGATCATGGATGGGGGCGATTAAATCAATGGAGATCATGTTGATGAAATGATTGTGGTCTCCATTACTGCGGGTATGACTACTCGAACATCCTATATGATATTTGTGCTTTAGATCTGGATCTATGGGTACTGGAACAAATGGATCGGCCCTATGCATGTATAAAAATATGGGGTCCACCCTAGGCACTAATGGTTGCATAGGGTCTCCAAGTGAAAAATGCTCTCTGTATACCTGGAGTGGCGGGTGCAGTAATTGCTATAACTGCACCTAGTTTAGGTGCCACCTATGCCTTGGCCCTATGTGTAACTATTCAAACATGTCATCTATGTCCAAGGGATATTGCAACTATCGCATAGGATTGAGATAAGCCATCTTAGTTTCATCTTCGTAATCACTGTCAGAGATCCAAAGGTCTTCGTTGGCTCTAACAGCTATTTACAACATATGAGGCTCATCTTGCTCGAGAAAATTAATGTGGTCCCATCGAGGTTGTTTCGCTCTCTACGAGGGGACTTGATTCTCTTGAGGTGGCATATGCTCCATTGGAGCATCCAAAGGGAACATTGTCAGGAAGCTCTCCTGATAGTCATCCATGGGATGCACTTGTGAATGATTGTGATTAGACTTGAAAGGATCCCAAGGTGCTACCTCGTATTTTGACTCATATTTTGAAGACCCTTCTTGGTCTTGTCCATATCCTTCTTGTAAGTGAGTCCTTGAATTTTCTCCCTTTTCGATCGAAGGGAAATAGTTGTTAAGGTCAACAAGGTTGTTTGTTCATAATGGGAGATAATCCCCCAATGTATAAGTTGTGTTAGGATTGGCATATGGATCTAATGCCAACCCATCCTTGTTGCCTATCCCTAGGCCTTGCATGTTCTCAACCAAGATGTCTAGGGGTAGGGGGTGGTTGAACCCTACTCCTGACTTGTCATATGGCATTTGATATCTTGGTTGGCAAAGAACATGCACTCCTTTCTCATACCTGCCCAACCCATATCCATGCCAATTACATTGGCCAAGATATCTTAGAGCAAAATCAGGGTTGGACAAATAGTTAACATCCTCAGCAAAGGGCTCTTCATCTTCATCTTCTTGCATATAAGTTTCAATGCCATTATCCAGGCCCCCATAAACAAAGTTTTTCTAATTGGGTGGGTAGCCTAGAGGAACCATAGAGCCAATGGGGAGTCGAGGTCTCCCCATGTATTGCATGGACTCAAGTGTGGGTGTTGCTACAATGTTCCTCACTAGATGCTCCCCTAGGCCCGTGTTGGCCATCTCAATGGTGACCGTTGGTGGTTGAGGGGGAGAGAATGGGAGTCCTTCCTGAGTCCACTCCATGTGGGCTGAACTAGGCATCTCGAATTCCATTCGACTAGGCATCTCTTTGGTAGAGATGGTTGATACTAGGGGTGGTTCTTCTTCCAGGGGTGTCTTTCCCTTATCCTTTGGTGTGGCCACCATAGGTGGCATCATTGGTGAAGGACCAGATTAGGAAGATGGACCCGGATGAGGATTTGATGGACTCAACAATGGGGATGCCTACGAAATCAGACCCTGGTTAGATGGATTCAACTAAAAATCCAAATGTGTTGATGGAAGGGTCGATTGCGGCATGAATTGCATCGTATTGCAGTACTTGAAGGGCTCTAAGTCTATTGGGACTACATGCACCTGTCCTTCAAATGTATACTTGAGGCACTGATGAGCTATTGATGGGACACACTTCATGTCCTTGATCCAATGTCGGCCCAACAAGATATTGTAAGCCATATCACCTTCCAAGATGTGGCACAATGTATGAATAGTATTTTGTCCCACTTGGATGGGTAGGACAATTGTACCAACTGTTGAGCATATTGCATCATTGAATGCTCACAGTGTATAGGTGGAGGCCACGATGTGAGATGTCGACAACTTCATATGTTTCAATGTTGCTATTATGATGATATTACTGGAGGAGCCAGTGTCCACCAACACCCTCTTATACATAATCCTATTGACCCATGCAATGACGTGCAGGGGTGGATCCACCATGTCACTAGCCACCAATTTCAATTCATCTTCTCTAAAGGTGATGACTAGTTTTGTACATTGTTTTACATGTCCCACGAAGTTGTTGAAAGAGTTTGCTTCATGGGGATGCAGCTCGATAGCTTTTAATATCTCCATTAGAGCCTCCCGATGGGGAACTGATTGTTGAATGAGCTCGTATATGGAGAGCCTAGCCGACATGGTCCTTAGACTTTGGGTAAGTCTAGTCCAAATCATGGCCACTGGTCTAGGTGGAGGAAGTTGCATAGGGTGCGGTTGAGGTTGTGATGTTGATGGAACCTCTCTTGTGGCTACTATGGGGGTAGCTCCTGGGTACCTCTTGTTCCTAGTCACTATGCTTATCATCCCTACATACCCCTGCATGGGGCAATTCTGTTGCACCTCATTGACTTGAAGGGGTTTTTCCTACGTCTCATGGGTAGGTAGGGGGTCTCTGAAGACTCCCATATGTTGGTTGTTTGGCGCTACGGGGTTGTCCATTGCCAATGTCTTATTGTCGATTAGGTCTTGTACCAAACCTTTGAATTTCCAACATGCATTAAGATCATGTCCCTTTCGTCTATGGAACCGACAATACAAGTCCTCCCGATACCCCTTAGGCTTTGGTGCATTGGGGTCTATGGTTTGAATCTCTGGCAAGTTGATCAAGTTTGCCACTAAAAAGCGGTCAAAAAGGGAGTCTCTGGACTCTATGTAAGGTGTAAATTGTCGCCTAGGGTGACGCTACTGATTTTGTTCCTACCTCTGGTTTTCTCTATCATAATTTTTAGGAGGCATCACTTGATAGTTAGCCTTTTGAGGTTGTGTTGCTTGTGCAGGCTTAGGGACGTTGATGGCAACTTGATTGACTACGACGAGTTTCTATTGCGTAGTTCCTATTTTGGTGTTCTTGTTCCACTCTTTTTTCTTAGGCTTGGCAATTTTGCCATCCTATATCTTGATCTCCTTGATTATTCTGGCTTGCGCTAGAGATTCCTCTAAAGTGGCATATTACTGCAGCTGCAATAGCATGAAGATCGATCTCAAACATCTCTTTGAGAACATTTGGGTCAAATCGGACATGGGAGGGAGGTAGGGCAGCTTTGAAAGTAGCGTCCTCCATCGATTCCCATATGCCACCATGGTCTCTTCCTCATATTGTCGGAGGCTATCTAGGTCACTTAATGACGCCTTTTTCTTGGTGTTGAAGGTGAAGCATTCAAGGAACGCATCCACTAGCTGATCCAAGTTACTGATGCTATGTTTGGGCAACTGAGTGAACCAATCTGAGGTAGGACCTACGAATGTGGTTATAAATGTTTTTAGTAACAAAGCATCGTTGTCCTGAATGCCAAAGCATTGGCTCAGGAACCTAGTCACATGCTCCTGAGAATCCTCCTCCCCTCTAAAGAGTGCCAACTGGGGCAGTTTGAAGTGTTTAGGGTATGGAGGTGCCGACACTGACGGATGCACAGGATGACTACGAAGTTGGCGTAGAGTGGGCTTTTGAGGCCCAGAAGTCTTGATCTCCATAGATTCTAAGCACTCGAGCAACACTTTATATGCATCAGAGGATTTGATCTCTTCCTCCTTGGTTTGCTCCCATCGTGGGTTGTAGGGAACTAGAGGCCTATGGAGGGATAACTCGGTAGCACCCCCTCTGCCTTGGTAGGGCATTTCAGCATACTCTTCTTCTTGTTCATACTCCTCATAGGCTTCTTGAGGAGTGCCTAGTCGAGACCTATAAACATAGGTGGGTGCCTACGGAGGGTGCCCATCATTATTTCTGGGAGTGGCCTCCCACTCAGGTCTAGGAGGGCTTGGAGGCAGTACTTGACGAGGTCGTAGAGACCTATCTCACACCAAGGGGTTATGCCTCTCATACACTTCTACTTTATGCATGCAAGGGGTTGGGACATTCTTGGGCACATTGTTATGAAGCAATTCGGTTGTCTACCACTAAATGTGCTCTTTTTTAAGGTGACACAGATGTTCTAACTATTGTTGATCTTGCCTAAGCTATGTAATTTGTGCTTGGTGGGCGGCATGTCTGGAAAATGCCAAGTCAATTTGTTTTGTCGTCTCTTGTTTAGGAAGCTATTGCATAACTTTATTATTATTAGCATATGCCTCTCCTACATGTCTATCTCGGTCATGGTGATCCGAGATCCCTATGTGTTGCTTCCCTCTATCGAGGTTAGCGGCATTTACCTAAGGCTTCAAAATCAATGGGCGATCCTGATACATAGCGGGTGCAGAGGTGCATCATTCCCACACTATGTACTACTCTTGAGGAATGTAGTGGTCTTCCTCATACTCCCTTTCGTATGTGTGCAAGGTGTGGGCAAAATTGTCTTGCCCTACCTGGAGAGTCTGATACTCTGGATATTGTCTAGTGTTTCTAATAGTAATAAGGGGCAAAGGAGGAATGACGAAATCATGTGGCCCTCCTTATGGACCCTATGTTGTTCAAGCACTTCATCACTAGGCCACCCATAACGAGCTTCTAATGGAGGTCTCCTATCTATGTTGAGTGCTACGTGTAAGTTATCCTCTTGAATGGACCTATGTTGAGTGGGGGTGCCCCTCAAAGAGGTGCCTCTATAGTCTTGTTTTGTGATGGCATGATGTGGACTATCTTGTGTGCCATGTAGCCAAGGTGGGATGACTAAGTCCTCAGGACTATATCGGAGGTGACTTGCCCCCCTTTGCACACTTTTTGCAGTGCTTTCCCGTGATTGGGATCGACTACGAGTGTACACCATGGTGATGTTTACCTAAATATGTATACATTTTTATCTTATTTTAGGATTTCTTATGCTACACTAAATAGAAAGGAAACACATAATCACAACAATGGTTATCTCGTTTAAAGATTAAAAGTGTGCCCTAGAATCTGGTTTAGTGTGTTTTGATTTTGTTTTGAAATTTTTTGTGAAAACCGTTTAAATGCAATTATGATGCCTCTTATGAATCCAAAAATGGTCACCTATTCGATATACCATTGCCGGACCGATATACCAACCTCTCTATATACCCGCCCTTATGTGAGGGAGACTATAGGTACATGAGAGCAGATGATACGTGGAACATAGGTGGTATGGAAGGGGAATCACTCTATTTATAACACCTACCATAGAAGACTTATCCTCATGCACTGGGAATCACCCCTAGCTACACTTGGTCAGATTTCGTCAGGATTTACATCTAGCAATAGTCACGATCGGGGTTATGGATGCAATATCTCAAGCCAAGGTGGTGATGAAATCCACTGTTGGTCTTGCTCAAGGGTTGGGGTTTTATGACCAACTCCTTGTTTTAAATTACCACGTGGTGTGTGGGGTTATTTTTAAGTTGCATAAATGAAACAAGCAAGCATTTAAACTCTCCTATGCAAGCAAATATCAGAGAACAAAAAATAGAAAACAAAAAATTGACAGAGGGTTTTTAAGACCCCTACCTCTTCTCTGCCAAAATCGGATGTCTCTGAATCTCTGTCCTAAAATTGCACAGAGAGCTATTCGTCCTGGGGTGAGACAAATAACATATCTGTATTTGTTCTAGGGTAAGACAAATTTCTGTTCATCCCTGGGTCAGATGAATTACATCTCTGTTCTCGTCACAGATTGAAACGAACAGCAATCCAGCATTTGAAAACTTGTACCTGTAAGCAAAAACAAGCAAATTTCAATCAAAAATTTAATATTAAAATCAAGGGACAGAGGTCCCACCGTGATCACCACTAAAAGCATGAGGATACAGAAACAAAAAGGAATATACCAAGTACGATGCTTTTAAAACCAAACTTAACGCTAAAAACCTATGTATTGCAAAATGCATGAAAAGAAAGAATCATATACGAATGGACATAAGATAAAATAAATATGGAATGCACTGCCATTTTATTGATATGCTTTTAAAGTCGTGTTACAATATTTCTCCTTCCTTTTTAGGGGATAGGAGCGTCAAATATGTTTCTTATCACATCAATGGATGGCAATCCTTCTTCCGCGTGCCCACATGTAAGATGGGCAGAGCAAAATGTCACCGCTACTTGTGTATATGATTTTTGACTCCTTCCTGCTCCTTTTATGTTGAAGACCTATGTTCAAGGAAACAGAAAATATTAGTAGCACCTACACATGGAATAAAACATGCATTTCCCAAGGCCTACTGTTAGTGTATTCATGAAAATATTAAACTGATGATAAAATAACATCCAAACAACCTACAAATTTGAAATAAGCATGAATATGTTACCATGAGACCACTACAAAAATAATAGTCAAGAAATTCCTCACAGATTTGAATTTGCTCCGGGGTGGGATGAATCAACCTGTAATAAATTATCAGAAAGCACCCTCTTCAATGTCCTACTTAGGAAACTCCAAATGACTTGCAAAGTTGGGGTTAGCTAATTGGGGGTGTTTTGGGAAGACCCAGAAGGTCATATTTCTCCAATTTGGCCTCTATCACCCATATTTTGATGATGCCATCTGCAAGTTAGTAAAGGTGGGAAAAGACAAAAACCCAGTCAAAATTGCTCAAAATGAAGTGAAATTTAAAATACAGGCTATTTAAATAACCTAGAATAATATGCAAAAGAAAAATCAAAGAAATATGCCATATATTTCTATTCATCCCGGGGTGGGGCGTTTAGAACTGCGACAACTTGGGGAGCGCTTGGGGGTAGGACGCCCACCGTTTGGGACTTTTTTTCAGCACCAATCCACTTGGGATTGGTCAAAAACCTGTTATGGGGTGTTGTCGACAAATTTTGTGGAATATTGTGGCCAAAAATTGGATTTTGGGTCCGATTTCACGTTTCCAATAATCACCCAATAACCTCCCTTTTGAATGAGAGATTAAGGATGTGAAAGGCACAAATTGCAACTAGGTATGTAAATTGGCAGCACTTAATTTCTCAAATGCTCCCTCTCTATATTTTTTGGGTGAGAAAACTCACCAATTTATAGACCTAGGGTCTCTCTGTTTGAATTGCGCATGTGAGGACGCCACTTGAGTTATTTGTCCTATTTTTAGAGAAAAGATAATTCCTTTATTTAGAATCTCCTTGCATGAGGTATCTAAAATAAATACATTCATGACTGGAGCCTCTCTTCTTGTTTTGAAGTTGTTCCTCGCAATTGCATGGCCTAAAGCTTCAGTTAACTGGCAGACTTGTCGAGGTTTGACTTTTTTCCAGTCAAACTTGCTATTCGCCTCACCCTAAGGCGAATGCTGATATTCGTCCCTGGGTGAGACAAATGCCAATTTGTATTCATCCCTATGTGGGATGAGCAGAGAGCAAGGTGTCAAAAAGGTGCCAAATTGACCTTTGACCTTCCAAACTACTTTTGGGAGTGGTTAGGACCACTTTTTAACCTTTGGGGGCTGCCCTAGGGGTTGTGTGTGTCAATGCGATCAACACTTGTTGTCACATAATCATATTGGTTATGTTTTGGTGTCTACACACATAAGCCCATCTATATGAGTATTCTTAGAACTTTAGAGTCGATTATCCATATCATAAAACTATTGAGCTAGTCTCTTTTTCCATTATTTCCCTACAACCTTTCTTTAACCTATTAACTCATTCTAATTAATTAACTATTAGCCCAATTAAAATTATTTAGAAAACCAATATATCCTTTAATCAAAACCTATAACATTAAACCATTTATAGAACCCCATTAAACTCCAAAAGCCAAATAGAACAATAATTCAATGATTTTCCTAGCATGGTTGTCAAAATCTCACCACAAAACCATAATGAAAGAAAATAATATTGCGCTTTGATCTAGAAATGCCTTAAGAACACCAAGGAAAAACCCCATGTTTAACTCCAAAAATAAATGTGGTGCAAATACATTACTAGTCCATCCTTTTAATTTAATATAAAACATAAATCCATAAAATGAAACCATCTTTGATAAGCTAACACACAGTGAGATACATCATGTAATTTTTCCAAATTTCAAACACAAATAACTATTGTAAAAAATAGTCCAACATATTTAATAGTTCATTTATGAAAAATTGAATATATTACTCTTTATAACAAAATAAATACTCTCTTTCCACTAGGAAAATATTATGTCATAAATCCATTTATTATGGGATATATCCAATAGGCTTTACAATATTACAAATAGTGACTGCAACATCCCTTGCCAAAAACACTCTTCTATTCAACATTCATTTGCAGTAAAAAATCGATAGAGATAAAAATCACAAGGATTAATTTTTCTTGGAAAATTTTCTCTTATGATAACACTAATTAGTACATAATAGGTTCTCAAATTTTTGGTAAAAAAATCATTCTCTATAATCTCGCCAAAGCATAGATTAATTCAATAAATACTTAAAGTATAGATCATCTCTTCTCATTGGTCCAAGCAGGCAACAAACTCCATACTCTATTCAACTTCACTTCTGGACACCAAGAAGAGAATATCATTTCAATGGGATTAGAGATGACCTATAATGATTTATATCTTTGCTCTCATTCACTTGAAACCAATCTCAAAGCTAATGTTGGAACATATCCATTTCAACTATGTTCACCCATTATACACAATGTAAACAATATTTCCATTTCTTGTTTTCAAAAGTTAAGTAATTCCAAAGAAGAACATGCATATCTTAATCTTCTATTTATTGAGTAAACCTAACTCAATACATGATATTTACTCAAACATTAATCAATCATTTTCATAAACAAAGAGTCTCCTACACGTACAACATGAAACTCAAATACCACATTCAATCTTGAACACACACAAATCTATCACTAAGACATTATAGAACTTATTTTTTTGGAAAGTAAGGTTTCAAGTTTATATTATTTCTTGTAACTAGTAGGAACATTTGTTACTTCAATATGATGTAATACATGAACATAAAATATTATGTAGCACACAATAGTTCTCATAACACAAAAGGAACAAATAATAAAACTTGTATTTACAATGGATAAACCATGGCTTTACTCAACAATGATATATGTACTGAGAACAATTTGGAAAAGGATACAAAACCATCTCTTTGCCATGGCATCTGTGATACCTATAAAAAAGCAAGACACCGACTAGCCAAACCAGTGTGCACATACATTCTTCTAGCCAACATGTAGCAACAAAGGGTGTACAAATACTTAACAAAACTTGCATGTGCTAGTGATAATGTAGAGGTTTCCTTACCATCCTGAGAGTTCTTTCAATACCAACAAAGTCCATATAAAAAAATTCTAATATAAATAAGCCTTCTTGGTTCTTCCTTCAAGATGCAAATAGATTATGCTAGCAAGAAAGGTCTTTATAACCTCTAGCTCGGTCAACATAGAACCTGGACTTCTGAGCATAGAGGTGAACTTATGGTAACTAGATTTAACTAGAATTCAGCAGGAGTAATAAACATAGAAGGCTATAAATATATATTCATAACCTAGAATTTACCCACCAATGATAAAAATCTAGTGGGCCAAGTACAAATTTTCCTCTACACCTTATTGAGGATCCAATCCCACATGAATCCTAAGAAAACATCAATCCTAAAAGAAAATTCCAAATATTTGATGATGGACCCAAGGGTAACAACTTTTCAATTAAGAGGAGCATATATAGAAGACTAATTACTAAAGAGTATAATTAATTCAATCCTATCATTAAATTTGGAATAAAAAACATTACAATATAATTGGAACACCTCTGTCAGTATTTCCACCTCCTCTTGATTGTATTAAAAAAAGAACAAAGAGGTATCAATAAAATAGGATTTGATCACATCTTATTCATTAGATATGGGGATTCCTATAAGAAAGTCCATTTCTTTGAGTAGTCTCAAAAAGGTATCCCAAGGCATCAACACTAATAGCATATATAAGGGGTCAATGGGACAACTTTGATGAATTGAGTCTTGGAGAGGGATAAGATGGGATGATCTACCATTAACCACTGCTTTAGTTGAAGTAGATTGAAACATAAGTTTGGTTTGGGAGTAGAAATTATTACTAAATCCAAGGAAAGAAATTAAATTTAGTATGTGTCTCCAACTAGTACGGTCATAGGTCTTTTTGAAAGTAATCTTCAATAGAATAACATCTTGTATAGAGTCCTTGGACCATTAGGAAGTTTCCAAAGCCAACATCAAGTTGTTAATAATATACCTTTCTTTGAGAAACCCCATCTATTATGGTTTTATAATTAGAGTCCACATGACTCAACTTCATGGCAAGGACCTTAGCAATAATGTTAATCTACAAAATTAGTATGGTAATAAGCCTTCAACTAGAAATAAATATAGTATCTATGGCTATACAAATAATTTTGATCATAACTTTATTGATGAAGGTACCAAGAAAGACAAAGGTAATGGCTTTACAATAGATAAAATATAGGTCTTTACTAATTAAGGGCAACAAGATCTTGAAAAACTACATAGGAAGACCATTGAAGCTTGAGGATTTACCATATTTCATGCGAGAAATAGCTTTCCATAAATATTCCTATGTGAGGTTAAGGTCAAGTTTATCCTAGATTTTAAAGGGTGTTTTTGTAAAATGGACTCCTTGAAATAGCCCTCTAGGATGGGGCGTAGATCATCTACAAAATAGGTAATCAAGATATATTGAAAGTCACCCTAAATGATGTAAGAAATTTCATGGTAATTTGTCTTAAGAGTCCCTAAGGAATCCTTAGTGACAATGATGCTTTCAATATTTTATTTTCCATTGAGAAAGAAAATGAAAAACTTAGATATTTTATCCCATGTATGATCTAGTTTAATATAGATCAAATATGAACACCTGGATATTTTTCTACTTTAAATTGGTGAATCTTGTTATCATTCTTAGCATAATAATACTAATATTCCATGTTATTAGGGTTGTGCTAAAGTATAATATGCTAATGATGAAATTGATAGGTGAGGAGGTGAACCTTCTACCATTAGTCTTTGGAAACCTACCAATATACCTTATATACTTTGTTGTTTTTTATAGATCCTTCCCCTGACTATAATTAATCTACTTTACTAGAAGGATGGGCTTCTATTTTTAGCATAAGGTCTATAAGGTTCCTACAATCCTTAGAGGCTAGATACAAAATATTGAGCTTGAAGGGGAGATGGATAGGTTGATTTATGGAGGTGAGATATAAATTCAAAAGAATTAAGATATGATTAGAGAGAGGAGGTGACAAAATGATGGACACTTATAGAATGAATCAATGGGTTTATGGAAAGCTCAAAAATCATAAAATTGATCAAGTCTAGTTATTTGATATTATTTATAGATTGATTATTAGAGAAAGTATATCAAGTTGAGTCCATGGGGAGGGAAGCAAAATAAGGGATAAAAAATATTAAATTTATTTCTATTTGTGATCGACACTCCAAAATTATCTATACTCAAGTGCTTACCTTTTACCTAGATTTGATCCCTATAATTCTCCACCATATTAAAATCCTCCTTGAGAACATAGTGGGTGAGAAACAAGGTAGCATGCATCTATTTCTAGAGAGCAATTTTATTATGAGGTATATTAGGGGTATAGATAGAACATAAGCTCTTAATTAAAAGAAGGTTTTATTTATATTTCTAATGGATAGGATAGATGGTCATTAAGGTTCTTTTTAAAGACACTAATAAAGTATTATATTGGAGTTTTGTACTCTAATTTTTCATTAGTGACCTCCAAATTTTCAATAAACTTAATAAAATTTCATTTTTACCTTGCTTTAACTAATAAAAAATTTCAAGGGTAGCAGTTTCTTCTATGCCAATAATGAATTGTTGAATAAATTTTTTACTGATTTCTCTAAAGTTCCTAAGAGAATAGTGAGGTAGTTAGTAATACCATTCAAGTACTGGGAATATTTTTAGTACTAGAAATTCATCATATACTATACTTACAAAGACAAGAATGAATATAAATATCACCTAAACCATCATACTTGACAAACTTAGGAACCTTAAAATGATGTAGAAAATGACATTTAGCTATATATGGATCTAATGGCTTATTGCACATATCATCAAATGCACATATATTTCCTTTTAAAATCCTTGGAGTGAAGACATTTGTTGAGTCAACTATTTTACATGGTACATAATATATTGGACTTTAAGAGAGGGTTGAATGGCTGGAATTAGAAAACTTGTGATGAATTAAAATAATTTGATATATTTGTTAGAGATATTACATTATTTTGTAGTATTAAAGTACCATGTGGTACATTATATATTTATAAATATTATGAACCGTGGGTTATATATTGTCTAATGTAAGTAAGTCAAAATTCATAGGAGTTAGATGTTAAATATACAAGTGAAGAGTCACATGATATGTGGAAAGATGTAAAGTGAAGAGACATGAGATTTTTGTTATATGTGAGGAATAGGAAAGAATGCATCTTCCATATGTTTGAGGAGAGCAATAGTAAAGTATTGAAGTGTCATATTCTAAGGTTATATTATGGATACAAATTTACATGTATTTTATTGAAGTTGATTGAGAATAATTCTATGATTGATTTATGAATAATGTTGTGAATTCTATTCTTGAGAAATATTATTGTTATTTTATGAATGTGATTTATTAATATTGGTTAGTGAGTTGAATTATTAAATATTGTGATTACTATATAATCCTTGATAAAATAACTTGTGAGATATTATAGTTAAGTTATTAATGGTGGTATCAGAGTTGCATTCTAGCCATTTGAAATTGTTGAAGATATTGAGTTGAGAGGAGATACTAGATTTGTACTCTAGTCATTTAAAATTGTTGAGAGGAAGTTTGGAAATTTAGAGAATATGGTTGTTGATATATTGAAGGAGGACATACTATTTTGCTAGATTTTTTGGAGGAATATTATACATAAGTGATTCAACAAGAAAACAAAGAGAAGCCTATGCGATGGAATTGAGTACAATGAATGTTGCATTTGAAGAAATCATGAAGAAGGACAAACATAAATTGAAATATAGGATGAGTTGGAAGATTAAGATAGAAAACTATGAAGTACAAAAATAAATAATCCAAATATTCTAGAAAAAATAAGCCTAAGTGTCTCAAGAATGAAGAATCTCAAGAGTCCAAAAAAAGAAGAAGCCTAAGCATAATGAGAACAAAGAAGCCTAAGCATTTAGAGAATGTTGAAATTTGAACTAGAATAGGATGCATTAAATTCTAAAGAAAAGAGTAGAATCTATGATAAGAGGACATGCTAAAGCCTAAAGTGAAGAGCAAAAGTTGTGAGAAGAAGATGTGCTAGAGTCTAAAGCCAAAAATAAATAGTCCGAGAGGTAAAAAATTGTATATGAAGAATCTACAACAGAGCAACTATAAATAGGAATCCTAAAAAGTTAAGGATGAAAAGAAGAGTCTAAAGAATTCAAAGCATATGAGTGTCTAAAATCAAAGTACAACTAAAATTGAAATATTCATAGCTAAAAATATAACACATACTATAAAATCTTAAAACGCTCGATGCCCTATTGCATGACATAGTAGACATGGAAAAATAATAAGGTAAGGAGTTTGATTTATTAAGTTTTTAAAAGGAGAATTGGATTATTTTTTAGTTTCTTGAATTTAACTCAAATTTATAAGGTTTAGAACTCGTGTTTAAAATTTAACTAAACAATGGATTGATGAATGAGAGTTATAAGGCAACACAATAATTAATTTTTTTTATTTTGAAATGAATTGGGAGATATAAGAGTTAAAAGAATTAATTAGGTGATAAAAAGGAATATTCAATAAGTCATGATATTGTTTAAAATATATTATGGGAAAAATTCAAATCATTGGTATATTGACTCAGGGGTAAGCATGCATATGACTTGAAATAAATAATTGTTTAATAATTTTCAAGAAAAATATGAGAAACTAGTTGTTATAGCTAATAATAAGACGTATGAGGTCAAAGGAGTAGGATATATATTAATCAATTTATCTGATGCAAAAGGTATAGTTAAAAATATGTCGTATGTCCTTGAATTAATTGCTAAATCACTCTCAATATCTCAAATAATAGATCAATATTACCGGATGAGTTTAGACTTATTGAGAACAAAAAGAAATGTCTTATTACTAAACAAGGAAAAATCATAGTCTTTGGTTCCTAGAAAAATGGTCTATTTTGTTTAGACACATTATTAAATGTTGTTCTATCAACAAGAACATTAGAAACCAAAAGACTTTAGCATTAAAGTCTAGGAACATAAGTGCATCTTCTTTGAATGAAATGAGTAGATATAAAATGGCAACAAGATTACCTAAATAATAATGGGAATATATACATGATTTAAATCTAGACATCAAACTCATAGTATGACAAGAACAAATATGATATTAATGAGTTTAGTAGAAAAACCTACAACTACACAAGCTGCCATAAGACAACCAAAATGGAAAACAACCATGGAATTAGAATATGCAATATTAATGAAGAATAAAACATAGAATCTAGTTGATGTACCACAATGAAAGAAAACAATAGGATATAAATGGGTCTACAAGATAAAATACAAAGCAAATGGTTCTCTTGAAAAATATAAGTCATGATTAGTTGCAAAGCGTTATACTCAAAAAAATATTTGACTCGAAGAAAATTTTGCACCTATAACAAGAATGACTACTATCAAAATAATTTGTGTATTAGCAATACAAATTTGGTAGAAAATTCATTAGATGGATGTTAAGAGCACATTTCTTAATGCTGATCTTGAAGACGAGGTATATATGACATGAACATAAGGTTTAATTATCAAAGGATATGAACAAGTGGTAAACAAATTAAATAAATAATTACATGATTTAAAACAAGAATTAGCATGGTATTCTAAGATTAATGATCATTTTCTATGACATAATTTAATAAGGAGTGCATTAGATTCAAATATTATGTTCCCAACACTTCTAGACAGGAGAGGGACTTGTTTTCAAATTCTCTAGGTGGTAATCAGGGGTGGTTGAAACTTATCAGTTTATTCTATTGTTTTTTTTTTTTTTTTTGTGTGGAAAACATACCAAAAGGGATGCCAATTTTGGGTAAGACCCAAGGAGGCAGGGGTATCTATTCCACCAAAAATGCCCAGGACATGGACCTGGCCTACCACCTTTGACATAATCAAGGAGCAAACAAACACACAAAACCAATTTAAAAATAAGTAAATAACACCAAAAATAATAAAATAAAATAAAAAACATGCTCCTTGAGTGTGTCAAAAACAAAAGCACAACCAATCACACACAATAATATAAAAGAAACCACAACACAAACCACATAGAAAAACACAATAACCATATGACAAAACACAAACGAGACAAAAACAACAGAACACTACAAAGACATAACCCACAAAAAACATGAAAAATAAACACAACCAAAACCTAAAAAATTAAAAAAAAAAAAAAAATAAAAATAAAAAACAACCAACAACAGACAGTTTATTCTATTGTCCATAAGTTCTATAAACTGTAGAATTTTCTTTTGGATTTCCAACCTATTTTGATAGAGACAGTTTTTTTTGGCTAATGGCATTAGCCATGTGGCATGTTTATCCACCTCTTTTTTCTTGTTTGTAAAAATGTATTCTGTTAATTATTTAATATAATGTTTTTTTACAAAAAAAATGAGTGCATCAGATTCAAATATTTATATAGAAAAGGTTGGTTAGAGATAATAATTCTTGTAGTATATATTGATGATATAGTAATCATAGGAAGCTCAAATATTGATAGATGAAGTTAAAAAATATCTAGAAAAGGACTTTGAAATGATAGGTCTAGGACTTCTACACTATTGTCTTGGTTTAAAAAATTGTTAAAGAGACAATAGCATTACAATAACATAGATAAAGTATGCAAAATCATTACTTGAAAAATATAGAATAAAAAAATGTAAACCTAAAGACACTCCTATGGAGCAAAGGCTGCAATTATCAAGATATGATAAGACATCACTAGTTTCTACTACTATGTATAGACAACTAATTGAAAGTCTTTTGTATTTAACAAATACCAGACGATATTATTTTTGTGTAAATTATCTCTCTAGGTTTATGCGAGAGCCTAGAGAAATTCATTGGAAATCTAGAAAGATAATACTACAATATAACAACAAAACTACATAATATTGGTTAAAATACAAAAGAAATGTTAATTTTTATTTACAAATATATTCATATTCTAAATATATTGGATCCATAGATGACAAAAAATCAATATCAATATATGTATTCCATATTGGATTAGGACCTATTTCTTTTCATATCAAGAAATAACATCCAATGGCTCTTTCATCAACAAAAGCAAAATACTATGCAAAAAGATGTTGGGAATTTGAGCAAGTTTTGTTGTCATTGATGTCATGAGGTTTGATGACCAATTTTGTTGTCATTAAGGTAAAAAGGTTGATTTCTCCAAAAGGCAAGGAAGTTATTAAAAGGAAAAGGGTATAATATTTATTTTAAATATTATATACCTAAAGAGGCTAAAAAGGTTGAAGACCCAAGAAAAGAGAAACAAGTTTGAAAATAAATAATAATATTATAATATTTGGAAAAAATGAAGAGGTGAAGAACAACAAGGTCTAAGAAATCATTAAAAATATGTATCCCTGACAAGACCCATTGAGCAGGTTATAAAGGTTAGCAAATGTTTTAAGTTATTTAAATTAAAATATTTTAACTTAAGGTTAAAATTTTAATTTAAATAATTAATGGTGCCAAAGGTTCAAAGTTTATTTGAATTTAATTTGAATTTGAAGGAGGATCGACATGTTTTAATGTAAATGAAAATGTATTTATAGGAAATGATTTTCATTTCAAAAATTTTGACGAATTCGAATGCCCATATGTGATAATAATTCGTGCACTCTGTTTCAAAGAGGAGAAGACATTTTTGAGTTTTTAAATAAAGGGAGGTAGAGTGATGTTTAAACTCGATTGAGGCAACAAAAATATCCCATAGAAATACGTAGCATAGATGGTGGTCAAAGGTATGGCTAAAGAACTCATGAAGGGATGTTTATGGTTTTGAATCCCACGCAGTTCATTTTGGCAAAGGAGCAGAGGAGTTTTTAATTTCACCAAAATTCATGAGAGGAAGCTTTAATATGGAAGCATGGACATTTGGTTCATGTGTGGGTATGTATCCTAGGAGGTAGCCTTGCCTTGGACTAAGGCATGATGACAACTTAGGTCACAGGTTCGAGTTTAGGCATTGTTAATTGGGCACTGGTCGTTGAGATGTGCGCAACATTTTTGGTGATGTGGGTCAACATTAACATATGTACTTTTGATTTAAATTTTGCAAAATATTTTTGGGAATGCATAAGTTTTTTTAATGCCATATGATATTAAAAGGACATGTGTGAAATTTTTAGAGAGTCATATGGGTTCTTGAGTAAATATTTTATTTTTGGTGCTTAAAAAATAAATAAAGGATTGGATATTATAAGGTGTTAACAAAAGAATTTCATTTGTATGTGTTGAATATAAAGGAGTAATAAGGTGTATTTGTGACTTAATATTTTGATTGTATTTCTTATATGGTGAAATAATATTTGAGGTGAATGTTCATGTGGAAATTATGAGATAGACTATTGCTATCTAACCAAGGATTGGCAAAAGGATTTGGTTGTGATTAAAACAGGTTTTGAATATATTTATCCATCAAATAAAAAAGGTATGGGCACATTATTATTTGTTTAGAGTGTTTGAAATGAATGTATGAACTAGAAGGTGGAGTGAAAAGGATTGATAAGTATTGTTGGAAATGTATGATAAAGTTTAAGTGCACCTTGTTGATGGATGATTTGATTTGAGATAGAGTTTGAGAAATATTTGAGTTAGGGTTTGAGACCCACATTGTGATCTTTGTTTGAAATTTTTTGAAAACTCTTGTTTAGGGTTAGTGAGCAAGTTGTGTTTCATTGAATGATTGAGTGAAATTCTTGAGCATTAGATTTGAGTGATATTGAAAGTGAATGTTCAAACATTAGAAACCATATTTGTGAAAGCGATAAAATTAATGATTGAGTAAGAACATATTGAGTTTTTTATAGAGTACATCATTCTCTATATGTTCCAAAGGTTAAACAAATTCTAAATGGAATATGTCTAAACCACTTCAAGTTAAAGGAATTACCTTGAATATTAGAAAAAGCATTTGATAGCATTATGTGCAATATTTGAGATCGATTGATCATATTTTGTGAGTTGTTTTGAGATTGTATTGAGATAATATTGAAAATTTTCTTGAGATAACTTGTAGTTAGATTTGAGGTAAGTCTTGGTGAAGAATTGTAGACATATTTGAGGTAAGTCTTGGTAAATACTTGAGAGCAGATTGAGCAATTTATTAAGAGAACTTGTAGGCAAAGTTGAGGTAAGTCTTGGAGAAGACTTGTATATAGATTTAAGGCAAGTCTTGATAAAAACTTGAGAGTAGATTGAGCAAGTTCCTGAAAGAATTTGAAGGTAGATTTGAGGTAAGTATTGGCAAAGACTTTTAGATAGATTTGAGGTAAGTCTTGGTGAAGACTTAAGAGCAAATTGAGCACGTTCTTGAGAGGAATTGAACGTAGATTTGAGGTAAGTATTTGTGAATACTTGAGAGCAGATTGAGCAAGTTCTTGAGAGGACTTGATGGCAGATTTAAGGTAAGTCTATGTGAAGACTTGAGAGTAGAGTTGATTTATTGATTTGTTCAATATTTGTGTTAAGGCTTGGGGTAAATATAAGTAGATTTGATTTGTGATTTGATCAAGATTTGTGTTAAGCCTTGAGGATAGATTTGAGGTTAGATTTTGGTGTAGATTTGAGAGCATTTTTGTGCTAGACCTAAGATAGAGTTGAAGTAAATTTGTACTAGACCAAGGATAATGTATTATGTAGATTTGAGACAGAGATTGATCTATGTTGATAACAAGCTTTGGAGGTGATAAAGTAGAGGACAATAATATACAATGGATAGATATCCATAATCCAGTGTAGTGGGGGTATAAGTCTTCTAGAAGAGCACTAGCTAGAGTAGAGGAGAAAGAGTTCTCCTATGAATAGAGTTCCACAAACCATATCAAGAGAGTTCTCTTGTGGAGTGTGATAAATGAACCAATTGGGAAGATAGAGTTCTTCTATGGATAGATATCCACAAACCAATTGAGGAGATAGAGGTATCCTAGATTAAGTTCCATGAACCAGAGAAAAGGAGAAAGAGTTCTTTTATGGAGAGAGATCCATAAATCAGAGCATTAGGGGATTGGTGTCTCCTTTGGACAGAGGTCCATAAACATTGTAATAGAAAAGTGATTCCCAAGAGATTTTTTGATAAAATTTTAGTGAAATATTTTCTCCATGGAGTAGCCCACATTGGGTGAACCACGTTAAATTGGTGTCTATGCTGTGTATGATGATTTGTGCAATGCTTTGATTATTACTATTGATATTGTCATTGATTATATTGGATAATATTGGGAAAGAAAAGTAAAAGTTGATCTTATACTGTTCAACCCCCCTCTCAATATAAACTTGTGTTCTTCAATTGGTATTAGAGTGGGTTCCTTCAAAAGAGTTTAACAACTTGAAGAAAAAGCATAAAGGAACACCGATGGCATCTTAGAGTGGATCTTCAAAAAATAAGGTACCATTGTTCTATGGGAACAATTATGCTTTCTGAAACATAAGAATGAAGACTTCCTTGATGGTACAAGGATATGAGACATGGCAAGCAATTGAGGATGGATACACACCTCCAGCTAGTCCTCCTACATATAAATATGGTAAGCTCCTACATATGTATAATGTAAAGGAAATGAATGAAATATTAAATGGTTTATGTGAAGTAGATTTTGTAAAAGTTATGCATTGCACATCAAAAAAATATATTTGGGAAAAGTTGAAGAAAACATATGAGGGAGACAAAAAGGTCAAAATGGAAAAATTGCAAAATCGTAAGAAACATTTGAAGACTTGAATATGAAGGATGAGGAAGACATTGCTACATACATACTTCATGTGGATGAGGTTTTTAACTCCATGCAAGGACTTGGGTTTAAATTTGAAGAATTATATGTTTTTCAAAATGTTTGAAGGTCACTCCCTATGAGGTATAGTGAAAAAGTTTCAACCATAGAAGAAACAAGAGATATTGAAACTTTGACTAGGGATGAGTTACATGGAACTCTTATAGCCTTTGATATGAGAATAGAAAAGGATCATATCCCCAAGAAAGAGGTAGCCTTCAAATTAGCAAAGAAGACAAAATATAAGAAGTCAAATTCAAGTGATGAGTCATCCAGTGATGAAGAATCAAACTATGGCAGAAGGAACAAGGACTCAATAAAGCACAAAGGTACAAAAATAGTTAAGTGTTTCAATTGTGGTAAATATGGCCACTATGCATCTAATTATCCAGAATATGGAAGTAGTAGTGGTAAAGATAAACAAGATCATAAGAACAGGAAAGCAGGAAAATCCATGTATCAAAAGAAAAAGAGGTGTGGACAAAACAAGCATAAAAAGAATTTCTTCCAAAGGTATAAGAAGAGTTTCTATGCATATAAGACAAGCAGGATTTCAAGTGATAGTGATGGAAGATCCTTAGATAATGAAGATGAAATTCTCTTTTTGGCAATAGACGAAGAAGGAAGTGCTTCTATTGAAGATAAATCTAAAAGGTATGAATATGATCTTGAAGACATAAAGGTAGAGGAAGAATCATAAAATGAAGAAGGAGTATTTGATGTAGAAGGTGAGCTTATTTCTGCTCTTAAGGAATTAAGAAAGGTTATGTTGAGAAGCAACACACCCCCACTTAAAAAATGAAATTCCATCCTTAGAAAATATTTAGCTTTCATTTTTGCAATAAGGACCCTCTTGATGTTTTTTTAGGTTTTAATTCCAAATTTTGCTTGCCTCCTTCTTCTTCAGGTTTTGCATATATCAAAGTATCTAAGTAGGCTTGCATGTGACTTTAATTTCAATTTAGAATTCACTTCTTGAATGTTAGAATCATTTATGAGTAAAGAAGATCTTTCACTAATATGTAAAAAAGTGGTATAGATGAACAAAATCATTGGATTTAACTTGCATTTTTTGAAGAATTGGCAAAGTGGAAGTTTTTGTTTTTGGAAACGTCACGATATTGCGACAGTTTCCATTTTTGAAAACATCACGATATTGCGATAGTTTTCATTTTCATAAACATCGTGATATCGCGACGGACTTGGACCAGAAGCACTAAGTCAGGAAAACATCACAATTTCGCGACATGTCACAAAATCACGGCATGTCACGGTTTCACGACAGAGAAACCAAAGATGGAAGCAAGTCAGGAGAACATCACGATTTCATGACATGTCATGAAATCGTGACATGTCACGGTTTCGTGACAGAGAAAAACGTAAGTGTAGAAACATGTCGTTATTTCATGGCACAAGGGAAAGTGAAAGGGAACATCACAAAATCACGACGTCGTGAAATCGCGACGTGTCGCGATTTCACGATGAAGTCGCCAACAAGGGCAAAGGAAAGGGAACGTCATGAAATTGCGACGTCCCAAAATCGTGACGTGTCACGAAGTCACCAAAAAGGGCAAAGTGAAAGGGAACATCATGAAATCGCAATGTCACAAAATCGTGATGTGTCGTGATTTCACGACGAAGTTGCCAACAAGGGCAAAGGAAAGGGAACATCATGAAATCGCGACGTCGTGAAATCATGACGTGTCATGATTTTGTGACGAAATCACCAACAAGGGCAAAGTGAAAGGGAACATCACAAAATCGTGACGTCACGAAATCGTGACGAAGTCGCCAACAAGGGCAAAGGAAATGGAACGTCACAAAATCATGACATGTTGTGATTTCATGACAAAATTGCCAACAAGGGCAAAGTGAAAGGGAACGTCATGAAATCACGACATCACAAAATCACAATGCCATGAAATTATGACATGTCACAATTTCACGATGAAGTTGCCAACGAAAACAAAGTAAAGAAAAGGTCACGATTTTGCGACATGTCGCGAAATCATGACATGTTGTGGTTTCATGGCAAAAGAGGCTAGGATGGAAACAAAGTGAAGAAAAGGTCACGATTTCGTGACACATGTCAAAAAAATAAAGCCGGCATATAATGAACATTAGGGTTTTAAATTAATAATATTAAAATACTAATCCTTGCTTGTCTTTTGTAGAAAGCCATCTAGCAGTTGCATACTAGCGGAAGTAATGGCGAAAAAGACAAAGTAAGCACGGATCAAGCAAAGGCTATCAAATGGAAATGTGATATGCCAAGAATTTTTGGTCCATCCAGATTTTACAGATCTGACCACAAAGAGTCTTTACGATGACTAAGCAGCTGCCCATTTAATGGAATATGTCGATAATTGACTAAAAAATGAAAATATCTACACACAGTTATCAAAATTTGCCAATGGACACATTTAACAGAAGAATTTATGGTGAAAGTAATGGCGTGTAGAGAATTTCAACTCAAAATCGGCTCTGCGAAGATAAAATGTCAGAGAAACCGGTGACTCATCCGAATTTCTCTAAGGAATTAATGAGACCCTCCTAGCAGATGCACCAGAAATATGAAGGTACCTTCACATGTAGTGCCCATTTATGGAATATATCGGCAACCGGCCAAAAAATGAAGATATTTACTTGTAGTTATAGATGGATGAGAATAATATCAAATCATGCCTTCTCCATTTATGGTAAGTAATTGCACTAAGATTTGCATAGTGGTTAGGGTTTATTCAAAAATCTATTTTTAAAGGGGCTTATATTGTAAAACCTAAGTGCAGAAAGCCATATGGCAGTTGCATACTAGCAGAAGTAATGGCGAAAAAGACAAAGTAAGCACGGATCAAGCAAAGGCCATCAAATGGAAATGTGAGATGCTAGGAATTTTTGGTCCATCCAGATTTTATAGATATGATCGCAAAGAGACTTTATGATGACTAAGCAGCTGCCCATTTAATGGAATATGTCAAAAATTGACCGAAAAATGAAAATATCTACACATAGTTATCGGAATTTTCCGATGGATGCATTTAACAGAAGAATTTATGGTGAATGTAATGGCGTGTGGAAAATTTCAACTCAAAATCAGCTCTACGAAGATAAAATGTTAGAGAAACTGATGACTCATCCAAATTTCTTTGAGGAATTAATGAGCCCCTCCCGACAGATGCACCAAAAGGTTGAAGGTACCTTCACACATAGTGCCCATTTATGGAATATATTGGAAACCGGCTAGAAAATGAAGATATTTACTTGCAGTTTCAGATGGATGAGAATAATATCAAATCATGCCTTCTCCGTTTATGGCAAGTAACTGCACTAAGATTTGCAAAGTGGTTAGGGTTTATTCAAAACTCTATTTTTAAAGGGGCTTATATTGTAAAACCGAGGTAGTAAGGTTTAGAGGATAAGATTTAGGGTTTGAGAAGAAGATATTTCTAAAAAGATCAGGGTCTGTCCTAAGTCTATAAATACTTCTTCTGAATGTAAATTCTAGAGGCGAAAACTTAGAAATAAAAGCTATTGGAGAAATTTCCTACAAATCTTGTTTGAAAGCTTTGTTCTGGACTTAGAGTCGGTGTGATTTTCATTTTCTATGATAGCGTGGCCAGGAGCCTAATCTCTTTTAAAT
Organism: Wollemia nobilis; assembly: GCA_028583015.1. NCBI lineage: Eukaryota > Viridiplantae > Streptophyta > Pinopsida > Araucariales > Araucariaceae > Wollemia > Wollemia nobilis. The sequence continues at coordinate 1,658,688 of JAQPPZ010000078.1, read as the reverse complement.
TGTGATAAGTTCATCTTCTTTTGTTTTCATTTCATTAAGGTTTATTTAAATTATGTTGTAGATTTGTGTTACCAGGATTGGATATGCTGCTAGGCTTCATTTTCTTTATTGTATGTTAGGGAAAATTATAGATTTAAGGTTCATGCCTATTCTAATTGCTCTGTCCTCACTGTGTGAGCTAGGCTACTGGTGAGAGATACCAATTTTAACTGAATTCCCTTCTGTTTGTGATTTTCTTTTAGATCTATTGTTGTTTATGTCTTATGCTCTTAGGGGAAGGTGATCTTAGAAAGCTGGACACTTTCCTCTTTGATTTTTTCTATTGTGAAGCTAACCGGTATAACTAAAATTGCTAGTTTTGGTTTTGCAACTAAGTTAGATAAATTTCTCTTTCTGCCCTACCTTACTCTCTCTGTTCCACCGATTGAATGATCCATTTTTATTTTCTTTTACATTTGCCTTTTATTTAAATCTGCTATCACATAAAGAGCTAGATCAAATAACTGATTGTAAATCTGAGTGTCCACCAAGATAGCCAATTCCAAAAACATTACTGAACCAAAGTCCAAAACCCATTGTAAGGTAACAAACAGTCCACTTGAAACTATTTCAAAAGAAGAAAAGAGTGAATAGACATTTGACCCAACTCTATAACTCACACCTTGGATATCCAACAAGATCCTAAAGTGAGTGGGATTTATCCCTTATAAGTTTTATCGGGATTTTATGCTCATTCTTCACAGGGTGTGTATAAAAGTCGAACCAATAGGTTAGAAAGTAGAATTCAAGACTCAAGGTTCAATTTCTAGAATGTGATGAAGAGAAAGGAAAACTTATACAAGATCTAAAAAAATCAATACCTAAGACAAGGAGATTTAAAGAAAAGTTAGAGGTAAATGAATTAGAATGTGAAATATTAGAGCATGAGGTGGTTTCACTAAGAAAATAAGTGAAAAGGCTAAAGAAAATCTACATAGATTTGGGAAAAGCTCAAAGACCTTGGATAAGATTATCAATGTACAAATATCTTCATCAAAGAAGACATGACTTGGTTTTGAAGAAAGAAAAAGAGAACAAAAAGAGGATTCAAGCTCAAACTCCAAAGAAGAAGAAGCTTCAGAAGAATATATTGAAGGAGAAAGTGAGATTTATGAGGATAAGTTAAAAAATAGAAGGTTCATCAAGGAAGGAAACAATGCACAAACAAGGAACAAAGAACATCACAGGGAAGAAATGACTAAGAGACCAATGGGTCAAATGAAAGATTTCTTCAAAGTACATTGCTTCTCTTGTCATAGGTTTGGTCACAAGGTTATGTAGTGCAGGACACATGAAAAGAGGGAATATGGTTTCACCAAGAGAAATTTTAGAAATGGGAATATCTTTCAAGGGTATTTCTACTCTTTTAATCAATTTGGTCATAAAGTAATTCATTGTAGAGTTCATGATAGAAATGGATATGGCTTCACTAGGAGGAACTTCAAGATATTTGCACCTTATAAGAACCACAATATTAAGTGCTATAAGTGCAATAATTTTGGGCATATGGCTAAGTGGTGTAAAACAGAATTTCCAAAGACAAGTAGGAACAAGAATACTCAAAATAATCAGAAGGATCAATTAAGGAAGAAGGTGGACAAATAAAAAGAGTATTGTATGTTGGGAGTAGAGATACTCCCATCCCAAAATTAACCACCTCAAGGAGAGGAGGTGGGGAGGGGGCTGATCTAAGAGTCTTATCTTTAGCCCCAAAGGTGTCCCTTTACCATTGATGTCAAAGGGGGAGATATTTGAGTTAGGGGGAGATCACTCAGTTAGGAGGAGTAGTATGTTAGGGGGAGCATAACTAGAAAAGGTAAAAGGAATGATTAAAGGAAAATGGTTTCAATCAATGACAAAGGGGGAAATTGTTGGAAATATGAGCAAGTTTTGTTGTCATTGATGTCAAGAGGTTTGATGACCAGTTTTGTTGCCATTAAGGTCAAAAGGTTGATTTCTCCAAAAGGCAAGGAAGTTGTTAAAAGGAAAAGGGTATAATATTTATTTTAAATATTAAATTCCTAAAGAGGCTAAAAAGATGGAAGACCCAAGAAAAGAGAAGCAAGTTTCAAAAGAAATAACAATATTATAATATTTAATATTATAATATTGGGGCAAAAGGAAGAGGTGAAGAATAACAAGGTCCAAGAAATCATTAAAAAATATATATCCCTGACAAGGACCATTGAGTAGGTTATAAAGGTTAGCAAAGGACTCAATTTATTTAAATTAAAATATTCTAACCTAAGGTTAAAATTTTAATTTAAATAATTAATGGTGCCAAAGGTTCAAAATTTAAATTCAAATTTAATTAGAATTTGAAGCATGGTCAACGTGTTTTAATGCATAGGAAAATATATTTATAGGAAATTATTTTCATTTTCAAAATTCTGACGAATTTGAATGTCCATGTGTGATAATAATTTGTGTGCTCTGTTTCAAAGAGGAGAAGAAACTTGTGAGTTTTTAAATAAGGGATGTAGAGTGGTGTTTAAAATCTATTGATGTGATAGAAAAATCCCATAGCACTAGGTTTCATAGACAACGATCGATGGTGTGGCTAAAGCACTCATGAAGGGAAGGTCACGTTTTCGAATTCTATGTGATTCATTTTGGCAAAGGAGGAGAGGAGTTTTCATTTTTGCTCAAATTCGTGAGAGGTAGATTTAATATAGAAGTGTGGATCTTTGGTTCACATGTGGGCATGTAGCCCAGGTCGTATCCTAGCCTTGGGCTAAGGCACAATGGAGGCTTAGGTCACAGGTTCGAGTTTGGGCACTAGTCATTGAGACATGCACAATATTTTTGGTGACATGGACCAACATTAAGGTATGCACTTTTGATTTAAATTTTGCCAAAGTTTTTTAGGAATGCATAAATTGTTTTAAGGCCACAAGATATTAAAAGGACATGTGTGAAATGTTTGGGGAGTCATAAGTTTTGTTGAACAAATATTTATTTTTTGTGCTTAGAAAATAAATAAAGGATTGGAGATTATAAGGTGTTAACAAAGGAACTTTATTTTTATGTGTTGAATATTATTTTAACAGTATTGGAGATAATAAGGTGTTAACAAAGGAACTTCATTTTTATGTGTTGAATATAAATAAGGAGTAGTAAGGTGTATTTGTGACTTGACATTTTTTATTGTATTTATTATATGGTAAAATAATATTTGAAGTGAATGTTTATGTGGAAATTCTGAGATAGACTATTTCTATCTAACCTAATATTGACAAAAGGATTTGGTTGTGATTAAAATAGTTTTTGAAGACATATCTCCATCAAAGCAAAAAAGGTATGGGCACACTATCAATTTTTTAGAGTGTTTGAAATGAATGTATGAAATAGAAGGTGGAGTGAAAAGGATCAATAATTATTGTTGGAAATGTATGAGCAAGTTTAAGTGCACATTGTTGATGGATTATTTTATTTGAGATAGAGTTTGAGAAATATTTGAGTTAGGGTTTAATACCCACATTGTACTCTTTGTTTGAAGAAGTTTGAAAACACTTGTTTAGTTTTAGTTAGCAATTTGTGTTTCATTGATTGAGTGAGTGAAATTCTTGAGTGCTGGATTTGAGTGATATTGAAAGTGAATGTGCAAACATCAGAAACCATATTTGTGAAGGTGACAAAATTAATGATTGAGTAAGAACATATTGATTTTTTGATAGAGTACACCATTCTCTATATGTTACAAAGGTTAAACGAATTCTAAATGGAATATGTCTAAATTGCTTCAAGTTAAAGGAATTACCTTGAAGATTAGACAAAGCGTTTGATAGCATTATGTACAATATTTGAGATTGATTGATCATGTTTTGTGAGTTGTTTTGAGTTTGTATTGAGAGCATATTGAGAAAATTCTTGAGAGAACTTGTAGGTAGAGTTGAGGAAGTCTTGGTGAAGACTTGTAGATAGGTTTGAGGTAAGTCTTGGTAAAGACTTGAGAGAATATTGAGCAAGTTCTTGAGATAAATTGTATGCAAATTTGAGGTAAGTCTTAGTGAATACTTGTAGATAAATTTGAGGTAAGTATTTGTAAAGACTTGAGAGCAGATTGAGTAAGTTCTTGAGAGAACTTGAAGGTATATTTGAGGTAAGTCTTGGTGAAGACTTGTAAATAGATTTGAGTTAAGTCTTGGTGAAGACTTGTATATATATTTGAGGTAAGTCTTGGTGAAGACTTGAGAGCAAATTGAACAAGTTCTTGAGAGGACTTGAAGGTTGATTTGAAGTAAGTCTTTGTGAATAATTGAGATCATATTGAGCAAGTTCTTGAGATGACTTGAAGGTAGATCTGAGGTAAGTCTTTGTGAATACTTGAGAGTAGATTTTATTGATTGATTTGTTCAATATTTGTATTAAGGATTGGTACAAATATAAGCAAAGTTGATTTATTATTAGATCAAGCATTGTGTTAAGGCTTGAGGATAGATTTGAGGATAATGTTTGGTGTAGATTTAAGAGAAGATTTTTGTTAAACCTAGGATAGTTTTGAAGCATATTTTTAGTAGACCAAGGACAATGTCTAGTGAATATTTAAGACAGAGATTGAGCTAAGTTGACAACAAGATTTGGAGGTGATAGAGTAGAGGACAATAGTCTCTAGTGGATAGAGATCCACAAGCCAGTGTAGTGGGAGCATAAATCTTCTAGAAGAGCACTCACCAAAGTAGAGGAGAAAGAGTTCTCTTGTGGATAGAGTTCCATAAACCAGAGTAAGGGAAAAAAATTCTCCTACGGAGTGGGATCCGTGAACCATCTAGGAAGATAGAGTTCTTATGTGGAGAGAGATCCACAAACTATTTGAGGAGATAGAGGTCTCTTGGATAAAGTTCCATGAACCATAGAAAAGAGGAAAGAGTTCTCCTATGGAGAGATATCTATAAATCATATCATCAGGGGATTGGTGTCTCCCTTGGAAATAGGTCCATAAATATTGTAATAGGGAAGTTATTCCCAAGATATTTGTTGAGAAAATTTTAGTGAAATATTTTCTCTGTGGAGTAGCCTACATTGGGTGAACCATGTTAAATTAGTGTCTCTATTGTGTGTGATGATTTATGCATTGCTTTGATTACTGTTGTTGATATTACCATTGATTATATTGGATAATATTGGGAAAGAAAAGTAGAAGTTGATCTTATACTATTCACCCCTCCCTTTCAGTATAAGTTTGTGTTCTTCACAAGAGATCTAGTATGTGAACCACTTTGGTTACATTACATTTTATAGACATGGTAATTAAGAAAGCTCCTATAATAATTAATTGTGATAATCAAGGAGTTCTCAAATTAATCCAAAATCCTATGATTCATGAAAGAACAAAATATATTGAAGGTCAATACCATTTTATAAGAGATAATGTTCAGGATCATCATATTCTATTAAACATGTACCCACTAAAGAACAACTTGTAGATATTTTTACAAACACACTTGGATGAAACAAGTACATAATATTTTAGAGCCATCTGTGTGCATCAAAATATATTCATACCAAATAATGTAATACGAGGAGGTGTTAGAGATATTACATTATTTGGTAGAATTAAAGTACCATGTGGTACATTATACATTTGTAAATATTAGGAAGTGTGAGTTATATTTTTTTATTGTATGTAATTCAAAATTCATAGGAATTAGATGTCAAATATACAAGTGAAGAGTCACATGATTTGTCACAATATATAAAGTGAAGAGACATGAGAGTTTTTGTTATATGTTAGGAATTGGATATAATGCATCTCTTAGATGTTTGAGGTAAGCAATAGTAAAGTATTGAAGAGTCATATTCTAAGGTTATATTATGGAGACAAAGCTTCACATATTGTATTGAAGTTGATTGAGAAAAATTATATATTTGATTTATGAATAATATTTTGAGTGCTATTATTGAGAAATATTATTTTTATTTTATGAATGTGATTTATTGATATTGGCTAATGAGTTGAATGCTTAAATATTGTGATTAATATTTTATGCTTGATAAAAGGACTTGTGAGATAATCTGTGTAAATTTCCAATAATATTAATCAAAGGATGTGTTTGAATAATTTTATTAAAAGAAGGATTTGATTGAGAAAAAAAGGAGTTTGATGAATTGTTGAAGGTGTTAGTTGGGAGATTTGTAAGATCAAGCATGGGTGCCATACCAAAACTACTATAGTTAAATATATGAAAGAAATTGATGTTAGAGGTAGGAGGGATATAATTATAGACATATCCCCCTCTTGGGTTTAAAAGGTAAGGTTGTCTAGGAAAGACCATTTGATACATTAGTCTGCTAGGGAATATTTCTAATTGATTTTATATTGTAGTGGGGGGATTTGAATGACTAGGAGTAGTTTTTAACAAGTCTTCTATAGAAGGTAATGGGGGTTTATAACCTAAAAAAATGGTTGGGTTAATAGATCCTCCTTTTGTAGTGACATTTGAAGGTCTAGACATTGAAGTAGTATGCTCTATGTGTTAGGTCCCTTGGGAAATATTTTTTGTATAAGTAGGAGTCAACTTACATTGTTGAATATATTCTTAATGGGATGTCTCACCAGTGGGGTGAGATAACATATACAAATGTTCTAAATTATATGTATTCATGATCATTAACAAAGTATATTTAGTTTTTGAGAAAAAGTGGTATAGTGATCCATAGATCCAAAGGCCACTTCTCATTTTTCATTATGCATAGGGGAAATATTTCCAAAGGGATAAAGTTGCTCTTCCTCTTCTTCAAATATAACATTCTTGAAAATTATTGAATTTTTATGAAGAGGATATAAAGGTTCTATATTACAGGCTATTTAATGAGCCACTATTCTAGTTATGTGTAGAGGTTGTTATTTAGTCATACTTGGAAGAGAGGAGTTAATTTTTTAAGTTTTATTGAAAAATTTTATTAGAGAAAAATGAGAAGATATTTCAAAACATCCTTATATCCCATTTGATATAGAAATATCCTTCCTTATGAATTTCATTATCCCAATACTTTAAACTCTCGAAGAGAGATAACCCTCAAGGTCTGTATAATGATTTAATCAAGGATTTTTTAACCTTCCCCCAACAGGACTAACTTTATATTATGTTATTTTTATCTTTGCTTAGTGTGATTTAAGCTAATAAAATAGTTTAGGTGATCTTTAATTACAATGCAATAAATTTTAAGTTTGATTAAGGTAAACATTTTAGATCAAAATATTTCAAGATCTATGTGGTGTTTCACTTTGCGTTCACCAAATATGTAAACCCGGATTTAGGGATGCTAGTTTCCAAGCCAATGGGTCCACACTCAGATGAATATTCTTTTCTAAAATCTATTATTGTTTGATTTCTTTGCTGGGGAGAAAGTATTCACCAAGAGTTTTCTATGGATTCACTATAAATCCTATATTTTTGTGTTCAATAAAGAAAACACTTATGTTTTGGAATATAGAAGGTACAACTAATGAAAAATATGTAAAGAAGATAATAATGCAAAAAATAGGATTAATTCTATCTATAATTAAATTTATTATAGTAGTATATTAATATAAAGCAAAAAAGGAATGTATTTCACCTATTTAGAAAGGGAGAAAGAGGGAAGTCACTGAATACGACTAGCCTACATGTAATCTATATGTGGTTTTGATTCGATGCCTAATAAGTATGATTGAGGGAAAGCAAAATTAATGAATGAGTACTTAATAATATTAGTTCCTTAATTTTATACTATTTTAATGAACTAATAAAAAAACTACAAATAATTAGAGAGCCAACAATGAAGCAAAAATTTACGTTGAAAGGAAAAAAATAGAATTACCTAGAATTCCATTGAAAATAAATTTGTTACCTAGAATCAAATTCGTTGCTTATCGATTGATGAATTTTTAGAAAATTTTGAAAAGGGAAAAAATAGAGGATTTAATTTTTGATGGACCTCCTTGATGCTTTCTAAGGTGTTGGGCTTCCTTGTCTATAGTAAAGCCCCTTGTTCCTTTAAAAAAAATAAAATTTAAACCTTTGAAGGAAGACTATTTAGATAAAATTCAAATATAACTATTAAAAAATGAAATTTAACTAGTTGAGAGAGTGCTAGGATATCCCTAGCCTTGTATTATAATTATTTTGATGTTATAATTGATAAAATAAATGAATGAGATAGGTTCATAGACTATAGAGCAAGTTCATCACTTGTAGATAGGTTCTTAGCCTATAGAGACTATGACCTATGAAGTTGATTTTAAAGTAGTATTAGAGGTATATTAAGCTATAAAAATAACGGTTTGGTTAGGATAAGACTAGAGAATTAGGGATTGACTAATATTTTAGACAAAAATCTAGACTAGGAAAATTGACATCCTTCTAGTCCTATTGTCTATGATTTCGTAGTGTGTAGTAGGAGAGGTAAATTCGAGGATGAATTTTCTAGGTATTGGTGAAATAAAGTAAATAAGATATTCCTAGTTGATACCTAAAATCCCTACAAGGAAGTCAAAGCAAATTCAACAAGTCTAATGCAAAAAAAACTAGCATATTAAAATTAATTAGATAGGGTAATTAAGATCATGCAAAAGGGGTAAGATAAATGGATACAACATTCAAGGAAAATCTAGTCAAACATAAAATATCATGAATTATAAACATAATAAAGGGATAAATATCCCTTTAATCACTAGAAGAGAGCTTATGCATGCAAACTTCATAGGAGCCTTGGAGGTAAAAACATCTTGAATAATAATGTATATTTAATTGCTAGAGAAATTCGATCAAGCTTCACTGTTATCCAATCACTTGTCCTTTTCAAGAGGGAGGTACCCCAATTTATATATTTTAGGGTTTATTGAGGAAATAAGGATGCAAGGTAATTAAATCTCATTGTAATTCTAAAGAAGCTAGTTCCAACTATTAGATTTTGATGTAATGAGCATTGGGAGATAACAATCACAAGATGTAAAATAATACGAAAGAAAGTAAATATTATAGATGACTAAAATATGCTATAAATAGAAGTGACATAAAATAATACAATGTAGCTATGGTGGAAAAAAAATTCCATTAATAAAGCTACTGAACTACATTGCACCCATTACCAATGGATGGTTATCTACACAAAATTACACTATGCTCTAAGCTACACTATATGACTATGTCCCCCGAATTTATATCTATAATGACTATGTAATTGGGAAGGATTCCCAAAGAACTTTGGGATAACTTTTAGAGAAAAGTTTTGTGGACGTAGCCCAACCATTCTGGATGAACCACATTAAAATTGGTGTCACTTTGTGGATGATATTGTGCATTGTTTTGATATTGCTTTGGGTATATTGCTTTACTATTTTGAAGTATAAAGGAAAAAGTAAAAAGAGGGCTTATACTGTTCACCCCCCCCTCTCAGTATAAGCTTGTGTTCTTCAATAAAATGGTGAGTCTTCTCACCCCCCAAAAAAATAGAGTAGGAGCATTTGGAGCAATGGAGTGCTACCAAATTACATCCTCACCCTTCACTTGTGCTTCTTACATCCTTGATCTCTCTTTTGGAAGGGAGGTTATTGGGTGAACATTGGAAGCGTAATCCGGACCCAAAACCTAAAAATTTGGCCACAATACCCCACCCAATTTTCCAACACAACCCCCTAGGATGTTTTGGACCCATCCCAAGTGGATTTGTGTCAAAACCAAGCCCCAAACGATGGGCGTCCTGCCCTCGGGCGCCCCTCGCACTACTGCAGTCCTAATCACCCCACCCCGAAGTGATTAGAAATATGTAGAAAATTTCTTCACTATTTATTTTGCATATTATTTTATGTCATTCATATGTGCTTCCATTCAAATTTCATGCCATTCTTATGAGTTTTGACTATGTTTTCATTATTTTTTGCTTTCACTAACATATAGGGAGCATCTTCGGATATAGGGCGATCGGGGACGAATCTGCAAAATCTGACCTTCTAAGTTGTCTCAAAATGACCTATTTTGACTAACCCCAACTCTGCAGGTGTTTTGGTGGCCTTTGGATGGGAAATTTAGGAGGTTTATTTCTGACATTTTATGATAGTCCTAATTGTCCCACCCAGGAGCGATTAGAAATCTACAACAAATTTCTTGATTGTTCCTTTTGCAGTGTGTTCATGATGGTTTTTGCATGCTTCTATCAAAATTTCATCTTATTATGACATGTTTTTATTACCATTTTAATTATTTCATGCATGCATTAACTAGAGGCCTTGGGGATTGCATGTTTCCCTCCATCTGTAGATGATATTAATCATTTGATGTTTCTCTGAATGTAGGATCTCAACACCGGAGGGGTATAAAGGAACTATAGATGCATTCATACAAGTTGTGGTGATTTTTGACCCACCCATTTCAAATGTGGGCACGTGGAATATCCCGAAGGGAAGCATACCATCCGTGGTGTAACAAAACTATATCTAATTCTCCTAGCCCCTAAAAAGGAAGGAGACGTATTGTAACTTGATATAAAAGCAAAATTAATAAAATAAAGGGCTGCACTTTACATTTGCTTTATATATCATTTCAGTTCATTTGTTTTCCCTTTTCATGCACTTTGGTCCTTTCTTCATTCGTAGGAGCTAGCATTACATTTGCTTTTGTTTGCGTCACACTCGGTATGCCATTGCTTATATATCCTCATGCTTTTAGTGGTAATCATGGTGGGACTCTGTCCCCTAATTTTGGGATCAGAATTCTGATCAAAACTTTGTATTTTTGCTTGCAGGTGTTAATCCTTCAAGCGTTGGAGTGCTGCTCATGCCACCCTATGATGAATACAAACTAGAATTTGTGCCACCCCCTGACGAATAAGGCATTCATCCCACCCTATGAAAAATATAGATATGTTATTCATACCACCCTGAGATGATTAGCTCTCTATGCAATTTTTGAGCAGAAACTCGGGGGCATCTGGTGTGGGCAGACAAGAGGTAGGTTTTCTGAACATCCTCTATAATTTTTTGTCTCAGTTTCTATGATTTTTCTATTTTCTTTGCTTGAATGGAAGATTTTAATGCATGTTTTCTTTCTTTGCACAGGTAAAAATAACCACACACACAACATGACAATATAAACATCAAGGAGTTGGTCGTAAAACCCCAACACTTGATCAAGACCAACGGTGGATTTCATCACCACCTTGGCTTGAATTTTGCATACATAACCCCGATCGTGACTATTGCTAGACGTAAATACTGACAAAAGATGACCAAGTGTAGCTGGGGTGATTCCCATTGCATGAGGATAAGTCTTATATGGTAGGTGTCAAAAATAAAGTGATTCCCCTTCTGTACTGCCTATGTTCCACGTACTGTTCTGCTCTCGCGTACCAATAGTTTCCCTCATGTAAGGGCGGGTATATTGAGAGGTTTGGTATAATGGCCTAGAAGTGGTATATTGAAGGGGTGGCCATTTTGTGAGATATAAGAGCCCTCATATTGCATGTACAACAAAATTTTCTTTACAAGGCTTTCAAAACAAAAATCAAAACACACTAAACTAGATTTAGGGCACACATTTAATCCGTAAACGAGATAATCACTTCTTTGTTTGTGTGGCCCCATTTTATTTAGTGTAGCATAAAAAAATCATAAAGAAGATAAAAAATGTACACGTCTTTTAGAGAAACACCACCATGGTGTACACCCGTAGCTAAGCCCAATCACGGGGAGAAGCTACAAAAAGTGTACAAGGGGGCACAAGTCACCTCCGCTATAGCCCCAAGGACTTGGTCATATCACCTTGGCAGCCTGACCCACAAAATATTCCACATCATACCATGATGAAATGGGACTATACAGGCACCCCTTCGATGGGCACTCCCATTCAATATAGACCCTTTCAGGAGGAGTCCATACATGTGGTACTCAACATAGATGGGAGGGCTCCCTTATAAACTCGTTATGAGTTGCCACCATGCGATGCAGTGCTAGAACAACATAGGGTCCATAAGTAGGGGCCACATGATTACATCATCCCTCCTCTACCCCTTATTACTGTAAAAAACAATAGGCCAAATCTAGAGCGCAAGGATCTTTAGACAGGGTGATCCAACTCTGCTCACCCATTTCACATATACGAAAGGGAGCATGAGGAAAACCACTACATTCCTCAAGATAAATACACAATGCGAGAACAATATGCTTCCACACCTGCTATTTATCAGGATCACCTACTGAGGCCAGAGCCTCAGGTGAATTCTGCTAACCTCGATAGAGGGAAGTGACCTATAGAGATATTGGATCACCACAACTAAGATAGATTTGTAGGGGAGGCATCTAGGCCTCCTAGACTCAAGACGATGGAACAAATTGACTTGGAATTTGCCAAACATGCCACCTGCCAAGTGCAAATCATGCATCTTGAGCAAGACCAACAACAGTTAGAGCACCTATATCGCCTTAGCAAAGAGCGCATTCAACATCAGACAGATGAGTTGCTCCAGAACACTGTGCCTGAGAGGGTCCCAACCCCTTGCACACATAGGATAGAGTTGTATGACAGGCACAACCCCTTGGTGTGAGACATTCCTCCATGACCTTATCAAGTGTTACCTCCAAGACCTCCTAGACCTAAGTGGGAGACCACCCCTAGAGCCAATGATGGGCACCCTCCATGGGCACCCACCCATGTTTATAGGTCACACCCAAGAACTCCTCAAGAAGCCTATGAGGAGTTTGAGCAAGAAGAAGAGAGGGCTAAAATGCCCTACCAAGGTAGGTGGCACTACCCGGTTGCACCTCCATAGGCCTCAAGTTCCCTGTAATTCACAATGAGAACAAACCAAGGAGGAAGAGATTAAATCCTTCGATGCATACAAAGTGCTGCTAGAGCACTTAGATTCTGTGGAGACTAAGACTTTTGGGCCCCAAAAGCCAACTTTACGCCAACTTCATAGTCACCCTGTGCATCCTTCAGTGCCGACACCCCCATACCCTAAACACTTTAACATGCCCTAGTTGGCAATATTTAGATGGGATGAGGATGCCCAAGAGCACGTGACAATATTCTTGAGCCAATGCTTTGGCATTCAGGACAATGATGCTTTACTTCTAAGAAAATTTATAACCACGTTTACAGGCCCTACCTCGAATTGGTTTACCTAGTTGCCGAAGCATAGCATCAGCAACCTGGACTAGCTAGTGGATGCGTTCCTCGAATGTTTCACCTTCAATACCAAGAAGAAGGCATCATTAAGTGACCTAGCTAGGCTTAGGAAGTATGAGGAAGAGACCATGGTGGCTTATGGAAATCGATGGAGGACGTTGCTTTCAAAGCTACCTTACCTCCCTCCCATGACTGACCTGACCCAAATGTTCTTGAAGAGTTGTTTAAGGTTGATCTCCATGCTATTACAGCTGTAGCAATATGCCACTCTCGAGTAAGCCCTGGCGCAAGCCAGAATCATTGAGGAGATCAAGATACAGGATGGTGAGATTGCCAAGCCATGCAAGAAAGAGTGGCCCAAAAATTCCAAAACTGGGTCAACACAACCAAAACCCGTCGTGGTCAATCAGGTTGCTATAAACATACCTAAGCTTGCACAATAAATATAGCCCCCAAAGGCTAATTATTAGGTAGTTCCTCTTGACACCTATGAAAAGGAAAATCATAGGCAAGAGCAAAATTAGTAGCGTCGCCCTAGGCGACAATTCACACCCTTTACAAAGTCTAAAGACTCCTTGTTTGATTGCTTGTCCGTAGAAAACTTGATAAACCTACCAAAAATTCGACCCGTAGATCCCAACGCACCAAAACCCAAGGTCTATAGGGAAGACTTGTACTATATATTTCATTGGTATAAATGACATGACCTTTACGTGTGTTGGAAGTTCAAAATCTTAGTGCAAGACCTAATAGAAAACAAGACGCTAGCGATGGATAATCTTGTGGCACCAAGCAACCAACATATGGAGGTCTTCAAAGACCCCCTACCTGCCCATGATGCGCAAGAAAAGACTCTACAAGTCAATGAGGTGATACAAAACTACCCCATGCAAGGGTATGTAGGGATGATAAGCATAGTGACTCAAAACAAGAGGTACCCAAACACATATGCCCCTGTGGAAGCTATAGGAGAGGTTCCATCAACGTCACAATCTCAACAACACCCTACAAAACCTCCCTCGCCTAGAACAGTGGCCATGATTCGAACTAAACTTACCCAAATTTTAAGGACCACATCGGCTAGGATCTCCATCTATGAGCTCATACAACAATCATCGCCCCATTAGGAGGCTCTAATGGAGATATGCAAGGCTATCGAGCTACAGCCCCATGAAGAAAATTATTTTAACAACTTTGTGGGACATGTAAAACGATGCATAAAACTAGTCATTGTATTTAGAGAAGATGAGCTAAAATCAGTGACTGGTGATATGGCGAATCCACCCCTACACTTCATTGCACGGGTCAACGAGATTTCATTTAAGAGGGTGTTGGTGGACACTGGATTTTCTAGCAATATAATCACAACAACGATATTGAAACACCTCAAGTTGGTAGCATCTCACATTGTGGCCTCCACCTATACTCTTTGAGCATTCAATGACGTGATATGCTTGATGGTTTGCACAATTGTCCTACCCATCAGAGTGGGACAAAAGACTATTCCTACGTTGTGCCACATCCTGGAAGGTGATATGGCCTACAATATTTTGTTGGGCTGGCCTTGGATAAGAAATATGAAGTGTGTCCCTTCGATAGCCCATCAATGCCTAAAGTACACATACGAAGGGCAAGTGCATGTAGTCTCGATAGAATTAGATCCCTTCAAGTATTGCAATGTGATGCAGCTGATGCCAAAATCGACCCTTCCATAGACACATTTGGACTTTCAGTTGAATCCGTCCAAATAGGGTTTGATTTTGCATACATCCCCGCTATTATGTCCCTCAAATCCCAAGTTGGGTCCATCTTCATCATCCGGTCCTTCACCAACGATGCCACCTATGGTGGCGACACCGAAGAACAATGGGAAGAAACCCTCGAAAGATGCACCACCATCAGTCTCAACCATCTCTATCAAAGAGGTGCCTATCCGAATGGAAGGTGAGATGCCTAGTTCACCTAACATGGAGTGGACTCAGGAAGAACTCCCATTCCCTCCCCCTCAACTACCAATGATCACCATTGAGATGGCCAATACGGGCCTGGGGGATTACGTAATGCAGAACATCATAGTAACACTCGTGCTTGAGTCCATGCAGGACATGGGGAGACCTCACCTCCCCATCGACACTATTGTCCCTTTGGGCTACACACAAAATTAGATAAATTTTTTATATGGGGTCCTCGACAATGACATTGAACCTTACCTGCAAGAGGAAGAGGACGAAGAGCCCTTTGCTAAGAACGTCAACTATTTGTCCAACCTGGACTTCACTTTGAAATACCTTGGCCAATGTAATTGGCATGGATATGGGTTGGGCAGATATGAACAAGGGGTGCACATTCTTTGTCAACCAAGATATCATATGCCATACAAAAAATTAGGAGTAGGGTTCAACCACCCTCTGCCCCTTGACATCTTGGTAGATAACATGCAAGGCATAGGGCTAGGAAATAAGGATGGGTTGGCACAAGATCCATATGCCAATCCTAACACAACATACACATTGGTAGATTATCTCCCATTGTTAACAACCAACCTTGTGGGCATCAACAACTCCTCCCCTTTGATTGAGAAAGGGGAAAGTTCAATAACTTACCTCCAAGAGGGATATAGACAAGGCCAAGAAGGATCTTCAAAATATGAGTCAGAGTATGAGGTAGCACCTTGGGACCCTTTCGAGTCCGATAGCAATCACTCGCAAGTGATGCCCATAGATGACTATTAAGAGAAATTCATGAAAATTTCCCCCTTGAATGCAACAATCAAGAAAATGCCACCTCAAGAGAATCTGGTCCTCCCGCAGGGAGGGGAACAACTCTGATGGGACAAAATTAACTTGCTCGAGCAGAGAAAGCCCCACATGCAACAAATAGTTATCGAAGCTAATGAAGGCCTATGGATAACTGACAATGATTATGAAGATGAGATTAAGATGGCCTATCTCAACCATATGCGATAGCGAGAATACCCCATGGACATTGATGATATGTTTGAACAACTAAACATGGGGCCAAGGCATAGGTGGCACCTAAACCAAGAACAATTAGATGAAGTGCTGAACCTGCCACTTCAAGCATACAGATAGCACCTTCTACCCAGAGATCCTATAGAGCCATCAGTGCCAAGGGTAGACCCTGTCCTTTCATCTGCACATAGGGCTGATCCATTTGTGCCAATACAACAGATCCAGATCCAAAGCACAAATATCACCAAAGATGTTTGAGTAACCACCCGCATGGTAATGGAGACCAAATTCACTTCATCAACATGATCTCCATTGACTTAACTACCCCCATTCACAATCTAGCCGATCCAGTGATGTGGAATAAAACCAGATTCCTTAAATTAATAAAAGAAAGGGCTAATATAGGCCCAAAAACATAACGAAACCCCTATGAAAGAGCAAAAAATTCCCAAATGTTAAATGTCGGCATGCTTCCAAAGGAGGTTGCCTAATCCATCCAGCTAGCCTAATCTAGAATGACTTAGCAATTTATTACGTGAGCACAAAGTCTCACCAAAAACAATAAGACCAAGCCCTAACTAAGAATTAGTCTAACTAAGGAATTAACCTTAGTTTACATTAAAAATTTGATGCCCTCATCATACCTCCCCACAAAGGAAGCATTGGACTCCAATGCTTGTACAATAGTAGTGGGTGAAGGGTGATAAACTCGAGTCGGAGGAAGCGAAAGTAGAAAATCAGTTGCCGAAGGAGGAGGGGCACTGATAAGGTCGAGAAGTCCAAGGGAGGCCGAAGCTGGAGGGCCTCTCCTGGTCAATACTGGAGGTCCAACTCGAGTGAAAGCCTGTGGATGAGGTTGAGGACGAATCTCCTGTGGTGATGGCTGCAAAAGCTACTACAAATCAGGAACCTATGGCAGTGTAGCAGCAGGAGGAGGAACAACTAAAACAATAGGAGGAGGAGGAGGAGCCTCCTTGGGTGCTGTGGAAGCTGGTGTGTCCTTGGGTTTGCGACAAACCAATGCTGTATGGTGTGGACCTGTATAACTGTATGTGGGCGTCGTGGAAGAGATGAGAAACTTCTTGTTCTCATGATGCAATGTATAGGTATTATTATATGCAGGAACCACTTTTTAGGGAGTTGAAATATACTCCTATCACAGATTTGAACACCATGTACAATCAAGCACAACTTGCGGAGGAGAAGCTTGTTGCTCAAGCCGGTGGATATACCAGAAGCGGTCTGTAATCAAAACTTTGGCTATACCAGAAAGTTTCAAAAGGGCAAAAGACACTTGTTCATCTGCTGGTATTTTGCTATAGGAAAACCACGTGTCCATGTCGAGGATCCAATTGTTTAGAACCTCAGGATCACGGGAACCATCATAAATTTTGACTTCACATTTTGCCTTCACTCGTGAGTCACTTGGACCACTTTTAGTAGCAATATCATTGACCTTATTGGCCAAGGTACTAATTGCTGCGGTGATGTCAGCCATTTGCTATGCCAAATCCTGAGCCATTTGGCTTCTGGTATACGCTAGGGATATTACGAGGAGTTACAAAATATGTTAAAGGGGTTACAAAAAGGAGTGCTATTGCCCAATTAATTGCAAAACAACTATAATAGTTTTAATGTAATTTTACAATATTTAGAAGGCAAAAATAATTTAGCACAATAAAATAAAATACCCCTTTATAAAATTGTTTTTTTTTTTTAAATGAAAAAGGTTTAATATATATATATTTTTAATTTAATCAATATGAGGAAGCATCGAGAACTAATGGTAATTGAATTTACCAAAGATGCTTTTATCGAGCAATACTTGACGAGATCGTCTGTTCGGGACGCGTGGCTACGTGGCTGTGCAGAACACATTCTCTGTGCACGGGCTGGCCACAGCGATGGCCGTGTGAAGGCTATGCAGTCTGTGGCACGATGGGCACGAAATATCAACAATGAACGCAACCACCAGTCGAAAAAGGCGTCGACAGCAGCGACAGAGAACAGGTACTTAGACCAGCAATTTTCAAAGTGCCGCATCTATGAATGTGACAGATGCTCGGAAAAATATTTGTATGGGCACAAAAATGGTGAGGCATTCCAGGTCTGAGAGTGAAAACAGGGGCCTACGTCCGATGGATCTACGAAAATACGTAGAATGGTGTCCCGCGCTGGCAATGTGGCAGACACAAAGATCGATATATGTAGAGTACAGAGGCAGGTGGCAGCGATCGGAACCCCAAATGCATTAGTAGAAATTGGTCCTGTAGTGGAGTTTGTCCGCCTCGCAAATCGTAGTGCAGATTTGCCGCGGCAGCTAACAAATGCTCCACTCTTCAATGCTGTCCGCCCGGCGTCGTCAAAGTCAGGTCGGGGAAATGCGCCGGACAGCGGTGAAAGACGGTAGATTTCAACTAACAGGGCGAAATTTGATGAAACAGCAGTCCGAAACCCAGAGGCGCGCCGAAAAATGCAGATCGTGTCGACAATCGCTGGAGTTTTTCCTGAATGCGATCGAAGTTTCGAAATCGCAGGAGGGACGTCGATTTTCGGCTGGGTTCCGACTGTTATAATGGCTCCCGAAAGTAGTCAGAGACCAATCGTTCATAGGAACGCAGGCTAGAATTTTTTGGGCGTCCAACTGCGTTGGGAATGGCCAAAATTGGAAACCTCCTCCGAACCTTGCCCAATGGAAATGCTATTTTTTTATTTTTATTTTTTAATGGAATAAAACCCAAAACCTATGGAGGTCGGCAATGACCCAGAACCTCCAACTTATCCTGCTCTGATACCATTGATGTGGAATAAAACCAGATTCCTTAAATTAATAAAAGAAAGGGCTAATATAGGCCCAAAAACATAACGAAACCCCTACGAAAGAGCAACAAATTCCCAAATGGGAAATGTCGGCACGCTTCCAAAGGAGGTTGCCTAATCCATCCAGCTAGCCTAATCTAGAATGGCTTAGCAATTTATTACGTGAGCACAAAGTCTCACCAAAAATAATAAGACCAAGCCCTAACTAAGACTTAGTCTAACTAAGGAATTAACCTTAGTTTACATTAAAAAATTGATGCCCTCATAATCCAGCATGACCATTGTATCTAAACCTAGATGCCATAGACTGGGATCGTGCTAACTCACCACCATATCCATTAGAGTACTGGCCTTGCGGTGAGATGCTTCATTTCACCCCAATACCAAATCATGATATCTTCCATGCTGAAGTAGAACCCAACGTTTCAAACGTAGATCTAAATTCAGCAAATGATATCCACCCACACCAGTTGGAGTACGGGTCCCACATGTTAGTCTAAGAGATGACTAACGTAGACATCGACTCTAATCCAATGAATCTGCAAATCATCAAGCTGGGGGTAACCCTATCCCCCAAAGAGAAAGTCGATTACATTGCCATTCTCAAAGATAAGGAGGTTTTTGCATGTTCCTACAAAGACATGTCAGGGCTAGACCTGCAGCTAGTCACACATAATTTAATGCTTGATCCGACAGTCAAGCTAGTCAAGCAAAAACTACATAAGATGCACCCAAAAATAGCCTTAATGGTCAAAGACGAGCTACAAAATCTATTGGATGCAAAGTTTGTCATCTGCGTGGATTACCCACCATGGTTGTCCAACATGGTACTCGTCAAGAAGCCGGATGGGAGGATTCGCATATGCATCGATTTTTGAGATCTAAAGAAAGCGATTCCCAAGGATGATTTCCCCTTGCCTAGCATTGACACATTGGTAGACACTACAATAGGCCACAAAATGCTTTCCCTCAGGGATGGTTTCTCGAGATACAATCAGATTCGTATCAATCCTGATGATCAACTCAAAATGACATTCACAATGCTTTGGGGGACATTTTGTTATAAGGTCATGCCCTTTGGCCTTAAAAATGTGGGTGCCACCTACCAACACGCTATGGCATACATCTTCCATGATCACATGCATAAAAATTTAGAAGACTATATGGACTGGCCAAATATATTTTGCGCCCAGATCATCTCGATGACTTAAGCAAGATCCTCGATCGTTGCATCAAACATAAAGTTAGACTAAACCCCAAGAAGTGCATATTTGGCATCACATTTGGAAAACTCTTGGGTTTCATAGTATCAAAATGAGGCATCAAGGTAGATCCAAAGAAAGTCAAGGCAATCCTTGAAATACTTCCCCCAACAACCATCAAGCAGCTCAGAAGCTTGCAGGCAAAGGTTGCGTCAATCAAGCGCTTCATAGCGCAATTATCTGACAAGTTTTGACCCATGAATAAATTATTACACAAGGGAGTAGCATTTCACTAGGATGACGAGTGCCAGTCAGCCTTCGATGACATTAAACAATACTTGGCTTCACTACCAGTATTGGCACCACCTAGACCAGGAGTACTGTTCTACTTATACATCTCAGCTACTGAGGTGGCATTGGGTGCCATGCTAGCCTAGGAAAATGAACTACATAAATAACAGGCTACTTACTATCTTAGCCACACCCTAGTCAGTTATGAACTTAATTATGCATACGTCGAGAAGCTATGCTTAGCAGTGGTATTTACCACAAAAAATCTATGCCACTACATGTTGAGCAATACGATGTATGTTGTGTCTAAGGAGAATCCATTGCGGTACATGATGAGTCATACTTATCATAGTATCTGCATGGAGAAATGGATCATGTTGTTGACGGAGTTTGAAATTGAATTCATTGGACATAATTCCATCAAAGGTCAAGTCATCACCGATCAACTAGGATAGGCTCATCTCGAAGACGATCAGCCTCTGACCGTAGAGCTGCCCATTGATGTGGTCTTCCATTTCTTAGAATTGCCAGATTTTGATGAGCCTGAGCCATAGGCCGACATATCTTTATTCTTCAATGGCTCTAAATGTGAGCAATGAGGTGGCACAAGAATCATATTTTTCACACCACAAGGGGCTCCAATGCCTCTATCATTTAAACTTGATTTCCCGTGCACCAATAACAATGCTGAATATGAAGCCTTGCTCATAGGTCTTCAGACAACCATCACCATGAACATTAAATGCTTGAACATCTTTGGTGATATGCTGTTAATTATCAACCAAGTGAAAGGGGTATTCCAATGCAAATGCCCAGTTCTGCAGGCCTACAAAGCCCTTATGGATAAATTCTTGGCAAAGATTGAATGGTACAACATCGAGGCACTCCCTCGATCATCAAATCATTTTGCAGACACTATGGCCTCCTTGGGGTCACTAATCCCGTAAGACCCTTCCGGTGAGATGACAACCATTCAAGTCAAAACATTATCGCAATCCATGATGGAGCGTGCAAGCTCTGACATAACGCTAGGAATCCACCTGATCTAGATTGAACCATCTTAGGATAGGTTCACTCGAATCCATGATAGCCTAAATCATGCCAATTGGGGGTCCTTGTTCTCCCCTATTCCCATTTATAGCAACACAATGCTATTTTTACAAGTTCATTCCCACTCAGCTTTTGCTAGGGACGAACTTCAAGAGGGATTGGCAGTTCATACCATCAAGGTTTCTGATCAACAGGATTGGTACGCACCCATAAGAGACTACCTCAAGCTAGGTAACCTCCCACTTGGATTGTTGCATGTCACAAAAATATCATTTAAACATAAAGCGACAAAACATGTCTTGCTAGGAGACATTTTGTACCGTCAAATCTATGTAGGAATCCTTATTCGTTTCTTGGACCAGCAGAAGTCTACTTGGGCGATCACCCAAGTGCACGATGGTACATGTGGTGGCCACTTTAGTGGTATGGCCATTGCAAAGCGTATTCTTCACATGGGATATTATTGGCCATCTTTAGAGCGATATTGTTGCACGTATGTAAGGAAGTGCGTGAAATGTCAACACCATGCTAATTTGACACACATACCTTCTCAGGACTTGCAGCCGATCCAATCGGCTGGGTAATTTTTGTAATGGGACTTAGATATAATCAAAAATATCTCCCCTGCATCGTCAGGTCATCACACGTTTATCATAACGTCCACAGAGTACGTCACCAAGTGGGTGGAAGCAATTATGCTTACCTCTACGACTGGGCCCCGCATTGCGGAGTTCATTTTACATAACATCATATGTCATTTTGGTATTCCATCCAAGATCATCTTGAATAATAGGATGCCATTTAAGAACAAATATGTGCATGCTTTGACAACAAAATACAAAATTTAGCACATTTTTTGACACCTTATTATCTGCATGCAAATGGGCAAGCAGAGGCGTCAAACAAAACACCAGTTGTCATCCTTAAAAATATGGTCGTAGATAGTCATAAGGATTAGCACATTCAAATCTTGCTTGCTTTGTGGGCTTATCACACTAGAATTTAGATGCTCACTAGGGCAACTCCATTTTCGTTGGTGTATGGCTCCGAGGCAGTCATGCCTCTCAAGTTGGAAATACCTTCTCTATGCATATCAATGCAAGAGTTCATCGATGATGACACTGCATGGCAGGCCTGGTTAGACCAACTTACGTTGCTTGATGAATGATACATCAATGCTCTTGAGCATTTACATATCTATCAAGAGCGACTTAAGAAAGCATATAACATGAAAGTTCACCTGAGGGACTTTCTAACTTGCTGCCCCATTTAAGGGACAAGTTCATAGCAAATTGGTTAGGTCCTTATGTCATCGACAGTAAAATAGGACTTGGAACATACCGACTAGCCTCTCTTGACGGAATCAAGGAACTAGAACCCTTGAACATCAGTCATTTAAGTCCATTCAACATTTAAAAGAGCCATCACCCACCCAAAAATCTCCAAGGGTTCCCATAATCACTTGGTCAACCTAAAATGCACCAAAGGTGCCCATAATCCCTTTGGTCAAACAAAACATACCCAAGGATTCCCATAATTGCTTGGTCAACCTAAAATGCCCCATAGGTATCCATAACCCTATGGTCAAACCAAAATGCCCCAAAGATACCCATAATCCCTTTGGTCAAACCAAAAAGCCCCAAGGATTCCCGCAATCGCTTGGTCAACCTAAAATGCCCCATAGGTATCCATAATCCCTGTGGTCAAACCAAAATGCCCCAAAGGTATCTATAAATCCTTTGGTCACCCCAAACGATCCAAGGATTCCCATCATCACTTGGTCAACCCAAAATTCCCCAAAGGTGCCCATAATCCCTTTGGTCAAAAAAAATGCTCCAAGGATTCCCATCATCGCTTGGTCAACCCAAAACGTCCCAAAGGTGCCCATAATCCCTTTGGTCAAACCAAAAGTGCCAAGGATTCCCACAATCGCTTGTTCAACCCCAAAAATGGCCTAAAGGTGCCCATAATCCCTTTGGTCAAACCAAAAGCTCCAAGGATTCCCATAATCGCTTGGTCAACCCAAAAATGCCCTAAAGGTGCCCATAATCCCTTTGGTCAAACCAAAAGCTCCAAGGGTTCCCACAACCGCTTGGTCACCCAAAATGCCCCAAAGGTATCTATAATCCCTTTGGTCAAAACCTCCAAGGATTCGAAAGAATCACTTGGTCCGCACCCCTTCGGGATAAAACAACCATAACGAATTTTCAAAAAATAAAATAATCACAAATAACAAAAATATTGCATCTCACTTCCATGCATACTCTTAAAAATTGAAACACAAAAAAAAAATATAAACTGCATTAGACATCGCAAACATACATTGCATATTTGTTGGTCATACAAGTCAAATGCACCATAGACTGTAATTACTCGATAATTCCATCATTTTCTGCATTTTTCTACTTTGTAAATAGTCTAGAAAAAATAAAGGCCATCCACATTTTTCACCATATCATAATCAGTTGTCTTCTAATGTATTCTAGGCTTTCGTCATTCAACCGTCTTTAGATTTCTAGCCAAAAACAGTACAAATTCAGACAAATTTTTACAAAGGTAGAGTTTTACTTGAATCACACCTTGTTATGTCGCATCCAACACAAGTTAAAACACATAAAAATTCCCAAGTTGTGTGAACGAAATATGAAACCTGCAAAGCGATCCCGATTACCATCGATGAAATGGTTATCATGCTCATCCCCCTATGCGAATGACCCCAAGAATTTTGAGATTTGGCAAAAGGACAAGCATCTTCCCTACCCAATTCCCCAAGAATCCCAAAATTCTCAAAGGGTTGCAAACATAAAAAATTGCAAAAGTCAAAATACAAACTCCAAAGTTTGATATCCAAACCCCTCAAAGTGCACACATCAAAAGGCACAAGAAAAAGTGATTCTCATCACTCAAAATTCCAATCCCTTGCTCAAAAGAAAAAAATAAAAATAAACAGTGATTTTTATCACTACATACGCGAGCAAGTATCCCAATAAAAATAAATAAAATAAGGGAATCGAACTTGAATCCTTGGAACTCTCAACATTCGGAAGGTCATGAGGTGATCCTCAGTACCGGTTTTGTGGATAGCCTATCGGTCACTAGTGGCAAACCTCCCGCATGACGATATATCTGTAGCATTAAAACTATGTACAAATAAATTTTTGCATGTGGATGAGCTAGCTTATGGTATCCTAGATTGCACCGTAGATTAATATTACTAAATACAACAAAGGAGTTAGTAGAGCTAGTTAGGTGATCCTCAGTATAGGTTTGGTTGATAGCCTATTTGGAACTGGCGGTATCCTGACAACTACCACATAAAAAAATTCAATCACACACACAGGGATGTGAAATAACTTGGTCAAACTCAAGTATAAATCATACCTTGTTTAAAAGTCTTGTAAGATAAATGTACAGTCTTGGATAGTTAGTTAAAGTATTTGAAGCATAGTGCCCTACGACACCTACCCACCATTGGCTTTTCCCTTGGTCCTCTGACCTTCGCCAGAGGGCAGCATAGCCAATATCCCTATTCACCATCTCTCCACGAGTGGTCCAAGGCAAACCCTGCAGCCGCTCTATAGCTATGTGTTGCCATCGCCATCACTGCAACAAGTAGCTACACCCAATCCCCTTATGCCTCTGATAGTGAACCTCATACAACTCGTCATATAATTGTGCCAGTAGCATTTGACCTCACCTCATAATCAATAGTGCTACTGTCGGATACTCCACCAGTATAAAAACTATCTCAAGAAGGTTCCAAGGGAACCTCACACCTGAGGAGTCGGGAAGCAGCATGTTGGAGATGAGGGTCATAAGCAATGTATGCCTCACCCCCAACATGCCCTTCTCAAACTACCATTGCACCAAAATATTGCCAATCAGGTAGTCCCCATCTGCCCTCTCCACCACCCCATCCACTCCCATATTCGTCACATTCCCAAAGCACCATGTCAGCACCACCGTCCACTGATCCTGAGGAGTCATCCAAATGGGTAGCCCATCTATCGACATCTGTAGAATCTGATAAACGTCCTCTAGAGTCACTATCATCTCCCTTGTTTTGAGATGAGAGGTGTTGGTGCAGGGATCCCACAAATTGATCAAGGCATTCAGATATGCCCGATCCCCCACTACAGGCTCTAATCGAGTCACCTGATTGAGCCCAAGGGCATCAAGCCAATCCCAGTCCGCCACAGTCAGCGCATCCTGTGCGTCAGAAAACACTGTCGGCTAACGGTACCGACTCTTCACCACCTGCAAAATAAGACAACACAAAAACATTAAAACATGACAAAAAAAATTTGTACAGGACTAAAACAAATATACAACAATGTATACAAACTGTACAACAAATATATTTAATAAATTTGTTTAGCAACATTAACAAAATGTATAGTACAAACATTAAAAAAAAATCAATAAACAATGCAAAATAAAACAAAAAATTTAACCTAGGGTTTAAAACCTTAGTTTAAACTATAAAAAAAAACAAACAAAATAAAACAAAATATTGACCTGGGGTTTTAAACCTTAGTTTAAACTAAAAAAAAACAAAAAAACAAAATAAAATAAAAATTTTAACCTAGGGTTTTTAACCTTAGTTTAAACTAAAAAAACAAAATAAAACAATTTTTTAACCTAGGGTTTTAAACCTTAGTTTAAACTAAAAAAAACAAAAAAATAAAAATAAAAACAAAATTTTTAACCTTATTTTAAACAACGCAACACAAAATACAAAAACAAAACAAATAAAACTTTAACCTAGGGTTTTAACCTTAGTTTAAATGGAAAAATGAAATACAAAATTACGGTTTTGAACTGTAAAATAAAAACAAACAAACAAAAAGTGAAGGAGCACCTACCGGTCTTGCCTTGACTCTACTACTCGATGATTTGGTCTGTGCACTCATGGTATCCTTGAAATCTCAACAGTGCTCCGCTACACAGACTCGAACTCCTCCTCCTCACAGCTCCAAATCGCTAGAAAAGACAAATGCAAATGAGCCCAAAACCTAGTTTTTGCTCTTATATAGGCTTTTAGGCATGTTATCGTTCCAACCTGAGATGAGTGCTCTATTTAGTGCTCATCCCACCCTGGGACGATTACAAAACTGGTATTCTTCCCACCCTAGGATGATTACAGAGCAAGAAAATCAAAAACAACAAAAATAGCATCCAAAATGCAATAAACCTGTCGAACAAAGACACCTTTGCACCTATGATTCAAGGCATCCAAAACCAATTTTGGGGTCACAAATCCTCACTATCCTACTCCCTAAGAATGCTACCATAGCCGAAACACTCCACGGGAGGAAGGATTTTCGAGAATTTCATTCCCAAAAGGCATCACAAAAAAGGGTCCAAACCCACCCAAAAATAGCAATAACATTGCCGAACAAATGAGCCTTTGCGCCTGACATTCTTGGAATGTAAAACCAACGTCAGGTCCACAAATTATCAATATCATACTCCCTAAGAAGGCTACCATAGCGAGACTGCTCCATGGGAGGATGGATTTTTGACAATTTCATCTCCAAAATGCGTCATAAAAAGGGTTAAAACCCACCAAAAATAGGTCCGATTGTTTGAAAACTACATAAGCAATCAACGAAAAACAACTGAGGGCACCCTTAAAAAAGTCATCTTGGGTCAAGCGACTCATCGCTTTTATAATTTCGGTCATTCCCTCATCAATTCATCGCTTGAGGGGGTAGTCACACTTAGTCACCAATCAACAAATACACACCCAATCAAGGAAATGGCATGCATTCAAAGAATCATTGATGAAGACAATCACACTCCTGCTTGGGGTAGCAAACAAGCAATAATCAAAATTTGATCAAACACTTGGTATTATAGAATCATGAACTCAAGGTTCCCATAGATAAAAGGTTGCGCCCTTTGCCTATTCATTACTAAACAATGTCCAACATCAAGTAACACCTCATTGAAAAAGGTTAACACTTGAATTAAGCCCCATAGCTCGTCAGAAGCAAGTATTCAAGAATGCGTGCCCTTTCCATACTTGGGGTATCAAAATTTGGTTAGGTTACCAAGAAACCCTAATCATTAAGTGCTTTGGTTATCTATTTTTGCTAAACATTGTGCCACGCACAATGCATCCCAAAAAGGGGCATTTGTAGACACCAAAACAACACCAATCTGATCATGTGGATACAAGCACTAATCGAATTGGCATACATAGCCCCTAGGGCAGCCCCCAAAGGTTAAATAGTGGTCCTAACCACTCCCACAATAGTTTTGGAAGGTCAAAGGTCAATTTGGCACCTTTAAGGCACTCTGCTCCCTATTCATTCCACCCTGGGATGATTACAAACTAGTATTCATCCCACCCCAGAAATATTAGCAGCATTCGCTCTAGGGTGGGGCGAATAGCAGGTTTGACAAGCAAAAGTTCAAAACTTGACAAATGGTAGCTCAAGTATGCCACTCAACTCCACCTTCAATGCATGGGAGTGCGAGTGCACATTTTTGAGCTCAAAGAGACAGTCATGGAGCCCTTAATCAGGGAGGAATTTTCTCTCCCATGACAAGGCATGATGGCCAAGTGGCGCCCTGCATGCAAATTCAAAGCATACTTTCAAGTCTATAAAATGGTGAGTCTTCTCACCCCAAAAAAAATAGAGCAGGAGCATTTGGAGCAACAAAGTGCTGCCGAATTACATCCTCATCCCTCGTGCTTCTTACATCCTTGATCTCTCTTTTGGAAGGGAGGTTATTGGGTGAACATTGGAAGTGCAATCCGGACCAAAAACTTGAACATTTGGCCACAATACCCCACCCAATTTGCTAACACAACACCCTAGGAGGTTTTGGACCCATCCCAAGTGGATTGGTGTCGAAACCAAGCCCCAAACGGTGGGTGTCTTGCCCTCGAGTGCCCCTCGCACTCCTGTAGTCCAAATCGCCCCATCCCAAAGTGATTAGAAATCTATAGCATATTTCTTCACTATTTATTTTGCATATTATTTTATGTCATTCATATATGCTGCCATTCAAATTTCATGCCATTATGATGAGTTTTGATTGTGTTTTCATTATTTTTCGCTTTCACTAACATACAGGGAGCATATTCATATACAGGGCGATTGGGGATGAATCTTCAAAATTCGACCTTCTGGTTCATCTCAAAATTGCCTATTTTGCCTAACCCCAACTTTGTAGGTGTTTTGGAGGCCTCTGGATGGGACATTTAGGAGGTTGCTTTATGACATTTTATGACAGTCCTAATCGTCCCACCCCCGAGCGATTAGAAATATATAGCAGATTTCTCAACTATTCCTTTTGTAGTGTGTTCATGATGGTGTTTGTATGCTTCTATCCAAATTTCATCTTATTCTGACATGTTTTTATTACCATTTTAATTATTTCATGCATGCATTAACCGGAGGCCTTGGGGATTGCATGTTTCCCTCCATCCGTAGGTGCTATTAATCATTTGCTATTTCTCTGAACATGGGATATCAACACCATAGGAGTAGCAAGGAACTATAGATGTATTCACGCAAGCGGTGGTGATGTTTGGCCCACCTATTTCAAATGTGGGCATGCAGAAGATCCCGAAGGGAAGCATACCATCCATGGTGTAACAAAACTATATCTAACGCTCCTAGCCCATAAAAAGGAAGGAGACATATTGTAACCTGATCTCAAAGCAAAATTAATAAAATAAAGGGCTGCACTTTACATTTGCTTTATATCTCGTTTTAGTTCGTTTGTTTTCCCTTTTCATGCACTTTGGTCCTTTCTTCATTCGTAGGAGTTAGCGTTACATTTTATTTTGTTTGCATCGCACCTGGTATGCCATTGCTTTCGTATCCTCATGCTTTTAGGATGAATTGAAATGTTGGTGTTAGAAAATGGGCAATTTAAATTTGGCATCTAGTATGCAGTAGCCTAGGAAAATTTGAATGGTGATGTCAGTAAGAGAGAGTAAAGCATCTAAATTATTATTGAATACACCTAGTATCTTAGAGTAGAAAATTAGTTAAGTATATATATATATATATGGTATTCAACACAATAGTTAAGTATATTGGATACATTGATTTAAACAAAAATTGGATAAGGCAAAAATTGGAACTGATGTTTGATAAAATACCTCATCAAGATTTGAGATCAAAGAGTTGCAAGATAATGTTGAACATTGAAGTTAGCAAGGGATGCTCACATTTTTCATAAAAATGAATTAATAGCCCAACACCTAATACAATATGAGGAAAATATCTGAAGAGGCATCAAGTGAAAGCATATAGTAAATTGAAAAGACATTATCTCGATAAATAAATTTACTTTGATAGAATCGTAACAAACTTAGAATCTTCTCTAATTGAAACCTATGTTGTTACAACTAAAAATACATTGGGATAGCTAAAAGCACAATAGACATGTGAAAATATCCTATGCACTAGATGAAGACATGACAACCACCACTCCCTTAGATTAAGCATAAATGATCCACCTCAGCACCATGATACCAAGTTAGTTGCAATAAAACAAGTTGGAGTCATGGGTCGACACACTACAACAACTTGTTAGACCTACAATCCACTCTCTAAACCTTAATTACAAATAACTAATTGCAATTATAAATCTATATATACCAAAATATAAGCTAGTTTGATGGTCAACTCTTTGGTGTTTACAATTGATATAATTGTGTTTATTGAGGGCTATACATATTTTGAATGACTATTCAATTATTGTCTAGAATTTTGCTTATCTCCATACGTTGAACATGTATGTATGCCTCACTGGGTGCTAATGATTTTCTATTAAATCTAGGAATAAATAATTCTGTTATAGTTATTCTACATTCTAAGTTTCTCCCTAGATTTATTGTTATAGTTCTAGAATTATTTAGTAGTGCTCATAGTTCTTCATGTTAAACTTTTATAATAGTATAAGGGACACAAAGTGTTCTCTTAGGTGGTTTAATATAAGTGTAAATTACAGGATTCTCTATAGTATATCTCTTGATTTTGTTGAATTTATACCACTTTTTCATCTTTCTAATCCTTTGCATATCTTACTTTAGTATGCAACCCTATTTAGTTAGATTAGCTAGGCATAGGAACCCACCTTATTTGAAGGTTGACTCAAAAAATTCTATTCTTGAACCATAAAATATCTTGGTCAATGTCTTGAGGGTGCATCTCATTCACTTAGGCATATTTAGGAACCACAAGTCTTCAAATATTTCTTGATAATGATTCTATCTACCCATAATGCTTAGTTTTGCATTAAAGGTCAACTATTTTTATTAATACCAATATTTCACTTAATTATGGACAATAAATTCTTATTGGTGTACTTTTCTAGTCCATTGCCTTGAGGATGATAGTTTGATGATGTCTTCTATTAAATGCCATATTTTCTTGCAAAATCCATAGTATTAGCTCCTATGAACACTTTGGCATTGTCAAACACTATTGTAGAAGAGACCCCTGAAGAACACAAGCTTATACTAAGAGGGGGGGTGAACAGTATAAGAAAAAAAATTAATTTTTTTTACTCAAATAATATTATCCAATATATTAATGCAATGTCAACATCAGTAATTAAATCAATGCATAAATCACCACACACAATAGAGACATTGATTTAATATGGTTTACCTAATGTGCGCTACTCCACAGAGAAAATATTTCACTAAAAGTTTCTCAACAAATATATTGGGAATCCTTTCCCTATTATAATTTTTATGGACATCTATCCAAAGGAGACACCAATATTCTAATATGGTTTTTTGGTAGCAACCCACAAGAGACACCAATCTCCTTAGTTGGTTCGTGGATCTCTATCCATAGGAGAACTCCTATGCTCTGGATGGTGATCCTCTAAAATAATACTACCTCCACTACTCTGGATTATGGATCTCTATCCACTAAATACCTATATCCTCTATGCATTTTCTAATAGATCTCTATCCACTAGAGACTACTATCCTCTACTCTATCACCTCCAAAGCTTGCTTTCAGCTCTACTCAAATCTGCACTAAACATTGTCCTTCAGTCTAGCACAAATTTGCTCAAACTCTATCTCAAATATACACTAAACATAGTCCTTATGTCTAGAACAAATATGCTCAATATCTATTTCTGTTCTGGCAAACCTATCCTCAAATCTACACCAAACTCTATCCTCAAATATGTCCTCAAGCCTTAACATAAAGCTTGACCCAATCACTAATCAACTCTGCTAGATCTACCCCAAACCTTAACTCAAGGTTTGAAAAAATCAATAAATCAAATCTACTCTCAAGTGTTCTCAAAGACTTATCTCAAATATATCCACAAGTCCTTTCTATAACTTGCTCAAATTGCTCAACAAGTCTTCACCAAGACTTACCTCAAATATGCTCAACAAGTCTTCACCAAGACTTACCTTAAATCTGCTCAACAAGTCCTCACTAGAACTTGTTCAATTTGCTCAACAAGTATTCACTAATACTTACCTCAAATCTACATTGTAAGATTCCACAAAATCTTACTCAACTGTGTCCTTAAGTCCACTCTAGAACTTACTCAAATCTGTCCATTAGCTTTCACAAAAGCTTATTCAACTCAACTCAATTTTTCAAATAAAAACCTCTTGAATCACACAAACAAGTTTTGCATAGAATATTTTTTAAATCTCATAGAAATATATAGAGAATAGTTAAAGACTCAATATATTTCATACTAACAACAATACTTAATCACTTTCAAACTCTCTTTTTTAACCATAGAAACATATGGAGAATGGTTAGAGACTAAATACGTTTCACTCTCACACAACACTCAATCACTTTCAAAATATCTTCAAATCAATTAATAATAAAGAACAATTTGTTTCATAGAACTTGAACTATCACTCCAACACTCTCAATCAACTATGCTCAACCAACTCCACTCAATAAATCACTTAATGAAGCACAACTTGTGTACAAACCCTAAACAAGTGTTTTACTTCACTTCCAATAAATCACACTATGAATATCAATCCTTGACTAAATATGATTCTTCATTCACATAACAATGATACTCATGTTCTTTTCACAAACCCTAATCATGCACTTGAAGGTGTACTACAAATATTTCCAACAATGTTTATCAAACAAACTCACATAACAATGATACTCATGATCTTTCACAAATCGTAGTTCAAGATAGTTCTCAATCTCTCACTCAAATTTTCTCACAAAAATTAACCAATCATGCACATGAAAGCTTACTCAACAATGTTTATCAAACAAACCTTTTCACTCCAAATTAGAATTCATAAAATTCAACCCAACAATCTTTCACTCACAAGGAAGATATGCCCATACCTTTTTCTTGATGGAGAAATGACCTCAAAACCTATCTCAACACAATCAACCTCTTTGCCAATATCAATGGTTAGATATCAAAAATCTATCCTCAATTATTTCCTTCAAATATTTCACCATACAAAAATTATTAATTCTCAATTACACCTTATAATATCCAACTTTATCAAATAAATATTTCACCCACTCAATTTCACAATAACACCTTTCAGAAATTTAATGCATGAAGCAATTCAAACACTACTATTGTCTCCCTACTCAATTTTACATTTTTCAAATTTTTAAATTTATAAAATAATGCAATATATTTTTAACCTTCAATAAAATATTTATCAATTTCTCTAAGGTAAAAATTAATTACCTTACCCATTTTAAATCCCTAATCACTCAACAAAAACCAAATAACCACGTGCTAATAACTTTCCCACTTCAAACTTTATTTCAAGTACAAAAATTAAAGCATGCACTTTAAGCGCCACAACAACCTTATTCTATGCGTAATTTAACCAAAAATCAAATACCTTGTGCGCGCTCTTTGTGGGACTCAATACTTAGTCGAAGCACCGCCTATGCCTTAGCCATGGCTCCCTTACCGTGTGAGCTAAGCACTCACATATGAGGAAAAAACACCTAGAGTGCTTTGACTCCTCCTCTCATGCCAAAAGCCAAAAGGCTTTATCCCACATCACCACCGATACTCTAACGCAACAAATTTGTGTTTCCAATGCTCTACACACTTCGGATTCACAACTAGCCCAACCGTTGGTTGGTGTTTGACATTTCTGCTTTAGTCACTTTGTCTTCTTCAAATTTTGAGGGTAAATAAAAATTATAATATTTTGTCATTTGCTTGCTCATGAAATATTGGACTTCACTCTGAATCACATGCATTAATATTTTTGGAGACTTACCTTTTAGGGGTAAGTGCTATGGTATTTATACCATATGCCTTCCTTTTCCCAACATTGGTGGATAATATAAAATTTGAATTCATTTTGGTGCCCAACCCAACTTTAAGTTATGAAAATATTATTTTTATCAATAAATTTATAATATAAATATTATAAACTATTTATAAACTACCTTAGGCATAATTAAAATTTTAATTTTATAATAAAGTATTATAATATTATTTCCATTGGGCTTAGGTGTTTTCCTCTTTCGCCCTTAGACCTTTTATGACCGCCTTTAATATTATAATAATAAATATTATAATATTATTTCCTTTAGGTCTTTTCTTCAGGGTATTTAACTGTCCTTTTGACCAATCATCTGGAACACATAGACCAAATCTCTTGGGCTTAAAATATAAATATTTTAACCCTTATTTTGCCAAGTCCTGCAATGATTCCTAATACTGAATCTTGACATCAATGAAAACACAACTAACTCAAAATTTCCAACAATCTCCCCCTTTGTCATTGAAGGCAACACCTTTTTTTTCTTAACAAACCTTTTCCTCTTTCAAAACTACTCACCCTGAGAAATTGCTCCCCTTGACTGAATTCTCTCCCCCTAACTCAAATATCTTCTCCTTTAACATCAATGGAAAAGGGCCACCTTTGGGGCTTGGGGATAAGAATGAGACTCTTAGCTTAGACCCTCCTCCACCTCCTATTTTGAGGTGGTTAATTCTAGGGTGCGAGTATCTCTACTCCCAGCATACACTGATATTTACCTTTGACAACATTCTTACTAAATTGATCCTTTTGATTCCTCTGACTATTCTTGTTCCTACTTGTTTCTAGAAGTTCTTCTCTACACAAATTTGTTGTATGCCCATCATTATTATATTTATAACACTTAATGTTTTTATTCATTAAAGGTGAAAATTTCTTGGGGTTTCTCCTGGTGAAGCCATATCCATTCATGTCATGAACCTTGCAATTTACTGCCTTATGACCAAACTAATTACAAGAGTAGCAATACCCTTGAAATATATGTCTATTTATGAAATTCCCATAATCCTGTCTTTCATGTGTCTTTCACTGTGTAGCCTTGTGCCCAAACCTATGACATGAGAAGCATAATCCATTTAAACTACCTTGTCTTGACCCCATTGGTCTCTTAGTTTTTTTTTACCCTGTGCTACTTCATGTTCCATTTGTTGCTCATTTATGCATTGTTCCTTTCCTTATTGAAATTTTTATTGTTCAAATCTTCCTCAGAAGTCTCACTTTATCTTTTACTCTCTTCTTCTGAACCTTCTTCTTCTTTGGATATTGATATTGACTACTCTCCTTGTTTTCTTTGTACCTATTCAAAACCAAGACTTGTCTTATTTGATGAAGATATTTATACCTTGATAATCTTATCCAAGTTATTTGAGCCTATCCCAAACCTGTGTAGCTTATATTTAGACTCTTTTACTTCCTTATTTATTAAGGCTACTTCATGCTCTAACCTTTTACATTCTAAAACCTTAGCTTCTAACTTATCTTTAAACCTCCTTGTCTTAGCTATTGAGTTGGTTAGATCTTCTATAATATTTCTTTTATCTTCATCACATTTTTGAAATTAAAGCTTGAGTTTTAAGTTCTACTTTCTTACCTTCCTTAATGCATCAAGGACATAAATAATCTCACCCTTAAGATCAACTTCTCATTTCTCTGATTATCCCTTTATTTCTTTGCCTTTGGGATCATATCCATTCCTTTATGATTTGTATTCAATAGGAGCACCTCCTTCTTCTTATATTGCCATAATAAGATTTTTCTCTTCTGGACCTTTAAGTGTATCTTCATATTCATAATCATTAGAACTAAATCCATTCTTTGTACAACTATCCTAAAGATGACCAAATTTACTGCATCTAAAACATTTGAGAATTATTGGTGACCTGTTTCTAATCACTTCTTTTTATTCTACCAGAAATAGAATTTCATCTTCATCATTATTTGAGGAACTTTCATCACTATCACTTGAACTCTTACCTACTTTGTCTGCATAGAAACTCTTCTTATTCCTTTGGAAGAATTTATTTCCTTGCTTGTTTTATTCATCCCTGATTTTCTTTTGGTACCTATGTTTTCATGTTTCCTTGTTCTTATGATCTTATTTTTCTTCATCATTTCTATTTCTATCCTCTAGAAAATCAAATGCATAGTTACCAAATTTTCCACAATTGAAACATCTAACTGATTTTGTACCTTTATACTTTCTTGAGTCCTTGTTCCTTCTACCATAATTTACTTCTTCAGCACTAGATAACTCATTGCTTGAATTTGACTTCTTACTATTTTTTTCTTAGTAACTTTGAAGGTTGTTTCTTTCTGGGGAATAGGTTCCTCTTTTGTTCTCATATCAAAAACTATGATAATTCCATGTAATTCATCCCTTGTTAAAATTTTAATATATTTTGACTCTTCTATAGCTAAAATATTTTCACTATACCTCTTTGGAAGTGACCTTAAAATCTTATCACACACATTGATTTCTTCAACATTAAGCCTAAGTCCTTGCATGGATTTAACAACCTCATCCACATGAAGTAGATATGTAGCAAAGCTTTCCTCTTCCTTAATATTTAGGTCTTCAAATGCTCTCTTGTAATTTTATAACTTTTCTCTTTTGAACTTTTTGTCTCCACTTATATACCTTTCAATTTATCCCAAATTTCCTTTGCTGATGTGCAATGCATAATCTTTATAAAATTTGTTTCTCATAAACCATTTAAAATTTCATTCATTTCCTTTGAATTATTCATATATAGGAGCTTACCATCTTTATTTGCAGGTGGAGTAGCTCGTGGTATGTATCCATTATCAACTGCTTCCCATATTTCATTCCCAAGTGCCATTAGATGAATATTCATTATCATACTCCAAAGTACATAATTGTTCCCATCAAACAATGGTGTTGAATTCCATGAGGATCTATTCTAATAATCCATTTGTGTTCTTGAGAGATTTTCCTTTAAGCTATTAAAATCTTTCGAAGGAAACCGCTCTAATGCCAATTGAGAAACACAAGCTTATACTGAGAGGGGGGGCGAACAATATAAGACCACTTTTTATTTTTCTTTACTCAAACAATATTATCCAATATATCAATGCAATATCAACAAAAATATTCAAAGCAATACATCAATCACCACACACAATAGAGACACCAATTTAATGTGGTTCACCTAATGTGGGCTACTCCATGGAGAAAATATTTCACTAAAATTTTCTCAATAAATCTCTTGGGAACCCTTTCCCTATTACAATATTTATGGACCTCTATTCAAAGGAGATACAAATACCCTAATTTGGTTTGTGGGTACCGACCCACAGGAGACACCAATATCCTTAGCTAGTTTGTGGATATCTATCCATAGAAGAACTCCTCCTTTGCTCTAGCTGGTGATCCTCTAGAAGAATACTACCTCAACTACTCTGGCTTATGTATCTCTCTCCATTTAATACCTTCGTCCTCACTACCCTAGCTAATGGATCTCTATCTACTAGAGACTATTGTCCTCTACTGTGTCACCTCCAAAGCTTACTTTCAACTCTACTCAAATCTGCACTAAACATTGTCCTTCGATCTAGCACAAATATGCTCAAACTCTATCTCAAATATACATTAAAAATAGTCCTTCGATCTAGCACAAATATTCTCAATCCTTTTTTTTGGTCTAGAATAAACCTATCCTAAAATCTACACCAAACTCTATCCTCAAATCTATCCTCAGGTATTAACACAAAGCTTGACCCAATCACTAATCAACTCTACAAGATCTACCCTAAACCTTAACTCAATTTTTGAATAAATAAATCAATAAACTCTACTCTCAAGTCTTCTCAAAGACTTACCTAAAATCTGTCCAAAAGTTCTTTCTAGAACTTGCTCAAACTGCTCAACACGTCTTCATCAAGACTTACCACAAATCTAATGAACAAGTCTTCACCAAGACTTACCTCAAATATACTCAACAAGTTCTCACTATAACTTGTCTAATTTTCTCAACAAGTCTTCACTAAGACTTACCTTAAATCTGCATTGTAAGCTTCCATAAAATCTTACTCAAATCTATCCTTAAGTCCATTCTAGAACTTACTCAAATCTGTCCACTAGCTTTCATAAAAGCTTATTCAACTCAACTCAATATTTCAAAGAAAACCTCTTGAATCAGACAAACAAGTTTCACATAGAATATTGTTTTAATCCCACAGAAACATATAGATAATGTTTAGAGACTCAATATTCTTCACACTCACAATAATACTTAATAAATTTCAAAATATCTTGTTTAACCACATAAAAATATGCAGAATGGTTAGACTCAATATGTTTCACTCTCACACAACACTTAATAACTTTTAAACTCTCTTAAAATAAATTTATAATTAATAGCAATTTGTTTCATAGAACTTGAACTATTACTCCAACACTCTCAATCAACTATGCTCAACCAACTTCAATAAATCAATCACTTAATAAAATACAACTTGTTTACAAACCCTAAACAAGTGTTTCTCTCCACTTCCAACAACTCACACTATGAATCTCAATCCTTGACTCAAGATGATTCCTTATTCACATAACAATGATACTCATGTTCTTTTCACAAACCCTAATCATGCACTTGAAGGTTTACTACAAATATTTTCAACAATGCTTATCAAAAAACCTCACATAACAATGATAATCGTGATCTTTCACAAACCGTAGTTCAATATAGTTTTCAATATCTCACTCAAATGTTCTCACAAACATTCACAAATCATGCACATGAAAGCTTACTAAAAAATGCTTATCAAACAAACCTTTTCACTCCAACTTAGCATTCATAAAATTCAACCCAACAATATTTCACTCACAAGGAAGATATACCCATACCTTTTTCTTGATGAAGAAATGACCTCAAAACCTGTCTCATCACAATCAACATCTTTCCCAATATAAATGGTTAAATATCAGAAATCTATCCTCAATTATTTGCTTTAAATATTTCACCATACAAAAATTATTAATTCTCAATTACACCTTATAATCTCCAACTTTATCAAATAAAGATTTCACCCACTCAATTTCATGATAACACCTTTCATAAATTTAATGCATGAATAAATCCAAACACTACTTATGTCTCCCTACTCAATTTTACATTTTTCAAATAATTAAATTTATAAAACAATGCAATATATTTTTAGCCTTCAATAAAAAATTTCTAAATTTATCTAACATAAAAATTAATTACCTTACCCCTTTTAACTCCCTAAGCACTCAACAAAAACCAAATAACCATGTGCTAATAACTTTCCCACTTCACACTTTAACCCAAGCACAAAAATTAAAGCATGCACTTTAAGCGCCACAACAACCTTAGTCTATGCGCAATTTAAGCAAAAATCAAATACCCTAGTGCACGCTATGTTGAGCAAGGTGCAGCAACAGTATTGTCATTGTTGTCAACACAGTCAGATAGATCTGTTGATGCAGTGGACATGAAGTTCAAAATATATTCAGATGTAGAAGATAGGAGTTCAAAGGTTATTCAGAGTATGTACAGTGATTTTCCAAGAATACCGAAGTGGACCATATGCAAAAGATCAAAGAAAAAGACAAGTAAGAAAAGTGTCGTGATATCACGACATATACAGTAGGCAAGAAAAACTGTCGCAATTTCGCGATTTGTTGGAAGAGAAAAAGGCAAGAGGAAAAACTGTCGCGATTTGTGACATGTTGGAAGAGAGAGAAAAAGCAGGAAAAACTGTCACGATTTTGCGACATGTTGGAAGAGAAAAAGGCAAGTGGAAAAACTG
Source organism: Wollemia nobilis (assembly GCA_028583015.1). Lineage (NCBI taxonomy): Eukaryota > Viridiplantae > Streptophyta > Pinopsida > Araucariales > Araucariaceae > Wollemia > Wollemia nobilis. Next base: position 1,619,120 of record JAQPPZ010000078.1, on the reverse strand, counting down.
TCACGATTTCGCGACATGTTGGAAGAGAAAAAGGCAAGTGGAAAAACTATCGCGATTTCGCGACATGTTGGAAGAGAAAAAAGCAAGTGGAAAAATTGTCACGATTTCACGACATGTTGGAAGAGAAAAAGACAAGTGGAAAAACTGTCATGATTTCATGACATGTTGGAAGAGAAAGAGAAAGCAGGAAAAAGTGTCACGATTTCGCTACAAGTTCGAAGAAAGAGAACAAGTAAGAAAAGTGTCACGATTTCATGACATGTCGCATTTTCACGACTAAAACAGAAGAGAGAAAGTAAGTTGGAAAAGTGTCACGATTTCGTGACATGTCGTATTTTCATGACTAAAATAGGAGAGAGAAAGTAAGTTGGAAAAGTGTCGCAATTTCGTGACATGTCACATTTTCGTGACTAAAATAGGAGAGAGAAAGTAAGTTGGAAAAGTTTTGTGATTTTTCGACATGTCGCATTTTCGTGACTAAAATAGGAAAGAGAAAGTAAGTTGGAAAAGTGTCACGATTTCGTGACATGTCACATTTTTGTGACTAAAATAGGAGAGATAAAGTAAGTTTGAAAAGTGTCACAATTTTACGACATGTTGCATTTTCACGACTAAAATAGGAGAGAGAAAGTAAGTTTGAAAAGTTTCGTGATATCGCGACATGTCACATTTTTGTGACAAAAGAAAGAGAGGAAGCATACGAAAGCATAACTGTTACGAGTTCATGATAAAAGTAGAAAGCAAGACTTTAGAAGCAGAAGTGTCACGATTTCGTGACAAAAGCAAATAAGTAAAGTACAAAAGCAGAAGTGTCACGATTTCACGATAAAAGCAGAGAAGAAGACTTCGAAGGTAGAAGTGTCACGATTTCGTGACAAAATCAAAGAAGTAAATTATGGAAGCAGAAGTGTCATGATTTCACGATAAAAGTAGAGAAGAAGACTTCGGAGGCAGAAGTGTCACGATTTCATGACAAAAGCAAAGAAGCTAAGTACGGAAGTAGAAGTGTCATGATTTTACGATAAAATCTAAGTTGAAGACTACGGAGGCAGAAGTGTCGTGATATCACAATAAAAGCAAAGTCGAAGTCTATGGAAGTAGAAGTGTCGTGATATCATGACAAAAGTAAAGACGAAGTCTGTAGAGGCAAAAATGTCGTGATATCGCAACAAAAGAATAGAGAAAGCATACGGAGGCTAAAGTGTCGTGATATTGCGCCATGTTGTATTTTCACGACAAAAGCAACAAAAGAAGCTATAGAAGCAAAAATGTCACAATTTCACGATAGGTCGTAAAAGCGCAAGTCAAGAAGGAGAACCCGACGAAGACCGATGACAACCGACTAAAATTAGGGTTTACAGTTATGAAAGCTGACTAAAATTAGGATTTATAGCTAACTAAGATTAGGGTTTTCATCATAAAAATTATTGTTATAAAAGGAGGGCTATTTGGAGAATTATGAGGAGAGTGGAATGTGTGTGAAATACAATCATTGTGTGCAGAGAGCAAGTCGTGTCGAATCATGCTAAGTGTGAAATTCGCAAAGAGAGCAAAGTGCGCAAAAGGGAGAAGATGATCATGAAGTTTGACTGCAACGAAGCAGAGTGTGCAAAGTGATTACGTAGAGAGAGCAGAGTACACAGAGAATGCAAAGGTGAAAAATACCAGTCAGGGTCTTGCAAAAGCAAAGATAAATCAGAGGTTGGTGCTCCTTCTAGTTGGTGCTAGTAAATAAGGGGTTGGTGCTCCTTTCTATTGGTGTAGATAAATCAGGGGTTGGTGCTCCTTCCAGTTGGTGCTGGTAAATTGATTGTAAAGTTGGTGCTTTGTAAAGGCTAGATTTGGATGGTAGTCCAAGCAGTAATTTTTTGAAGAGTAGCCACATTGGTGAACCTCATTAAATCTTGTGTTGTGTGATGCTATTTTGTTATAATTGTTGTATCTAGTAATAAGTTTTAATTGCTACGATATTAAGAGCTATAAATTCATGTTTAAAGAGGTACAGTGATTCACCCCCGCTCTCAGTGTCATTGTAAGACTAACAATTGGTATCAGAGCTAAGTTCATATACAAGCTTAACTGGCTAGGGTGATCTTGGAAGTAACACAATGACAGGTGGTGAAGGCTTCTCATAAAATAAAGCACCATTTTTTTATGGATCTAATTACGCATTTTGGAGAACCAGGATGCAAACATATCTCTATGGTTTGGGATACGACATCTGGGATTCAGTAGTCAATGGATACACAATACCCATCACTCCTCCAAAAGAGGCTGACAAAAAGAAACTATTTAAAAATAACTCAAAAGCAAAGAATGTTATCATGTGCGGATTAGCAGACAGTGAACTAGTAAATATCATGAGATGTAAAATGACAAAATAAATATGGGACAAACTGAGGAATATTCATGAAGGAGACAATAAGATCAAGGAGGCCAAGTTACAGACACATCGAGCTTAGTTCTAAGCATTAAAGATGAATGACGATGAAAAAATTGAGGCATATATGCTGAGAGTTAATGGAATCATTAATGCGATCAGAGGACTCGACGAGGATATCAAAGACTCTGCCATTGTGAAAAAGGTATTAAGACCTCTTCCTCAAAGGTTTGACTCTAAAGTCTCAATGATAGAAGAAGCTAAAAATATAAATTAATTTAGTATAGATAAGATGTATGGTTCTTTGAATGCATATGATATGAGGATAGGAAGATCTAAATCCACAGACAGAGAAGCATCTTTTAAAGCCCTTAAAAATAAATACGCAAAATAAGAGTTCGAGGAAGAAGAGACATCAGATGAAATGGAATCAAACTTTGTTATAAAACTAAAAATGGGAAAAGGAAAATACAGAGGAAAGCTACCATTCAATGTTTCAACTGTGGAGGTGTTGGGCATCTTGCGAATAAATGTCCACTTAATGAGAAGAACAAAAATGATGAAGGATCGCACCAAGAAAGAAGTGACTGGAAAAAGAAAATGAATTTTAGAAAAGGCAACTTTAAGAAGAAAAGTTTAATCTCCAGGAATGCCAGTTCAACAGAAGACTGCTCCAGTGAGGATTCTGAAGAAGAAACAGGTGAAGCTCTTCTCATGGCATTTGAAGAAGTAAAATTAGAAAAGGAAGAAGGAGTGAACTCTGAAGTATGTGGTGAAAACCCTGAGGCTGAAGTAGATCTAGAAGGTGATTTGATCTCTGCACTTGAAGAGTGGAAAATAGAGAGGAAAAAGAATAAGAAAATTTCAAAAAAGCTTGACGATGCAAACAAAATAATAACCAGTTTGAAAGTACAGACATAAGAATACAAGAAAATATCCAAAGATCTCGAAGTACAAATTACCATGAAAATAGATTATTGCTACAAACTAGAAGAAGAGAATGTTGGTTTATGGATGCAGATAGAAGATATGAATCACAAAATTAGTTGCTATCACAAACACGAAGAAAGTTCTATGAAGCTGGATAATATTATAAATGACCAAAGGCCTGCAGGCATCAAATTTAGTCTGGGTTTCGTTGAAGGAGAATCATCAAATGGATCAAAATCCAAAAATGTAGAATCCATAAAGAATAAAGATAAGAAACAGGTTGATCAAGGAAAAACGTCTCATGTAAAAGAAAGCAATAATGCCAGGCACGAAAGGAGAATTGACAATGATGGATTCACCAATGTCACACATCAAATAAGAAGAAGACCTATGGATCCTACGAAAACATGGCAAAGACCATCACCCAGGTTCAATTATCCCTTTTCTGGTTTCTATTTTAAATGAAATGGCTATGGACATAAAATCTCAGACTGCAAATATAATGTAAGAACAAGGAATTTCACCAGTAGAAATGTTTTTTCTCCTCTGATGAATTATACAGTAGAATGTTATAACTATCATAATTTTGGGCACATTACAAGAAACTGTAGAAGTACATTTGCATCAAATCAGTTTCAGGGAAGAAAATTTCAACCAAATAGGATGAGACAAAATAGAAATCTTCTCGAAAAACATGCACAAGCTAGTGATAAGGGAAAGGCAAAACAAGAGCCCAAAACTACTATCAAAATGGAGTGGAAAGAAAAAGAGCGACTTAAGGAAGAAAAGGAATCCTTAATCATACAAAAAACATTTAAAGCATAGAATAAATATGTACCATGGATACTTGATAGTGGATGCTCTAGTCATATGATAGGTGACAAACAAAAATTTGAAAAGTTATAGAAATATGAAGGTGGTTCAGCAAAGTTTGAAAATAATGATGGAGCTAAGATAGTTGGCAAAGGTTCAGTTAAATTTAGTGATGGAAAAATTAAGTCAGAAGAAGTCTTGTTTGTGGATGGTTTGAAACATAACTTGTTGAGCGTAATTCAGATTTGTGATAAAGGTCATGAAGTAGTTTTTAAGAAGCAGGGTTGTGAAGTCAAAAAAACAAATAGTAGAAAATTGATAGCAACTAGATCAAGGACATCTGGAAACCTGTACATGCTCTCAGAGACTTCAGAAGGAGCTTGTTTTATTGGATAGGAAGAAGAAAGTTGGTTGTGGCACAAGAGACTCGGTCATATCAGTTTTGATAATCTAGTAAAAATCAACTCAAAAAGGGTAGTGAGAGATATTCCCACCATAAGCAAACCTACAAACAGCATTTGTGCTTCATGCCAAAAAGAGAAGCAAACTAGAGTCATATTCAAAACAAAAGAGTACTACACAAGCAAACCTTTGGAACTAATACACACTGATTTATGTGGATCCATGAGAACACAAAGCATAAATGGTGACAAATATTTTATGTTGTGCATTGATGACTATTCCAGAATGATGGATATTTTTCTTGAAGCATAAATTAGAAGCTTTTGAAAAGTTAAAAATTTTCAAAAACCAAGTTGAGAATGAAATAGGAAGTATGATCAAATGTTTAAGATCATATAGAGGAGGAGAATTCATTTCAGAGGAGTTTATAAAGTACTGTGAAAAATATGGTATTAGGAGACAGTTTTTAGCAACCAGGACACCTCAGTAGAATGGAGTAGTAGAAATAAAGAACAGGACAGTGCAAGAAATGACACGGACTATGTTGACTGAAAGTAGAGTAGCAGACATATTTTGGAAAGAAGTAGTCCATACTATGGTGTATATCCAAAATAGGTACATGCTGAGAACACATGAAAGCAAAACTCCTTATGAGTTGTGGTTTGGTAAAAGGGCAACAACAAAATATCTCAAAGTTTTTGGCAGTAAGTGCTACATCAAAAGAACTAAAGATAATCTTGGTAAGTTTGAAGATAGAACAGATGAATGTTTTTTTGTTGGTTATTCATCAAAAAGCAAAGCTTACAAATGCTACAACAAGAGGCTAAAGAAAATTGTGGACAAAGCCGATGTTAAATTTTATGAAGGTAGAGAATGAGTAATTAGCTATGAAAAAAACTACCCAATTTATGAAGAGATTATTGAAGGAGATGAGGAAAATGAAATGAAAAAGATACAAAAAATTGACTCAAATGATTTAAGTTGTGATTCAGAAGTGGAAGAAAATAAGAAATTCAAAATAGGCAGCTGGAAAAAAAATCATCCTAGAGAGCAAATAATTGGAGACCCCAAAGTTGGTGTTTAGACAAGAAGAAGAGTAGTAAGTTACTACTCTCTATTATCCAGCATTGAGCCCAAAAATGTTGTTGACACAAGCAAAGATGAAATTTGGATGAAGGCAATAAATGAAGAATTAGATCAGATCAAGAAAAACAAAACTTGGGAGTTAGTACCTAGACCTGCAAATAAAAATATAATCGGGACTAAATGGATTTTTCAAAACAAATTGAATGAATACGGATAGGTAGTCATAAATAAAGCAAGATTGGTATGTAAGGGTTATGCACAAATTGAAGGCATTGACTTTGAGGAAACTTTTTCACCAGTAGCTAGACTAGAGGCAATTAGAATGTTTCTGGCTTTAACAGTCTACAAGAATTTCAAAGTTTATCAAATGGATGTGAAATCAAAGTTTTTGAATGGGAAACTTGAAGAAGAGGTTTATATTGAGCAACCAGATGGTTTCCAACTTGGTGATGATCCCAAATCAGTTTGCAAGTTGAAGAAAGCATTATATGGCTTAAAACAGGCACCCCGAGCATGGTATGTAAGGCTTAACAACTATCTCACTCAACAAGGATTTAAGAAAGGTATGGTGGATAGTAATTTGTATGTCAAAACAGAAAATGGGCATCTTATTGTTCTTGTTGTATATGTAGATGATATCATATTTGGCAGCAAAAAATATGAGTCATGTAAATATTTAGCAAATAAGATGCAAAAAGAATTTGAAATGTCTATGATTGGTGAAATTTTGTATTTCCTCGAGTTGCAAGTTAATTAAAATAAGAAGGGCATATTTATTTCTCAAGTTAAATATGTGAAAGAGATGTTAAAAAAGTTCACAATGGAGGATTGTAAGCCAGTTAGCACTCCCATGAGGACAGGTTGCAAGTTGAGCAAGGATGACAAATCTCCACCTGTTGATCAAACCATGTACAGATATATGATTGGGAGTTCACTGTACCTGATAGCTACCAGACCAAATATTTTATAGGCAGTATGCATGGTAGCACAATTTTAGGCTAATCCCAAGGAGACTCATGTGATAGTAGTGAAGAGGATTCTTCGGTACCTCAAGGTTATGATATCGTAAAGGTAAAGACTTCACCCTCAAGTGTACAGATCTATGATTGCAAGCTTACTGTACCTGATAGCTACCAGACTAGATATTTTATAGGCAGTATGCATGGTAGCACAATTTCAAGCTAATCCCAAGGAGACTCATGTGACAGCAATGAAGAGGATTCTTCGATACCTCAAGGGTACTATGGAGTATGGGTTATGATATCTGAAAGGTAAAGACTTCACCATTATTTTGTATTCAGATGTAGATTAGGTAGGATGTGTCGATGATAGAAAGAGTACCAATGGAGGTGCATTCTATCTTGGAGACAGATTGGTTGCGTGGCACAGTAAGAAACAAGAGTCAGTTTCTTTATCGATAGTAGAAGCAGAATATATTGTAGCGACAACATGTTGTATGCAGGTATTGTGGATGAAAAAAACCCTAAAATATCTTGGTATTAGCTTCAATGAGCCAATATCAGTTAAGTGTGATAACACCAGTGCCATTAACATCTCCAAGAATCCGGTTATGCATTCACGCACAAAACACATTGCTATCAGGTATCACTTTTTGAAAGAGAAAGTTGTAGAAGGTGAGGTTAAGTTGGATTTTGTTCCAACTATAGAGCAAGTAGTAGATATCTTCACAAAACCATTTCCCAAGGAAGTTTTTGAGTACCTTCGCAATAAATTAGGAGTGGTCACACTTCCCAAGAATTGACTAGCTACAGGGATCACATTCTCAAGGGGAGCATTTAAGTATTTGATTATCTTTTTGCTCATGTTCATGATTTTTGCTAGTGTAATAAATTTTGCCTAAGAATGTTATGCATGGACTTAGCGGGAGTTTGCAGTAGCCCTTTGGTATTATTTTCAAATGGGGAGAAGAGTTACAAGAAATTGCACATGTGTTGCCAACAATTCCAAAGGGGGAGATTATTGAGCAAGGTGCAGCAACAATATTGTCATTATTGTCAATATAGTCAGATAAATCTGTTGATGCAGTGGACAGGAAGTTCAAAAGATATTCATATGTAGAAGACAAGAGTTCAAAGGTTATTCAGAGCATGTACAGTGATTTTCCAAGAAGACCAAAGTGGCCCATATGCAAAAGATCAAAGAAAAAGAAAAGTAAGAAAAGTGTCGTGATATCACGACATATACAGAAGGCAAGAAAAACTATCATGATTTCATGACATGTTGGAAGAGAAAAAGGCAAGAGGAAAAACTATCGCAATTTCATGACATGTTGGAAGAGAGAGAAAAACACAATTGGAAAAACTGTCGCGATTTTGTGACATGTTGGAAGAGAAAAAGGCAAGTGGAAAAACTGTCACGATTTCGCAACATGTTGGAAGAGAAAAAGGCAAGTGAAAAACTGTCGCGATTTCCCAACATTTTGGAAGAGAAAAAGGCAAGTGGAAAAACTGTCATGATTTCATGACATGTTGGAAGAGAAAGAGAAAGCAGAAAAAAGTGTAGCGATTTTGCTACAAGTTCGAAAAAAGAGAACAAGTAAGAAAAGTGTCTTGATTTCATGACATGTCGCATTTTCGCGACTAAAACCGGAGAGAGAAAGTAAGTTGGAAAAGTGTCACGATTTTGCGACATGTCGCATTTTCGCGACTAAAAAAGGAGAGAGAAAGTAAGTTGGAAAAGTGTCACGATTTCGCGACATGTTGCATTTTTGCGACTAAAATAGGAGAGAGAAAGTAAGTTGGAAAATTTTCTCGATTTCGGGACATGTCACATTTTCGCGACTAAAATAGGAGAGAAAAAGTAAGTTGGAAAAGTGTCGCGATTTCATGACATGTCGCATTTTCGCGACTAAAATAGGAGAGAGAAATTAAGTTTGAAAAGTGTCACGATTTCACGACATGTCGCATTTTCGCGACTAAAATAGGAGAGAGAAAGTAAGTTTGAAAAGTGTCATGATATCGCGACATGTCGCATTTTCACGACAAAAGAAAGAGAGGAAGTGTACAGAAGCAAAACTGTCATGATTTCGTGACAAAAGTAGAAAGCAAGACTTCGGAAGCAGAAGTGTCGTGATTTCATGACAAAAGCAAAGAAGTAAAGTACGAAAGTAGAAGTGTCATGATTTTGCAACAAAAGTAGTGAAGAAGACTTCAAAGGCAGAAGTGTCACAATTTCACGACAAAAGAAAAGAAGTAAAGTACAAAAGCAAAAGTGTCATGATTTCGTGACAAAAGCAGAGAAGAAGACTTCGAAGGCAGAAGTGTCGTGATTTCATGACAAAAGCAAAGAAGCTAAGTATGAAAGCAGAAGTGTCGCAATTTTGCGACAAAAGCTAAGTTGAAGACTACGGAGGCAGAAGTGTCACGATATCGCGACAAAAGCAAAGTCAAAGTTTATGGAAGTAGAAGTGTCGTGATATTGCAAAAAAAGTAAATATAAAGTCTACGGAGGTAGAAATGTCATGATATCATGACTACAAAAGAATAGAGAAAGCATACGGAGGTGAAAGTGTCGCAATATCACGACATGTTGTATTTTCACGGTAACAACAACAAAAGAAGCTACAGAAGCAAAAATGTCATGATTTCACGACAGATCGTAAAAGCACAAGTCAAGAAGGATAACCCGATGAAGACCGATGACAGCCGACTAAAATTAGGGATTACAGTTATGAAAGCCGACTAAGATTAGGATTTATAGCCGACTAAGATTAGGGTTTTCATCATAAAAATTATTGTTATAAAAGGAGGGTTGTTTGGAGAATTGTGAGGAGAGTGGAATGTGTGTGAAATACGGTCATTGTGCATAGAGAGCAAGTCGTGTCAAATCATGCTAAGTGCAAAATTCGTAAAGAGAGCAGAGTGCAGAAAAGGGAGAAGACGATCGTGAAGTTCGACTGCAACGAAGCAGTGTGCGAAGTGATTGCGTAGAGAGATCAAAGTGTGCAGAGAATGCAAAGGTAAAGAAGACCATTCAGGGTCTTGCAAAAGCAAAGATAAATCAAGGGTTGGTTCTCCTTCCAATTGGTGCTGGTAAATCAGGGGTTGGTGCTCCTTTCTGTTGGTGCAGATAAATCAGGGGTTGGTGCTCCTTCCAGTTGGTTCTGGTAAATTGATTGTAAAGTTGGTGCTTTGCAAAGGCTGGATTTGGATGGTAGTCCAAGCAGTAAATTTTTGAGGAGTAGCCACATTGGTGAACCTCGTTAAATATTGTGTTGTGTGATTCTCTTTTTTTATACTTGTTATATCTAGTAATAAGTTTTAATTGTTGCGGTATTAAGAGCTATAAATTCAAGTTTAAAGAGCTACACTGATTCACCCCCCCTCTCAGTGTCATTGTAAGACTAACACACTCTTTGTGGGATTCAATCCCTGGTCGAAGTGCCACCTACCACTCAATTTTGAGTGATATAAGTGCTCATGCGGGAGGCAAAAGCACATAGAGCACTTTGACTCCTCCTCCCGTGCCAAAAGCCAAAAGACTTTGTCCCGCATCGCTGCTGAGACTCAAACACAACACCTCTGCATTTCCACTGCTCTACACACCTCGAATTCACTGCTAGACCAACCGCTGGTTGGTGTTTGACTTTTCTACCTTAGTCACTTTGTCTTCCATGGTTTTTGAGGGCAAATAAAAATTATAGTCTTTGTCCCTTACTTGCTTACGAAATACTCACCTTTACTCTGAATCGCATGCATTAATATTTTTGGAGACTTATATTTTAGGGGTAAGTGCTATGGTATTTATACCATATGCCTTCCTTTTTCCAATGTCGATGGAGAATATAAAATTTGAATTCATTTTGGCGCCCAACCCAACTTTGGGTTATGAAAATATTATTTTTATAAATAAATTTATAATATAAATATTATAAATTATTTATAAACTACCTTAGGCATAATTAAAATTTTAATATTATAGGAAAGTATTATAATATCATTTCCATTGGGCCTAGGTGTTTTCCTCTTTAGCCGTTAGACATTTTCTAACCACCTTTAATATTATAATAATAAATATTATAATATTATTTCCTTTAGGCCTTTTCTTAAGGGTATTTAATTGTCCTTTTGACCAATCATCTGGAATTCTTAGACCAAATCTCTTGGGCTTAAAATATAAATATTTTAACCCTTATTTTTCCAAGTCCTGCACTAATTCCTAACACTGACTCTTGACATCAATGACAACACAACTAACTCAAAATTTCCAGCAACTCCAAACCTGGTGAGATTTTGAAGGTTATATTTTTTATTTTATCATTCATTTTCATAAGGTTTTTACTCCATTGTGTAGATATTTTTGAGTACTACAAATACAACTACTCATTTGTTAAATATTTATATGGATTAAAAAGGTTATGGTTGTTTGAAGTTGAATTATTTTTTATGTTTTTTGCCACGCGATTTTTTTCAAAATAAAAAAAAATTATATTACATTTTACAACAATCATTTGTAGAATATTTTGCCACCAGTATATAGATTATTCTGAGTACTATAAAAATAATTGATCATTTTGTAGATTTTTGATAAGTTTTGAGAAAGTTATAGTTGTTTGAAGTTGGGTTGTTCAACCTATTTTTTGGTTGCATGAATTTTTTTCAAAAAGAAAAAAATTATACTAAATTTTGTAGCAGTCATTTTCAGAATATTTTCGCACCAGCATGCAGGTTATTTTGAGTACTACAAAAATGACTATTCGTTTGAGAAAAAAATTATAAGTATTAAGGAAGTTATAGCTATTGCAAGTTGGGATTTTGGTGTTGCTTTTGGGTTACGAGAAAAAAGGGGAAAAATCATAACTTCCAATCCGAGTAAGCAAATCGGTTGTAGGTTTTTTTGTTTTGAAGAAAATTTGCAGATTTAATTTTTTGAAGAAAAAAATAGATGAAATATCCAAATTTTAATTTTTGAGAAATTTTGGTTATTTCAAACCTTAGCTACTTAAAAAAATGGAGTTACCAGAATTCATTGGAAGAGATGATAGTAATGCTAGGGAATGGTGGGAAAATTTTAAATCTTTATATTCTTTTGAATGTTTATGGAGATTTAAGATTTGGATTTCCTTGCAAGGGAAAGCTCACTCTTGGTATGAGGAGGACTTTGCTCATACTGATACATTTACACAAAGAATTTTAAGTTGCATTTTTAATAAAATGGCGATTAAAGGAAAAGCGTAATAAAGTGTAATCAAAGGAAACTACATAGTTTGTGTTAGAACCAAATAGTTGTCAAAAATATTTATTTGAATGTAAAAATTTTATTTTGCAAGTTCATGGTTGCATTAAAAAGAAAAAATTTACTGTCTTCAAAAACCCTAGCAACAAGCATAATTTAACCAATAGAGGCTTGGCTAATAGATTTCAAGGTCCAACAACAAAAGTTAAAAATATAAAGCTTGAGGGTGAGGATGTTCAAATTTTTTAAGATTTGAAGATTACCATGGATAAATATGTTTTACATTCATATTTTTATGCTACTGATATGAATGATGTAGATATTGTTCTTGGTTATCCTTTGTTGTATTCTTTGGATAGTATTAACATTAAAAGTACAAAATAAATTCATGAAGTTATGGTACCGAAAAAGGACCACAATGAAGAACTTGAAATAGAACCTAAAAAAGAACCTAAAACAAAGACAATAATAGAAATCAAGGAAACAAAAGTAAATAAAGAATCAATAGAAGGGAGTAAGAAAGAAGAGCAAAAAAAACGTTGAACATCAAGTTAATATTGGAGTATATCGCCATCCACACCACCATGAGAGACAAAAATCATGGTGACAGGGCTTGAGACCACATAAAAACAATGAGGGACATATAAGGAACCCAAAGAGCCAAAATTTTGGGTATGCTACAAGTCTTAAATGCAAGTAGGTATGGATGAAAAAGATAAAATTTATGCTTCTAATACATGGGATTGGTGTCAATGAAGACCACCATCAACAATTGTTTCATTGGGATGGATGGATGATCGAAATTGGTACCAATATACAATATGACTTAAAATATCATATTATTTAGCCTCTTCTAATGTTTTGAGGATGAAACATTTGTAAGGGGATGGAATGTTAGTTACCAAGATAGGTATTTAATATTGTATTGTATAATGGTATGAGGTATAAATAGATTATTTATTAAGGAAGGCTAGATGTCAAAATAGAAATAGTTATGTCACAAAATCGTATTTGTAACCATTGGAGGAATATTATCATATGTAAATGTAAGGAACATTGTCATATTATTATACTATAGACACCAAAACAGCACCAATCTGATTATGTGACAATGAGCGCTGATCGCATTGACACACACAGCCCTTAGGGCAGCCCCCAGAGGTTAAACAGTGGTCCTAACCACTCCCAAAAGTAGTTTAGAGGTCAAAGGTCAATTTGGCACCTTTTTGGCACCTTGCTCTCTGCTCGTCCCACCCAGGGACAAATACAAACTGGCATTCATCCCACCAAGGGACAAATAGCAACATTCACCCCAGGGTGAGGGGAATAAAAAGTTTAACTGGCAAAAAGTCAAACCTCGACAAGTCCACCAGTTAACTGAGGCTTCAGGCCATGCAATTGCGAGGAATAGATTTTATTCAAGAAGAGAGACTTCAGTCATGTATGTATTTATTTTAGAGACCTCATGCAAGGAGATTCTAAATCAGGGAATTAGCTTTTCTCTGAAAATAGGACAATTAACTCAAGTGGCGCCCTCGCATGCGCATTCCAAACAGGGAGACCCCAGGTCTATAAATTGGTGAGTTTTCTCACCAAAAATATATATAGAGAAGGAGCATTTGAGCGATGCAGTGCTGCCAATTTACATACCTACTTGCGATTTGTGCCTTCACATCCTTAATCTTTCATTCGAAATAGAGGTTATTGGGTGATTATTGGAAGCACGAACCCCGACCCAAAACCCAATTTTTGGCCACAATATTCCACAAAATTTGTCTACAACACCCCATAAGGAGTTTTGGACCCATCCCAAGTGTATTGGTGCCAAAACAGTGTCCCAAACGATGGGCGTTCTGCCCCCGGGCACCCCCCAAACTATCACAGTCCTATTCGCCCCACCCCAGGAAGATTAGAAATATGTGATATATTTCTATGATTTTTCTTTTGATCTTATTATAGATATTTTAAATAGGCTACAGTTTAAATTTCATTTCATTCAGAGCAATTTTGACTAGGTTTTTATCATTTCTCGCCTTTACTAACTTGCAGATGGCACCAAAAAAATCTGGGTGATAGAGGCCAAATTGGATAAATATGACCTTCTGGGTCTTCCCAAAACACCCCCAATTAGCTAACCTCAACTTTTTAGGTCATTTGGAGCTTTCTAGATAGGACATTGAAGAGGGTGCTTTCTGAAAAATTATTGTAGGCTTATTCGTCCCACCCTGGAGCGAATAAAAATATGTGAGGAATTTCCAGAATGTTCTTTTTGCAGTGGCTTCCTAGTAAAATATTTATGCTACTATTAAATTTTCAGGTCAATCCAAGGTCATTTGATTATCGTTTTAATATTTTCATGCATATACTGACAGTAGGCCTTGGGAAATACATGCTTTATTCTATCTACAGGTGCTACTAATATTTTATGTTTCTTTGAATGCAGGTTTTTGACATCAGAAGAGTAGCAAGGAGTTGAAAATCATATACACAAGTGACGGTGAAATTTTGGTCCACCCATCTTACATGTGGGCACGCGGAAGAAGGATTGCTATCATGGATGTGATTAAGAACATATTTAACGCTCCTATCCCCTAAAAAGGAAGGAGACGTATTGTAACACGACTTTGAAAGCACATCAATAAAGAAGACCCTATTCCATATTGCTTTTATCTTGTGTTGATTCACTTATGTTCTTTCCTTTTTATGCATTCTTTCAATACATAGTCTTTTGGCGTTAGGTTTGGTTTTAGACACATCGTATTCAACATATTCCTTTTTGTTTCCGTATCCTCGTGCTTTCAGTGGCGATCATGGTGAGACCTGTGTGATTTTATTTTTAAGATTAACCTCTTGATTAAAGTTTCTTGTTTTTTTTGCTTACAAGTACCAAGTTTTCCAACGATGGACTGTTTCAGAGAAGAAATTCAGAGACATCCGATTTGGGCAGAGAAGAGGTAGAGGTCTTAAACACTTTCTATCAAAAAAATTTTTGTTTGTTCTCTGGTTATTTGCTTGCATAGGACAGTTTGAATGCTTGTTTTCTTCATTTATGCAACTTAAAAATAACCCCACACACCACATGGTAATTTGAAACAACAAGGAGTTGGTCGTAAAACCCCAACCCTTGAGCAAGACCAACGATGGATTTCATCACCACCTTGGCTTGAGATATTGCATACATTACCTTGATCGTGATTGTTGCTAGATGTAAATCCTAATAAAAGCTGACCAAGTGTATTTGGGGTGATTCCCAACACATGAGGATAAGTCTTCTATGGTAGGTGTCATAAACAGAGTGATTCCCCTTCCGTACCGCCTATGTTCCATGTACCATTTGCTCTCACATACCAATAGTTTCCCTCATGTAATGGTGGGTATATAGAGAGGTTGGTATATCGGTCTGGAAACGGCATATCGAAGGGGTGACCATTTTTTTTTTAGGAGTCATAAGAGCCCTCATTTTGCATTTAAATGTTCTTTCACAAACTTTCAAAAACAAACATCAAAAACACACTGAACCAGGTTTAGGGCACACTTTTAATTAAACAAGATAATCATTGTTTGTGTGTGTGATACTGCCTGTTTAGTGTAGCATCAGAAAACCTAAAAAAGATAAAAATCTACTCGTCTTTAGGAGCACATCACCATGGTGTACACTCATAGTCGAGCCCAATCACGAGAAAGCGCTGCAAAAAGTGCACCAAGGGGGGCAAGTCGCCTCCGATATAGTCCTGAGGACTTGGTCATCCCGCCTTGGTGGCCTGACACACAAGATAGTCCACATCATGCCATAATAGAATAGGACTATAGAGGCACCTCTTTGAGGGGAACCCCCACTCAGCATAAGTCCTTTCAAGAAGAGAACCTACACGTAGCACTCAACATATACAGGAGACCTCCCTTAGATGATCGTTATGAGTGGCCTAGTTATGAAGTTCTAGAGCAACAGAGGGTCCATAAGGAGGGGCCACAGGATTTCGTCATCCCTCCTCTACCCTGCATTACTGTTAGAAACACTAGACAATATCCAGAGTATCAGGCTTTCCAAACAGGGCAAGACAATTCTGCCCGCACTTTGCATGCATATGAAAGAGAGGACGAGGAAGATTACCACGTTTCTCAAGAGTAGTACATAGCGTAGGAGCGATGTACCTCTACACTTGCCATGTATCAGGATCACCCATTGAGGCTACAGCCTCGGGTTAATGCAGCTAACCTTGATAGAGGAAAGCAACCCATAGGGGTCTTGGATCACCATGACCGAGATAGACATGTAGGAGAGGCATATAGGCTTCCTAAAAAAGAGACAGTGGAACAAATTGACTTGGTGTTTTCTAGACATGCCACCTGCCAAGCACAAATAATGCAGCTCAGGCAGGATCAACAACAGTTAGAGCATCTGTACCGCCTTAGCAAAGAGCGCATTTAGCATTAGACAACCAAGTTGCTTCATAAGAATGTGTCTACGAAGGTTACAATCCCTCGCATGCATAAAGTAGAAGTGTATGAGAGGCATAACCCCTTGGTATGAGATAGGTCCACATGACCTTATCAAGTATTGCCTCCGAGACCTCCTAGACCTGAGCGGGAGGCCACTCCCCGAAACAATGATGGGCACCCTCCACGGGTACCCACCCATGTGTATAGGTCTCGAAAAGGCACTCCTCAGGAAGCCTATGATGAGTATGAACAAGAATAAGAGCAGGCTAAAATGCTCTACCAAGGCAGAGGGGGTGCTATCCAGCTACCTCTCAATAGGCCTTAAGTTCCCCATAACCCACAATGGGAGAAAAATAAGGAGGAAGAAATTAAATCCTCTGATGCATACAAAGTGTTGCTAGAGTGCTTAGAGTCTATGGAGATCAAGACTTCTAGGCCCCAAAATCCCACTTTACACCAACTCCATAGTCATCCTGTGCATCCGTCAGTGTCGGCACCTCCATACCTGGAACACTTCAAACTGCCGCAGTTGGCACTCTTTAGAGGGGAGGAGGATGCCCAAGAGCATGTGACTATATTCCTAAGCCAGTTCTTTGGTATTAAGGACAATGATGCTTTGTTATTAAGAACATATATAACCACATTCGTAGACCCTACCTCGGATTGGTTCACCCATTTACCGAAACATAGTGTCAGTAACTTGGATCAGCTAGTGGACGCGTTCCTTGAATGCTTTGCCTTCAACACTAAGAAAAAGGTGTCATTAAGTGACCTAGCTAGAATTATGTAGTATGAGGAAGAAACCATGGTGGCATACGAGAACCGGTGGAGGACGTTGCTTTCGAAGCTGCCTTACCTCCATCCCATGTTAGAACTGACCCAAATGTTCTCAAAAAGCTATTTGAGATCGATCTTCATGCTATTGCAGCTGCAGCAATATGCCAATTTAGAGGAATCTTTGGCACAATCTAGAGTCATTGAGGAGATTAAGATACAGGATGGCAAGATCACCAAACATAAGAAGAAAAAATTGACTAAGAACACTAAAATAGGGACCACAACCGAAACCTGCCATGGTTAATCAGGTTGCTATCAACGTCCCTAAGCCTGCACAAGCAACACAACCTCAAAATGCTAACTATCAGGTGGTGCCTTCTAACAACTATGAGAGATAAAACCAAAGGTAGGAGCAAAATCAGCAACATCGCCCTAGGCGACAATTCACTCTTTACACAGAGTCCTGGGACTCTCTATTTGATCGCTTGTTAGCGGTGAACTTGATCAACCTTCCAGAGATTCAAACTATAGACCCCAATGCACTGAAGCCTAAGGGGTACCGAGAGGACTTGTACTATAGGTTCCACAGGCATAAGGGACATGATCTTAATGCATGTTGGAAGTTCAAAGGTTTGGTACAAGACCTAATCGACAATAAGACATTGGCAGTGGACAACCCCGTAGCACCAAACAACCAACATATGGGAGTCTTTAGAGACCCCTTGCCTACCCATGAGGCACAGGAAAAACCTCTTCAAGTCAATGAGGTGCAACAGAATTGCCCCATGCAGGGGTATGTAGGGATGATAAGCATAGTGACTAGGAACAAGAGATATCTAGGAGCTGCCCCCACGATAGCCATAAGAGAGGTTCCATCGATGTCACAAACTCAATAGCACCCTACGCAACTTCCCCCGCCTAGACCAGTGGCCACGATTCAAACTAGACTTACCCAAATTCTAAGGACCATGTCGGCTAGGCTCTCCATATACGAGCTAATTCAAAAATTAGTGCCCCATCGAGAGGCTCTAATGGAGATTTTAAAGGCCATCGAGCTATAGCCCCACGAAGCGAACTCTTTCAACATCTTTGTGGGACATGTAAAACAATGTACAGAACCAGTCATCACCTTTAGAGAAGATGAATTGAAAACAATGACTGGTGATGTGGCGGATCCACCCCTACACGTTATTGCGTGGGTCAACGAGATTCTGTATAAGAGGGTGTTGGTGGACACTGGCTCGTCTAGTAATATCATCACTACAGCAACACTAAAACATTTAAAGTTGCCAGCATCTCACATTGTGGCCTCCACTTATACACTGCAAGCATTTAATGATGCAATCTGCTCGACAGTTGACACAATTGTCCTACCTATCCAAGTGGGACAAAAGACTATTCATACATTGTGCCACATATTAGAAGGTGATATGGCTTATAATATCTTGCTGGGCCGGCCTTGGATTAGGGACATGAAGTGTGCCCCTTCAATCGCTCATCAGTGCCTAAAGTATACATTTGAAGGACAGGTGCATGTAGTCTCGATAGGATTGGAGCCCTTCAAATACAACAATATAGTGCAATTTATGCCACAATCGACTCTCCCATTGACACATTTGGATTTTTAGTTGAATCCATCTCAATAGGGTCCGATTCTGTAGGCATCTCCATTGACTAATCCGTCAAGTCCTCAGCCAGGTCCATCTTCCTCCTCTAGTCCTTCAACAATGATGCCACCTACGGTGGCCACACCCAAGGACAAGGGAAATAAAACCTTAGAAGAGGAACCACCTCTTGTCTCAACCATCTCGACAAAAGAGATACCTAGCAGAATGGAAGTCGAGATGCCTAGTTTGCCCCACATGGAGTGGACTCAGGAAGGACTCCCATTCGCTCCCCCTCAACCACCAACGATCACCATTGAAATGGCCAACATAGGCTTGGGGGAGTATCTAGTGAGGAACATTGTAGCAATGCCCACACTTGAGTCCATGCAGGACATGGGGAGGCCTAGACTCCCCATCGGCTCAGTGGTTCCTTTAGGCTACCCACCCAATCAGACAAAATTTGTTTATGGGGGCCTGGATAATGGTGTTGACACTTGTATGCAAGAAGATGAATATGAGGATCCCTTTACAGAGGATGTCAACTATATGTCTAACCCTAATTTTGCTTTAAGATATCTTGACCAATGCAATTGGCATGGATATGGGTTGGGCAAGTATGAGCAAGGAGTGTGTGTTCTTTGCCAACCGAGATATCAAATGTCATATGACAAGTCAGGAGTAGGTTTCAACCACCCCTTGCCCCTAGACATCTTGGTGGAGAACATGCAAGGCCTAGGGATAGGCAACAAGGATGGGTTGGCATTAGATCCATATGCAAATCCTAACACAACGTATACATTGGGAGATTATCTCCCATTGTTAACAACCAACCTTGTTGACCATAACAACCATTTCCCTTCGGTCGAACAGGGAGAAAGTTTAAGGACTCACCCACAAGAGGGATATGGACAAGACCAAGAAGGGTATTCAAAGGATGAGTCAGAGTACAAGGTAGCACCTTGGGATCCTTTCGAGTCTGATAGCAATCATTCACAAGTATATCCCATGGATGATGATCAGGAGAGCTTTCTAACGATGTTCCCTTTGGATTCTCCATTTGAGCATATGCCACCTCAAGAGAATTAGGTCCCCCCACAAAGAGCAGAAAAACCTCGATGGGACCACATTAATTTGCTCGAACAAGATGAGCCTCATATGTCACAAACCGTTGTTGGATCCAATGAAGGCCTTTGGATCTATGACAGTGATTACGAAGATAAAACTGAGGTGGCCTATCTCAACCACATGCAAAATATGCAAAAATCGTATCCCTTGGAAATAGATGACATGTTTGAACACCTACACATAGGGCCCAGGCATAGGTGGCACTTAAACCAGGCATAGTTATAGCAATTACTGCACCCGCCACTTCAAGTACACAGAGAGCATATTCTGCCTGGAGACCCTATCAAACCATCAGTGCCTAGGGTAGACCCTATCTACGTATCTATGCACAAAGCAGATCCATTTGTGCTAGTTCCCATAGAGACAGATCTGGAGCATAAATATCATTTAGGATGTCCAAGTTACAACACCCACGGTAATGGAGACCATAATCATTTCATCAACATGATCTCCATATATCTAACTGCCCCCATCCATGATCCAGCCGACCCGATACGGTCATTGTATATAGACCTATATGCTATCTACTAGGATCATGCTGACACACCGCCATCCCCATCAAAGTACTAGCCTTGTGGAGGAATGTTCCATTTCACCCCAGGACAGGCTCAAGATGTCTTCCATGCTGAAGAGGAACCTGATGTTCCAAACTATGATCTAAATTTGGCAAACGATATCCACTTGATCCCAACTCCACACCAGTTGGAGGACGGATCCCACATGTCGGTCGAGGAGATGACTGACGTAGACATTGGCTCAAATCTAGTGAATGTGCAAATCATCAAGCTGGGGGTAAGTCTATCCCTCGAAGAGCAAGCTGACTACATTACCCTTCTGAAAGAGAAGAAGGAGGTTTTTGCATGGTCATACAAGGACATGCCAGGACTAGACCCGTAGCTAGTCATGCATAATATGACGCTTGATCCGACAGTCAAGCCAGTAAAGAAAAAACTACGTAAGATGCACCCAACAGTGGCCTTAATGGTCAAAGATGAGCTACAAAAGCTGTTGGATGCACAGTTTGTCATCTACGTGGATTACCCGCCATGGTTGTCTAACATGGTTCCCATAAAAAAGCTCGACGAGAGGATTCACATATGCACCGATTTTCAAGATCTAAACAAAGCGAGTCCTAAGGATGATTTTCCCTTTTCGAGCATCAATGCATTGGTAGAAGCTACAGTAGGCAATGAAATGCTCTCCCTCATGGATGGTTTCTCGGGATACAATAAAATTCATATCAATCCTGAGGACCAACTAAAAATGGTGTTCACAATGCCTTGGGGGACATTTTGTTATAAGGTCATGCCTTTTGGCATTAAAAATGCTGGCACCACCTACCAACGTGCCATGACGTACATCTTCCATGATTACATGCACAAAAATTTGGAGGATTACATGGATGATTTGTTGGCAAAATCTCTTTTGTGCCCAAATCATCTTGATGACTTAAGAAAGATCCTCGATCGCCTCATGGAGCATAAGGTCAGACTAAACCCCAAGAAGTACATATTTGGTGTCACATCTGGAAAGCTCTTAGGTTACATAGTCTCTAAACGAGGAATCGAGTTAGACCCACACAAATTCAAGGCAATCCTTGAAATGCTTCCCCTAACTACCATCAAGCAGCTCAGGAGTCTGCAGGGAAAGATCGCATCGATCAAGCACTTCATAGCACAGTTATCTGACAAGTGCCGACCCATAAATAAATTATTGCATAAGGGGGTCACATTTCACTAGGATGACGAGTGCGAGTTAGCCTTTGATGATATTAAACAATACTTGGCTTCATCGCCAGTATTGGCACCACCTAGACTAGGAGTGTTGTTCTATTTATACATCTCAGCTACTGAGGTGGCACTGGGCACCATGCTTTCCCAAAAAAATGAACTACACAAAGAACAGGCTACTTACTATCTTAGCCGCACCCTGGTCAATTATGAACTTAACTATGCATACGTTGAGAAGCTTTGCTTGGAAGTGGTGTTTGCTACCAAAAAGCTATGCCACTACATGCTTAGAAATATGATGTATGTTGTGTCTAAGGAGAATCCATTGCGATACATGATGAGTCGTACTTATCATAGTAGTCGCACGATGAAATGGATCATGTTGTTGATGGAGTTTGACATAGAATTCATTGGACAAAAATACATAAAAGGTCAAGTCGTCGCCAATCAACTGGTAGAGGCTCCTCTTGAATACGATCAGCCTATGACCGTAGAACTACTGAATGATGGGGTTTTTCATGTTTCAGAATCACCAGATTCTGATGAGCCTGAGTCACAGGCTGACATGACCTTATTATTTGATGGTTCTAAATGTGAGCAAGGAAGTGGTGCGGGAATTGTATTCTTCACTCCACAAGGGGATCCAATACCTCTGTCATTAATTAGACTTCCCGTGCACCAACAACAATGCAGAATACGAAGCCTTGTTCATAGGTCTTCAGATAGCAATCACCATGAAAATTAAAATTTTAAACATCTTTGGTGATTCGTTGTTAATTGTCAATCAAGTAAAGGGGATATTCCAATGTAAATGTCTAGTTCTACAGGCCTACAAAGCCCTTGTGGACAAATTCATGGTACAACTTGAATGGTATGACATTGAGGCACTCCCTCGATCATCAAATAATTTTGTGAATACTATGGCCTCCTTGGGGTCACTAATCCTGCAAGACCCTTCTGGTGAGATGACCACCATTCAGGTTAAAACATTATCACAATCCGCGATGGAGCATGCAAGAACTGAATTAATGCCAGGAATCCACCTGATCCAGATTGAACCATCTTAGGATAGGTTCTCTTGCATCCACGATTGTCTGACTCGAGCCAATTAGGGGTCCTTTTTCTCCCCGACCCATCTTAATAGCAACACAACACTATTTTTACAAGTTCGTTCCCACTCAGCTTTTGCTAGGGATGAACTTCAAGAGGAATTGACCATTCATACCATCGAGGTTTCTGATCAGCAGGATTGGTACACATCCATAAGGGATTACCTCGAGCTAGGTAACCTCCATCTTGGATTGACACAAGCCGTGAAAAGATCATTTAAATAGAAAGTGGAAAAACATGTCTTGTTAGGAGACATTTTGTATCATCAAAGCTATGAAGGAATCCTCCTTCGTTGCTTGGACCAACAAGAGTCCGCTTGGGCGATCACCCAAGCACACGATGGTACATGTGGTGGCCACTTCAGTGGTATGGCCATCGCAAAGAACATTTTTTGCATGGGCTATTATTGGTCATATTTAGAGCAATATTGTTGTGCATATGTGAAGAAGTGCATGAAGTGTCAAAACCATGCTAATTTAACACACGTGCCTTCTCAGGCCTTGCAGCCGATCCAATCGGCTTGGCCTTTTTCATAGTGGGGCTTCGATCTAATAAAAAATATCTCCCTTGCGTTGTCCGATCGTCACACGTTCATCATAACGGCCATAGAGTACTTTACCAAGTGGGTGGAAGCAATTCCGCTAACCTCTACGACAGGATCCCGCATTACGGAGTTTATTTTGCATATCATATGTCATTTTGGTATTCCATCCAAGATCCTATCAGATAATGGGATGTCATTCAAGAATAAAGATGTGCGTGCTTTGACCACAAAGTACAAAATTTAGCAAAGTTTTTCAAAACCCTATTATCCGCAAGCAAATGGGCAAGTAGAGGTGTCAAAAAAAATGCTAGTCACCATCCTCAAAAAGACAATCACAGACAGTCATAAATATTTGCATATTCGGATCCCACTTGTCCTATGAGCTTATCGCACCAACATTCAGACACCCACTGGGGCAACTCCATTCTCGCTAGTGTATGGCTTCGAGGCAGTCATGCCTCTTGAGTTGGAAATCCCTTCGTTGCGCATTTCAATGCAAGAGTTCATCGATGATGACACTACGCGGTAGGCCCGGTTATACCAACTAACGTTGCTCGATGAAAAATGTGTCAATGCTCTCGAGCATTTGCATATCTATCAAGAGTGACTTAAGAAAGCATACAACATGAAGGTCCACCTAAGGGAATTTCAGGTTGGTGACTTGGTCTTAAAAGAGAACCAGTAGAATTCTAATTTGTCATCCCATCTAAGGGACAAGTTCACGATAAACTAGTTAGGTCCATATGTGATTGACAGTATAATAGGACCTAGAACATACCGGCTTGCCTCTCTTGAAGGAATCAAGGAAACAAAACCCTTGAACATCAGTCATTTGAGGCCATTCCACATCTAGAGAGCCGTAGTCAAACCAAAAGCTCCAAGGATTCTCGCAATCGCTTGGTCATCCCAAAATGCCCCAAAGGTGTCCATAAACCCTTTGGTCAAGCCAAATGCTCCAAGGATTCCCACAATCGTTTGGTCAAACCCAAAATTCCCCAAAAGTATCTATAAACCCTTTGGTCAAACATCAAAAGCTCCAAGGGATACCATAACCACTTGGTCAAAATAAATATTCAAAAACAAGCAAAAATGATAAAATCATCAAAAATAACAAAAAACTTGCATTTCAATTCCATGCATACTCATAAAAATCAAAATACAAAAATATAGGTTGCATTAGGCATCGCATCCATACATTGCATATTTTCTAGGTCATACAAGTCAAATGCACCATAGACTGTCATTATTTAGCAATTCCATCATTTTTCACATTAACTCCATTTTCTAAACGCATACATCCATAATAACACCCTCATCATTTTTTTAGCATTAGTCAGTTGTCTCCTAATGTATATAGGGTTTTCGTCATTCATCTGTCTTTAAATTTCTAGCCAACAAATTATACAAAGTTAAACAGATTTTACAAAGGAAAGTTTTACTTGGATCACGCCTCGTTACGTAACATCCCTACACACGTTAAAACACATAAAATAATTCCTAAGTTGTGTGAACGCAAGAGAAATATACAAAGCAGTCTAGGGTACCATAGGTGAAAGATTAGTATGTTCATCCCCCTGTGCGAATGGTTTAAGAATGCTGAGAATTGACAAAAGGACGAGCTCTTCCCCATCAATTCCCCCTCACAAATAGTGGTTTTCACCACTACCAATCCCAATCACCATTGGTCCCTAAAGTTGTAAGGATTTGTACTACACGTCCTTGCCAAGGATGGGTAGTCATCCCCAAGGCCTCAAAGGATCAATGCCATTCAAAAACAAAATCCCACAAGCCATCATCAGAACCATCTCCAATCACCTTTGGTCTCAAAGTTGTAAGGATTCATACTACACGTCCTTGAACAGGATGGGTAGTCATCCCCAAGGTCTAAAATATCAATGCCATTACTTCCATATCGCCATCATCCCCTTTGGTTCCCAAAGACATAAGGATTCGTACTACACATCCCTGCACATGATGGGTAGTCATCCCCAAGGCCTAAAAGGATCAATGTCATTCACAAGCTCAACCTTACAAAGTTCAAAATGTAAAATGATTAACAGTGGTTCTCACCACTATTCACAATCCTTGCTCACAAAAAGAAAAACAAGAAGAAAAATAAATAGTGATTTTCATCATTATGTACATGAGCAAATATCCTCAACCGTTGAGCAAATAACAAGCCTGAACTTGAATCCCTAGAATTCTCAACATTCAAAAAAATATCTAGGTGATCCTCATTATAAGTTTGGTGGATAGCCTACCTGGCAATGGCGGTATCCTAGCCGCATGATGATATGTCTGTCACATTAGATTTGCGTGTGAGAAGAACAATGTTTGCATGTGGATGAGCTAGCTTAAGCTAATTTAGATTGTCCCATGGATTATTATTATTAAATACAACAACGGAGTTAGTGGAGCTAATTGGGTGATCCTCAGTACAGGTTTGGTTGACAGCCTATCTAGCACTAGCGGCATCCTGACAAATACCACATAAATGAACTCAATTGTACACATAGGGATGTGAAATAACTTGGTTAAATTCAAGTCGAATTTATACCTTGTTCCAAAGTCTTGTGAGATAAATGTACAGTCTTGGCTAGTTAGTTAAAATATCTGCATCTCAGAAAAGCTTAATTACATTTTAAAACAGCTGGCACATTTCATTTCGTACATCACCATCAAAAAATATGCAAAATACAAAAACAAAGTTTTCACATGCAAAGTTATTCCACAAAGTCATCCCATTAGTACAACAAGCTAGTCAATCTTGCACAGTCTATGGTGCATCAACAAGTTATCAACAACTCATGTCATTCATTCCATTGGCATACATCATACAAATTAGAAACATCGCATTCATAATCGCATTTGCATACATCAATGTAAAAACATGTACATCAAAACAAACCATGAAAAGTGCATAAACACCAAAAAATAGTCATCTGTATATATATCATCAAAAATACCCATAGGCTACAATGAACCGATCCTCTGACCCCACAACAAAAGCCAAAAACTCAAAAAACCCCTAAGCCTAGGGCGTCGACCACCATGATCATGCAAGATCGATGCAACAGGAACTACCCCCCGTGGTGTGGGTCCTATGGGACCTCTCAAGGCAACTGCTACTCACCCCTACATCATGCCCACTAGTGCCTCCCTCACCTAGCCGCATGTGATGAGATGACACTGACTGCTCAGTATCGTTGTCTCTCTTTCGGCATGAAGAGCCACCTCTAGGGGGATCAGGTATCTGCCCACCAATGCGAATAATCTCTCCCTCCATATCCATATGATGTTGAAGCCACTCTACCTCCCGTCGACCCCACTCTTCTTCCCGTCGATGGTAGTAAGCTACTACGTCATCGCAATGTGCTAGTTGCGTCCATAGGAGATCCCTCTTCCATGCAGCATCGATATCCCCCTCCTGCTGGTGGGATGCAACCCATGCGTTCTCCCACTCAGCTAGCTAAGTTTGTAGGAGATCCCTCTCCTACAAAGCCTCTCCCAGCTCCTCATCTCATATCTGCAATAGGTCCTCCAATCGTGCTATCTCAGTGCCATGACTTGCCTCCACATCCTATGAACCTGCCTAAGGCCTTGACGAATCCGGGACAGCAGCCTACTCTGGATCCCACTGCTCTGGGACATCCTACCTCTCTGGCTGATTCGGCACCCCAAACTCACCTCCAACATAATCAACCTCCACCAAGTCACATTCAACGGTAAACAACTCAAGGCACCCTTACCTAAGTCATCTTGGGTCAAGCGACTCGTCACTTTTATCATGTCGGTCATTCCCTCATCGATTCATCACTTGAGGGGGTAGTCACACTTAGTCACCAATAAAAAAAAACATACCCAATCAAGGAAATGACATGCATTCAAATGATCATTGACAAAGACAATCGTGCCCCTGCTTAGGGCAGAAAACAAGTAATAATCACAAGCTGATCAAACACTTGGCATTCGTGAATCATGAACTCAAGGTTCCCACAGACAAAAGGTTTCTCCCTTTGCCTATTCATGACTGATCAATGTCCAAGCTCAAGTAACACCTCACCGAACAAGGTTAACACTTGAATTATGTTCCTTAGCTCATCAGAAGCAAGGATTCAAGAATGTGTGCCCTTTCCATACTTGTGGCATCAAGAGTTGGTTTGGTTACTAAGAAACCCTAATCATTAGTACTTTGGTTATCTATTTTTTCTCGACGTTGCACCTTGCACAACGCTTCCTAAAAAATGGCATTTGTAGACACCAAAACAACACCAATCCGATTATGTGACAATGAGCATTGATCGCATTGACACACACAGCCCCTAGTGCAGCCCCTAGAGGTTAAACAATGGTCCTAACTACTCCCAAAAGTAGTTTAGAGGTCAAAGGTCAATTTGGCACCTTTTTGGCACCTTACTCTCTGCTCGTCCCACCCAAGGATGAATACAAACTGGAATTCGTCCCACCCAAGGACGAATAGCAGCATTCACCCCAGGGTGAGGTGAATAGAAAGTTTAACTAGCAAAAAGTCAAACCTCAGCAAGTCTGCCAGTTAACTGAGGCTTCAGGCCATGCAATTGAGAGGAATAGTTTTTATTCAGAAAGAGAGACTTCAATCATGCATGTCTTTATTTTAGAGACCTCATGCAAGGAGATTCTAAATCAGTGAATTAGCTTTTCTCTGAAAATAGGACAATTAACTCAAGTGGCGCCCTCGCATGCGCATTCCAAACAAGGAGACCCTAGGTCTATAAATTGGTGAGTTTTCTCACCCAAAATATATACAGAGAAGGAGCATTTGAGCAATGAAGTGCTGCCAATTTACATACCTACTTGCGATTTGTGCCTTCACATCCTTAATCTCTCATTCGAAAGGGAGGATATTGGTTGATTATTGGAAGAACGAATCCCGACCCAAAACTCGATTTTTGGCCACAATTGTTGGCAATTTTGGGTTTGAGATCCTAGCTTCTTGTCTATGAGTTGTCATTGATGTCAAAAGGAACTGGCATTAAATGTCAAGAGGATTTATTGGCTTCAAAGGTTGAATATTCCAAAGAATATTTTCTAGAATATTTCGAAGAGATTCCATGTGGCAGATGAAAAGGTTTTTATCAAAATCGTGGCAGGTTTCAGGGTTTTTATTAAAACCAGGTGGATGCATTAAGGGTTTTTCTCAAAACCACTCTCAGCTTAGTGCAAACGCTGGAGACACTTATTAATTAAATAACTTAATTAATAAAACCTTTTTAAGGTTTTTTAATTAATTATTTATTTGATTTAGTGATTAAATTATTTTAATAATTTAATGGGTTCTCCACCTAAGGTCTAAGGTCTAAAAGACCTGATATTATTTTTTAAATAATCAAAAGGGTTTCATAAACCCTAAAGTTGTTTTGAAGGCATCAAAGTAATATTAATTCGAAAAATTTGAATTATCCTTCCGCCGACATCATGCATAGCATGGAAGTTTGGCTATATAAGCCATAACCTATAGTCCAAAGAAATGGTGTAAAAGAAATTCGAATTGCGCAAAGGTTGGGAAGTAAAAGCTATGGCTATCAATTTTTTCTCCACGTTTATTCGCCGCCAAAGGGTTAATGAGAAGGAGACTCTTGCTAGCCTTCAAGCTAGCATCGTTGGCCTATTGGCAATGACTGTTCTGTGAACGCGCTTGAAGGGAGGTCAAGCGTTCGACTCCCGCCGTGGAGTGTGAGAAGAGTTTTTGCACTCTGATTTTTTCGAAGGCACTGTTGACCCGCGATTTTCGGAAGCATTTTTTTTGGTAAGGTTTTTTAAATAAAATATGCATTTTGTTAAAGAATAAGTGGTTGGGCAGATTTATTTAAAATTATTTTTGAGGTTAAATGCTTCTTTGGGGATATAAGGTTGATAGTGTGTGGTTGAGATTTTTGGCTTGATTGTTGAGTGATATTTTCTTAGAAGCTATTATTCCTTGAGCATGGTTTAATTAATTTGGAGAAAAGGATATATTGTTTGTATGCTTTATATTTTTTGTAGTTGACTTCTAAGGATTGGAATCATAAGGTGTTTTATGGAATAAATATTTTTGTGGTTACTTTTATGATCTAACCCTAACTTGGTGGCAAAGTTGAGGGTGGTATTGGTAATAGGTTGAAGAACTATTCTCTTCTTCCTAAAACAAAGGTATGGGCAACTTCTTCCATGTTTATTGGTGATGGTGTATTTTATGAAATTGAGTTTGGAGTGAAAAGGTTGTCTACTAAGTATTCTTGTTGGTGTAAATCCCATTTTCTGGATATTGAAGATTGTTTATGCATTAAAATCATTGATGAGTTTTTTGGGTGAATGCATAATTCTGGTTGAGGAAGAGGAAGCATTTTGCACTAGGGTTTATGTTAGTAAGTCTTGCTACTTGCATTGAGATGGTGAAACCCTTAGTTGGATGTTTTGAGATTGATGGTTGAGTTGCTTCCATAGAGGTTGTTTTGATCAAGTTAATGCTTTACTTGATACATGATTTGGGCTTACTCCATTGAGATTGATTTGAGCAAGTTATTCTTTGCATTGGTGATTTATGTTGGTGGCTGTTTTATTCAAATACCTTTGGAGAGAAAAGAATGTCTACTAGTTTCCTTTTCATGTAGTGATTGGTTGAATGCTTCAAGGTTAATGTTGAGTTGAATGATGTTGGTTAAACCTTTTCTATAAGCATTGTTGTTAAAGCCCTAATTGGTTGAGCAAAGATATTGGTTGTGGAAAGAACATGAGTATCATTGTTATATGAGATATTGCATGGTTGGCAATTGTTGGGTTGTGTTTCATGTTCTTGAGAAAAGCATACTACATATATCTTATTCTTTTGAGATTGAGATTGATTTGAGATTGAGATTGGGAGTTAAGTATAGAACATATTGAGTCTCTAACAATTCTCTTTATGTTTCTATGAGATTTGAGATTGATATTGGGAGTTAAGTATAGAACATATTGAGTCTCTAACAATTCTCTTTATGCTTCTATGAGGTTGATGAATCACATTGGGTCTCTAACAATTCTCTTTGTGGGTTCATGCTAAGCAAGTTTTTCTTGATGAACTTGTGAGCTAATTTGGACAGGTTCTAGTGAAGACTTGTGAGCTGATTTGGATAGGTTCTAGTGAGGACTTGTGACCTGATTTGGACAGGTTCTAGTGAAGACTTGTGAGCTAATTTGGATAGGTTCTAGTGAAGACTTGTGAGCTGAATTGGACAGGTTCTAGTGAGGACTTGTGAGCTGATTTGGATAGGTTCTAGTGAGGACTTGTGAGCTGAATTGGACAGGTTCTAGTGAGGACTTGTGAGCTATTTGGACAAGTTCTAGGGAGGACTTGTGAGCTGATTTGGATAGGTCCTAGCAGAGGACTTGAGGACAGAGTTGAAGTGGTTCTTTGAGAAGAACCTAAGGATAGTTTTGACAAGTCTTTGAGAAGGCTTGTGTGCAGTAGAGATTGATTTGTTCAAGCTTTATGAGTTGATCTTGGGACAGATCTGACAGAGTGAGGAAGACTTGTACTGGACTGACTGAATGTGTTTAGTATAGGTTGATGAGTTGTTGTGGAGGTGATTAGTGAGGACAGATGTCTCTTGAGGCTGAGCATTGAGGATATGAGGTCTTCTATGGAAAGGAGTTTCACATGCTAACAGAATAAGAGGTAGGTGATCTTCTAAAGTATCATTTCTAGAGTTGAGGGGAAGGATTATCCTTTGGGCAGGAGGCTCATAAATTCGTGAGGAGGGGAAGGATTCTCCTTTGGGCAGGAGGCTCATAAATTTGTGAGGAGTGGAAGGGTTCTCCTTTGGGCAGGAGGCTCATAAATTCATGAGGAGGGGAAGGATTATCCTTTGGGTAGAGGCTCATAAATACTTGAGTAGGGGAAGGTTTATCCTTTGGGTTGAGGCTCATAAACATTGTAATTGGGAAGGATTCCCAAAGAACTTTGAGAAAGCTTTTTAGAGAAAAGTTTTGTGGAGGTAGCCCATGTTGGGTGAACCACGTTAAAATTGGTGTCTCATTTTTTGTTTCTTTATGCATTGCCTTGATATTGCTATTGGTTCATTGCTTTGCGAATTTGAAGTTAAATAGAGAAAGTAAAAAGAGGTCTTATACTGTTCACACCCCCCTCTTAGTATAAGCTTGTGTTCTTCAAGAATATTCCACAAAATTTGTTGACAACACCCCATAAGGAGTTTTGGACCCATACCAAGTGGATTGGTGCCGAAATAGTGTCCCAAACGGTGGGTGTTCTGCCCTCGAGCGCCCCCCAAGCTGTCATAGTCCTATTCGCCCCACCCCGGGACGATTAGAAATATGTGATATATTTCTCTAATTTTTCTTTTGCATATTATTCTAGATATGTTAAATAGGTTACAGTTTAAATTTCATTTCATTCTGAGCAATTTTGACCAGGTTTTTATCATTTCCTACCTTTACTAACTTACAGATGGCACCAGCAAAATCTCGATGATAGAAGACAAATTGGAGAAATTTGACCTTCTGGGTCTTCCCAAAACACCCTCAATTAGCTAACCCCAACTTTTCAGGTCATTTGGAGCTTCTTGGATAGGACATTGAAGAGGGTGCTTTTTGACAAATTATTATAGGCTTATTCGTCCCACCCTAGAGCGAATACAAATTTGTGAGGAATTTCCAGACTGTTCTTTTTGTAGTGGCTTCTTGGTAACATATTTATGCTACTGTTAAATTTTTAGGTCAATCCAAGGTCATTTGATTATCGTTTTAATATTTTCATGCATATACTGACAGTAGGCCTTGGGAAATACATGTTTTATTCTATCTGTAGGTGCTACTAATATTTTCTATTTCTTTGAACATATATTTTTGACATCAGAAGAGCAAGAAGGAGTGAAAAATCATATACACAAGCGACGGCGATGTTTTGGTCCGCCCATCTTACATATGGGCATGCGAAAGAAGGATTGCTATCATGGATGTGATTAAAAACATATTTAACACTGCTATCCCCTAAAAAGTAAGGAGACGTATTGTAACACGACTTTGAAAGCACATCAATAAAGAGGACCCTATTCCATATTGCTTTTATCTTGTGTCGATTCGCTTACGTTCTTTCCTTTTTATGCATTCTTTCAATACATAGGCTTTTGGCGTTAGGTTTGGTTTTAGACGTATCGTATTCAGCATATTCCTTTTTGTTTCTGTATCCTCGTGCTTTCATATGCACTTTGTAACTCATGGAAGATGAACTTCCACATGTGTGATCTTGTAACTCATGGAAGGTGAACCATCACACTCTTGTATAAAGAGAGATATACCCCCATTGTAAAGGTATCTATGATGTATTCTTGTGGAGTGGCTTCCTTCCAAAAGGAGCATTGTATGGTGTTCCCCTACCTCAAGGGTATAATCAATCTCTATTTTATTGAGCAATTTATTATGCAATTAATTTATTTGTGGATGCATGTTGAATATTTATGCAAATTGTTGAATTATTTATGGAATGAGAAGAGAGGTTCACTACATTTGGTATCAGAGTAGCGATTTGAGCAAAGTGGGTTTGTTTTTGCATAGCTAGAGCATATTTTTTTAGAAAAATGTCACATTTTATGAAAGGAGTATTTTTTATTTTAGCAATCATTTTCATAAGGTTTTTGCTCCATTTTATAGATATTTTATATGGCATATTACATAACCTTATAATCTTCTTAAACTAAAACTACTCCAAAAAAAACTTCCATGGCACAAGTTTGTAGAAAAAAAGGTGCTAGAGTAAGTAGTGTTAAGTTTATCTTGAGTCCATGGTCAAATTTGTATTATATTTATTGTATAGCTCTTTAAGCTTCTGTATACCATACTCATGGAAGATGTTTATCCAACCATGTCTCATTGAACTTATCATTTTTTTAACCTTAGACCTTTTATTTAGAGTTCAAAATCTTCATCCATTAATCTTAGTCAAGTTATTCAAGCCATATAGATGTATAATTCCATTCCATGAAATGAAGTTACTTCAAAGACTTTACAAATCTAAACACATAAACATCACTCAATATTTAAGGAGAAGAAGTGCCTAATAGTTTATGTATGTGAATCTTATAAATAAATTTAATATTGTATTTTATTTAGAATTATATTGAAACTCTAAATAAAACTCTAAAATTTGAAACATGTTGATGTTCACACAATGACACTGAGAGGGGGGGTGAATCAGTGTAGTTATTTAATTTCGAAACAGCAGCATTCAAAGACTGAAGCACAGAAAACTTATAAAACCAGAAGAACAAAATGAGAGCACACCACAACACACAATATAACGAGGTTCACCAATTTGGCTACTCCTCAAAAATTAACTGCTTGGACTTCAATCCAAATCCAGTCTTTGCAAAATTTCAATTTTACAACTTCTTTACCAGCATCCACTGGAAGGAGCACCAACCCCTGTAATTTTCTACTGCAACAGATGGAGCACCAACCCCTAGTACCAAGCACCAACTTGGACTACAATTCTGATCAATTAGAATGACATAAAAGTGTCTTCACTTCATGCACAACCCTGACTGGTCTGCAATTAATCCAACTCTGCACACTCTCACGGCTCTGCTAATTTTCTTATTCAAACCCTCTTTTCACAGCAATATTTCTCTTTCTGCAACAACTTTTCTCTAACAGCAGCAACATCTTCTCTGTACGACTATTCTTTTATAACCTTTCAATCCTGCATGCAGTCGAATCACATACTCTGACTGTTCGAATCCATGCAATACGGCTGTTTGATTACATGCACTACGACTATTCGAACCCCTGCAATACGGCGGTTCGATTCCTTGCAATACGACTGTTTTAATGCATTTTCGAACCTGCATATTCGGCTGTTCGAATACTTCAAATACGGCCATTCGAATACTATTTCTATTCTGCATATCCGACTCTTTGAATTCTGCAAATATGTCTTTTCTAATGCTTCTTCAATCCTGCATATTTGTCTGTTCGAATACTTCAAATACAACAGTTCGAATGCTTTTTAATCCTGCCTATACCATTCTTCGAATGCTTTTCAATCATGCAAATTCAACTGTTTCAGTGCATGTTCGACACCTGTCAATTTGTAACTGTCGATCTGACATCAGTTACTTTTTACGTAACTGGCTGCATGATTTTCCTGTCTGCTTTTTCTGACACGTGTCACCATGCATGCTTTTTCGGCTTTTACCCGCCAAACTGTTACCTGTCGCGATATCGCGACACTTTCTATAGCCGTACCATTCATGCCCTTGCTGTCGTGAAATCGCGACCATTTTGGCTCTTGAAAGCTTTCCCTGCATCTTGTCGCGATATCGCGACACTTTCAACTTATGTTGACGTCACCCTGAAGGTTGTCGCGAAATCGCGACGTTTCTGGCTTCTAGTGGCTTTTCTTTCATCCTGTCGTGAAATCGTGACACTTTTCAACTTTGCTGACGTCATCATCCTTCTTGTCACGAAATCGCGACGTTTTTGACTCTTCTTGACGTCATCATCCTTCTTGTCGTGAAATCGTGACGTTTTCGACTCTTGCTGACGTCATCATCCTTCTTGTCGCGAAATCATGACGTTTTCGACTCTTGCTGATGTCATCATCCTGCTTGTCATGAAATCGTGACATTTTTGACTCTTGCTGACGTCATCATCCTGCTTGTCGCGAAATCGCGACACTTTCGGCTTCCGTACACTCTTCTTTGCCAGCAGCAGCGAAAAAGGAACATGTCACGAAATCGCGACACTTTGCTCTTCCGTACAACTCTCCTTGCCAACTCCAGCGAAAATGGAACATGTCGCGAAATCGCGACACTATGCTTCATGCAATGGCAAAATTTTTACATCTTTGTGCCTTGTGTTTTCACCTTGCCTCTTTTCATGAAATTTTGACTTGTAATATCATTCTTGCATCTTTCAGTTCTACACTTTTGACTAGTAGCGAAATCGCTACTCCTTAGTTTCCCTTTGTTTCAACATGTAGCGCCATCGCTACACCTTAGTTTCTCTTTGTTTCAACATGTAGCGAAATCGCTACACCTTCTTCTTGTGAATTTTTACTTGTGTCGAAATCGCTGCATCTCAGTTTTCTTAACTTTCGATTTGTAGCGAAATCGCTACACCTTTGTTTCCATACATTTCCAGTTGTGCTTTGAAATGCGAAACTTTAACATGCATGGAAATCGCTACTCTCTTCATTGCAAGCTCCTTTCCTCCATTTATGTCGTGAAATCGTGACACATTTTCTCTCTCCTCAGCGAAAACTCGACATGTCGCGACATCGCGACATTTTGGCGTGCATTTTCTCTCTCCTACTTTTTGTCGCGAAATCGCGACAGAAAACATGTCGCGATATCGCGACAGTTTTCTTCCTTGTCTCTTTCTGCCAATTTTTGAATACGGGTCACCTCTGTTTTGCTTGAAACTTTATGCACTTGATCTGACTGACCTCTGAACTGCATCAACTGCATCAATATGTCTGTGTTGACAACAATGACAATACTTTCTCAAATGCTTTTGCTGCACCTTGCTCAACAATCTCCCCCTTTGGAATTGTTGGCAACACACAACAACCTTGCTCAACTTCTTCTCCCCCTTTGCCAATAATACCAAAGGGCTGCTGCAGACTCCCCCTGAGTCTCTGTACACCATTCTCAGGAAAATATTGTTATAGTTAGCAAAAATCATAAACATAAGCAAAACTATAAGTATAGGCATGCATGCACCCATTGAGAATGTGATCCCTAATGATAGTCAGTTCTTGGGAATTGTGACCACTCCCAACTTATTCCTAAGGTACTCAAAAACATCCTTGGGCAATGGTTTTGTGAATATATCAGCTACTTGCTCTGTAGTTGGAACAAAATCCAACTTGACTTCTCCTTCTGCAACTTTATCCTTCAAAAAATGATATCGGATTGCAATGTGTTTGGTTCTTGAATGCATAACTGGATTCTTGGATATGTTGATAGCACTAGTGTTATCACATTTTATTGATATTGGCTCTTTGAAGTGGATACCAAGATCTTTCAAAGTTTGTCTCATCCATAATATCTGTGTATAGCAAGTTGTGGCTGCAATGTATTCTGCCTCTACAGTGGATAGAGAAACTGATTCTTGTTTCTTGTTGTGCCATGCTACCAGCCTGTCTCCAAGATAAAATGCTCCTCCACTTGTACTCTTTCGGTCATCAATGCACCCTGCCCAATCTGCATCAGAATATGCAATCAAAGTGAAGTCTTTGCCTTTTGGGTACCACAACCCATAATCCATGGTACCTTTGAGGTACCCGAAGATCCTTTTACAGGCTGTGACATGAGTTTCTTTGGGACTTGCCCGAAATCTAGCAACCATGCATCTTGACTGTAGTATATCTGGTCTAGTAGTCTGTTAAATACGATAGGCTTCCAATCATAGACACTGTACATTGTTTGATCCACATCCGGAGATTTATCATCCTTGCTCAACTTGCGACTGTTGTCATGGGAGTCTTGACCGGTTTCTTGTCTTCCATTGTGAACTTTTTCAGCATTTCTTTTACATATTTAACTTGAGAAATAAAAATGCCTTTTTCATTTTGATTGACCTACAATCCTAAGAAATAAGAAAGTTCACCAATCATTGACATCTCAAATTCTTTTTTCATTTTAATTGATATGTCTTTGCGGTATTCATCCATCTTCTTGCCAAATATTATGTCATCTACATAAACAACAAGAACAATAAGATGACCCTTCTCTGTTTTGACATATAAGTTGCTATCCACCAAACCTTTCTTAAACCCTTGTTTAATTAGATAATTATCCAGCCTTGCATACCATGCTATGGGTGCCTGTTTTAATCCATATAAAGCTTTCTTTAACCTGCAAACAAAATCTGGATTGTCACCAAGTTGGAAGCCATCTGGTTGTTCAATGTAAACCTCTTCTTCCGAGTTTTCCATTCAAAAATGCTGATTTTACATCCATTTGATATACTTTGAAGTTTTTATGAACTGCTAATGCAGAAACATTCGATTGCCTCTAGTCGGCTACCGGTGCAAAAGTTTCTTCAAAATCAATGCCTTCAATCTGAGCATAGCCTTTACATACCAATCTTGCCTTATTTACGACAACCTTGCCCATCTTCATTCAATTTATTTCTAAAAACCCATTTAGTGCCAATTATGTTTTTATTTGTTGGTCTAGGTACTAATTCCCAGGTATTGTTTTTCTCTATCTGATCTAGTTCTTCATTGATTGCCTTCATCCAACTTTCATCAGTGCTTGCTTCAACAACATTTTTAGGTTCAATACTAGATAACAGAGAATAGTTCCTCACTGTTGTTCTTCTTGTCTGAATACCATCTGTGGGATCCCCAATAATCTGTTCACTTGGATGATTTTTTTGCCAATTGCTAGTTTTAAATTTCCTGTTTTCTTCTTCTTCAGATTCAGTTTTTACACTATCTGGATCAATTTTCTGATTCTTCTCTGTTTCTTTTTCATCATCACCTTCAATGACTTCTTCATACATAGGGTAGTTTTCTTGATAAGTAGTTTCTTGTTCTCTACCTTCATCAACTTTCACATCGAGCACTTTCAACAATTTTCTTCAACCTCTTGTTGTAACATGTGTATGCCTTGCTTTTTGTTGAGTAACCAAGAAAGATACCTTCATCGACTCTATCTTCAAATTTATCGAGGTTATCTTCAATCCGTTTTATGTAGCACTTGCTTGCCAAATACTTTGAAATGTCTTGTTGTTGCCTTTACTGCCAAACCACAACTCATAATCTGTTTTGCTTTCATGTGGTCTCGAGCATGCACTGTTTTGAATGTAAGCTGCAGTATGAACGCCTCTTTCCAAAATCATCGGCTATTTTATTTTCTGCCAGCATTGTCCTTGCCATTTCCTGCACTGTTCTATTCTTCCTTTCTACAACACCATTCTACTGAGGTGTCCTAGTTGCTAAAAACTGTCTTCTTATCCCATGTTTTTGACAATATTCTGCAAATTCTTCGGAGATAAACTCTCCTCCCCTGTCTGATCTTAGGCATTTAATTCTTTTTCTGATTGATTCTCAACAAGATTTTTGAAGGTTTTAAACATCTCAAAGGCTTCGACTTGAGTTTCAAAAATAGTACCCATGTCATTCTTGAGTAGTCATCTATACACAGCATAAAATATTTGTGTCCATTTATGCTTTCAATTCTCATGGGTCCACATAGATCGGTGTGAATTAGTTCTAATGGCTTGCTAGTGAAGTATTCTTTTGCTTTGAAAGTGGCTCTGGTTTGTTTTCCCTTTTGGCATGACTCACGAGATGCTATTTACGAGGTTTGCCAATGTTTGGTATATCTCTAGCTGCTCTTTTTGAACTGATTTTTGCCAGATTGTCAAAACTAATATGCCCAAGCCTCTTGTGCCATAGCCGGTTTTCATCTTCTGTCCAATCAAGCATGTTCCTTCTGTAGTTTCGAAAGTGTATACAGATTTCCAGAAGTTCTCAGTCCAGTGGCTATTAACTTTCCATTTTTTGTCTTTCTTACTTCACAGCCCTCCTTCTTGAAGATTACATCATGGCCTCTGTCACATATTTGACTTACACTTAGCAAGTTATGCTTCAGGCCAATTACAAACAAGACTTCTTTTGATTTTATATTGCCATCACTGATCTTGATTGATCCCTTTCCAACAATCTTTGCTCCATCATTATTTCCAAATTTCACAGAACCACCTTCATAATTCTGTAAATTCTCAAACTTTTGCTTGTCACCTGTCATGTGACTGGAACAACCACTGTCAAGTATCCAAGGTGCTGATTTGTTCTGAGCTTTAAAAGCAATCTGGACAATCAAAGATTCCTTTTCTTTCCATTCTGGTTTGATAGCAGATTTTGCTACTTGTTTTGCCTTTGTCCTTTCATTAGCATGTGCCTGTTTTTCAGGAAATTTCTGGTTTTGTTTCAACCCACTTGGCTGAGATTTTCTACCCTGATAATTATTTGATGCAAAAGTGCTTCTGCAGTTTCTAGCAATATGTCCAAAATTATGACAATTATAACATTCAATTGCATAATTCATTAAAGGAGAAAAAACATTTTCTTTGGTAAAATTCCTTTGAGATACATTATGCCTGCAATCCGAAATCTTATGGCCATAAGCATTGCATTTAAAACAATAACCAGAAAATGCATGATTAAACCTGGGTGCCGGTCTTTGTCAGTTTGAAGTAGGAGCCATGACTCTTCTCCTCCTTGGATGTGTGACTTTTGTGAATCCATCTTTGTCAGTATTCTTCTTGAATCTGGCATTATTGTTTTCTTTTGCAAGATTTGGTTTTTCTGGTTCAACCCTGATCTTTTCTTCTTTCTTTATGAGTTCTATATTCAAGTTCTTTGAATCCTTTGAAGATTCTCCTTCATCAAAGCCTAAACCAAATTTTATGCCAGAAGGCCTTTGGTTATTTAACATTTTATCCAGCTTTACAGTACTTTCTTCAAACTTATGAAAACAGTTCAATTTTCTATTCATCTCCTCTAACTGCATCCTTAACTTAACAATGTCTTCCTCTAGCTTGCTTGCATTCAACTGTCTTTACAGTTAATTGTTCATCAAGAACTTCGGACATTTTCTTGAATTCCTCTGTCCGTATTTTTAGATTGTTTATTATGTCTGTGGCATTCTCTAATTTCTTTGAAAATTTCTTATTCTTCTTCCTTTCCGCACTCAACTCTTCAAGTGCGAGCAACCAATTCTCCTTCCAAATACACTTCAGCTTCATCCTTGGAATTTTCATCACCTTCCTGATTTTTCTCTGTTCTTTCTTCTTCAAGTGCCATGAAAAGAGCTTCACCTCCTTCTTCTTCAGACTCCTCATCTGTGCTTTCTTCAGAACTGCTGACATTCTTGGTTATGAAGCTTTTCTTCTTGAAGTTGTTCTTTCTGAAATTTTGTTTCTTCTTCCAGTCACCTTTTTCTTGGTGTGAACCTTCACCATTTTTGGTTCTCTCCTGCATTGGACATTTGGCTGCAAAATGACCGACTCCTCCACAATTGAAGCATTTAAAAGGTAGCTTCCCTCTATATTTTCCTTTTCCTTTTGTGAGTTTTCGAACAAAATTGGCTTCTGTTTCATCCAGTGTTCCTTCATCCTCAGATTCATGTTCAGCTTTTACATTCTTGTGTGCTTTAAAAGCTGCTTCTCTGTCTGTAGACTTGGTTTGTCCTATTCTCATTTCATATCTTGTCAGGGAACCATGCAACTCATCCATGCTTGAAGTTGTTTAGATCTTTTGCCTCTTCTATTGCAGAGACTTTGGAGTTAAATCTTTTGTGAAGTGTTCCGAGAACCTTTTTCACAACAAGCTGCATCATCAATTTCTTCACCGAGTCCTCCGATTGCATTAATAATTCCGTTGACTCTCGGCATATAAGTCTCTATGTTTTCATCTTCATTCATTTGCGGTGCTTCGAGCTGTGCTCGATGAGTTTGCGGTTTTGCTTCCTTAATCTTCTTGTCTCCTTCATGGATGCTCTTCGATTTATCCCACATGTCTTTTGTTGATTTACAACTCATGACTCTTATCAGTTCATTGTCAACAAGCCCACACATTATGGCATTCTTAGCTTTGGAGTTGTTCTCAAATTTCTTTTTCTCAGCAGTATCTGTTGGAGGAGTAGTGGGTGTTGTGTATCCACTATCTACAGAATCCCAAATATCATATCCCAATGCACTCAGATATGTTTGCATTCTGAGTTTCCAGAAGGTGTAATTTGTTCCATCAAATAAGGGAGCTTTGTTGGATGAAAATCCTTCACCGCTTTGCCATTGTTTCTTCCAAGATCTCCTTAGCTGATTAAGCTTGTACAAGGAACCTCGCTCTGATACCAATTGATGTTCACACAATGACACTGAGAGGGGGGGTGAATCAGTGTAGTTATTTAATTTCGAAACAGCAGCATTCAAATACTGAAGCACGGAAAACTTATAAAACCGAGAAGAACAAAATGAGAGCACACCACAACACACAATATAACGAGGTTCACCAATTTGGCTACTCCTCAAAAATTAAGCTGCTTGGACTTCAATCCAAATCCGGTCTTTGCAAAATTTCAATTTTACAACTTCTTTACCGAGCATCCATCTGGAAGGAGCACCAACCCCCGTAATTTTTCTGCAACCAGATGGAGCACCAACCCCTAGTACCAAGCACCAACTTGGACTACAATTCTGATCAATTAGAATGACATAAAAGTGTCTTCACTTCATGCACAACCCTGACTGGTCTGCAATTAATCCAACTCTGCACACTCTCACGGCTCTGCTAATTTTCTTATTCAAACCCTCTTTTCACAACAATATTTCTCTTTCTGCAACAACTTTTCTCTAACAACAGCAACATCTTCTCTGTACGACTATTCTTTTATAACCTTTCAATCCTGCATGCAGTCGAATCACATACTCTGACTGTTCGAATCCATGCAATACGGCTGTTTGATTACATGCACTACGACTATTCGAACCCCTGCAATACGACGGTTCGATTCCTTGCAATACGGCTGTTTTAATGCATTTTCGAACCTGCATATTCGGCTGTTCGAATACTTCAAATACGGCCATTCGAATACTGTTTCTATTCTGCATATCCGACTCTTTGAATTCTGCAAATATGTCTTTTCTAATGCTTCTTCAATCCTGCATATTTGTCTGTTCGAATACTTCAAATACAGCAGTTCGAATGCTTTTTAATCCTGCCTATACCATTCTTCGAATGCTTTTCAATCATGCAAATTCAACTGTTTCAGTGCATGTTCGACACCTGTCAATTTGTAACTACCGATCTGACATCAGTTACTTTTTACGTAACGTTGCATGATTTTCTTGTCTGCTTTTTGACACGTG
Source organism: Wollemia nobilis (assembly GCA_028583015.1). Lineage (NCBI taxonomy): Eukaryota > Viridiplantae > Streptophyta > Pinopsida > Araucariales > Araucariaceae > Wollemia > Wollemia nobilis. Next base: position 1,577,087 of record JAQPPZ010000078.1, on the reverse strand, counting down.
TCACCATGCATGCTTTTTCGGCTTTTACCCGCCAAACTGTTACCTGTCGCGATATCGCGACACTTTCTGTAGCCGTACCATTCATGCCCTTGTTGTCGCGAAATCGTGACCATTTTGGCTCTTGAAAGCTTTCCCTGCATCTTGTCGCGATATCGCGACACTTTCAACTTATGCTGACGTCACCCTGAAGGTTGTCACGAAATCACGACGTTTTCGGCTTCCAGTGGCTTTTCTTTCATCCTGTCACGAAATCGTGACACTTTTCAACTTTGCTGATGTCATCATCCTTCTTGTCACGAAATCACGACGTTTTCGACTCTTGCTGACGTCATCATCCTTCTTGTCGCGAAATCGTGACGTTTTCGACTCTTGCTGACGTCATCATCCTTCTTGTCGTGAAATCGCGACGTTTCGACTCTTGCTGACGTCATCATCCTGCTTGTCACGAAATCGTGACGTTTTCGACTCTTGCTGACGTCATCATCCTGCTTGTCGCGAAATCGTGACACTTTCGGCTTCCGTACACTCTTCTTTGCCAGCAGCAGCGAAAAAGGAACATGTCGCGAAATCGCGACACTTTGCTCTTCCGTACAACTCTCCTTGCCAACTCCAGCGAAAATGGAACATGTCGCGAAATCGCGACACTATGCTTCATGCAATGGCGAAATTTTTACATCTTTGTGCCTTGTGTTTTCACCTTGCCTCTTTTCATGAAATTTTGACTTGTAATATCATTGCTGCATCTTTCTGTTCTACACTTTTGACTAGTAGCGAAATCGCTACTCCTTAGTTTCCCTTTGTTTCAACATGTAGCGCCATCGCTACACCTTAGTTTCTCTTTGTTTCAACATGTAGCGAAATCGCTACACCTTCTTCTTGTGAATTTTTACTTGTGTCGAAATCGTTGCATCTCAGTTTTCTTAACTTTCGATTTGTAGCGAAATCGCTACACCTTTGTTTCCATACATTTCCAGTTGTGCTTTGAAATGCGAAACTTTAACATGCATGGAAATCGCTACTCTCTTCATTGCAAGCTCCTTTCCTCCATTTATGTCGCGAAATCGCGACACATTTTCTCTCTCCTCAGTGAAAACTCGACATGTCGCGACATCGCGACATTTTGGCTTGCATTTTCTCTCTCCTACTTTTTGTCGCGAAATCGCGACAGAAAACATGTCGCGATATCGCGACAGTTTTCTTCCTTGTCTCTTTCTGCCAATTTCTGAATCTGGGTCACCTCTGTTTTGCTTGAAACTTTCTGCACTTGATCTGACTGACCTCTGAACTGCATCAACTGCATCAATCTGTCTGTGTTGACAACAATGACAATACTTTCTCAAATGCTTTTGCTGCACCTTGCTCAACACATGTTGTTGTAAAATTATATATATATATATATATGGGGATAACTATATTATCATCTCATATCATTCATGGCCAAACAAAACAGTAAACAATTGCAGTCTTACCATTTATAATAAAATATAAAAACACAAAAAAGCCGTCGTTGACACGCACAAATAACGCTGACTATAGTTTAGAAGTCCCCTTTATTTTGAAAAATGCAAAAGTTTGCGTTATTATTACAATATTATTCGAAAATGAGTTCTCTGCTCTGGTACGACTAACTAAGCCGTTAACGATTTCCTCCTCCACAATAAGGATCAGGATTCGACTCGCCACAACTCTCTCCACTGCAACATCCATAGTCGTAGGAATCCGTGGATATGTTATCACTACGCTGATGACCCTCTGAAACAACAGCTATGTTAAATCATATATAGAGTCAGATCGAAATACAAGAGAGAGGAGGGAAAAATAAAACCAAAGCTTCATTAACATTCTACCGTTAATAATGGTCTTTTTGCACAAATTATTTTATATATTACTAAAAAGATTTCGGGCCTCCCGGCCGTGGCAGGGGAATAGCAAGATAGCTGCAAATAGAAAAACGAGGAAGCCCTTTCCCATGGTCATTCGCTCTCCCGGAAGGAATACAAGAGATTCGATAAGAAGCTACAAAGGAGTATTGCAAAAAATAGGTGTAATTTACTGGTTTTTATAGAGACCGGACTGAGAAACCCATTGCAGCTTGACTGGTACTATCCTTTGGTTTTCACGTCTTTTCTGTTCGTTTAGAAATTGATTTGTACCGCGTAGAAAGTGTTGAGGCGAGAAGTTTCCTACGAAGATTGATTCTTATTCTAGAGATTCCATTAAATCAATTAAATGCGTGTCGACACAATAGTCTTTTGTTCCCACTAAAACGATGCGTCTGGAATTGCTACGAGTGGTCTTTTTTTTGGTAGGTGGAGATTTGAACATGAGACCACCTTTGAGATTGCGCTCTCCTCTCCAACTCACCTACAACACCTGAATCGCGGTCCTTCTTGACGTAAAAGAAGTTGTGGAAAATGCTTATCGCGAGAATCTTTTATCAAATCTTTTATCAATAAGCACGCATTTTTGGTTGTTGAGATATTGACGCTCTTCCAAAATGGTACCATTTGTTTGCGTGGCCTTTAGTTGGTCAATGTGAACATTCTTTCATGTTCAGTGAACATCGATTTACTTTTGGGACCTAAGTGTTTTTTTAACATCCCGCTTACAAGCTTTTTCCCAACTTGTTGGAAAACTTGCGGAAGCACTGGATTCTGTTTAAGTGGATTCCTAATTTATATAAACAGAATCCAGTGCGGAGAATCCACTTACACAGAATCCAGTGCTTCCGCAAGCCTAAGGAATCCACTTAAGCAGAATCCTGTGCTTCCTTCCAACAAGTTGGGAAAAAGCTTGTCCACTTAAGTCCCACAAGTAAATCTATGTTCGCTGAACATAAAAAATGTTCACATTGGTAATTGGATTATGTTTAAGTGGATTCCTTACCCCCACTAACTAACTAATTAATTAATTAATTAATTATATATATATATATATATATATATATATATATATATATATATATATATTTGATATTAATATATGAATGTTTGTTTAAGATAGTTTTTAGTTTAATTGGTTTTTTAGAATTAAAATGGACTCCGCATGTATTACATCATTATCATAGTGGTATTACAACAAAGATTGGATATTATCCATGTATCACTTTGACAAGATTTGTTAAATATTGAGAAATCTAACCTATTAAACTAATACCATTTGATTAACCTTAACTCGTTGATGTTAATAGATACACAGGTCAATTCCTCTTTACTCTGAAATGAAAGTAAAAAGCAAAAAAAAATAAGAATTTTTATTTTAAAAATAAAATAAAAAGATTTTTTTTTTTTTAATTCTTATAAATTTAAGAATGAAAAACCAAAGTATAATAAAATTATGTAAATCTATACAACATCACTAAACATTCTACTTGCATAAATCAAAAACTCCTTTTAGATCTTTTAACAGTTCTACTCGAAACATTTTTACTGGTCTGAAATACAAGTTATGACTTTACTTACAGTGTTAGTAACAGGAATGGAACATACATTAAAAACACGAGAGCACATGTCCTTGCAGATAGCAATTAAAATAGAGACCCTTACCACTTGCCAGATCCCCACTAGATGAGGTGAACAATTGTTGACATCTCCAAGAAATGCAATCCTCCATCAGAGGTGTCCCCCCAAAAAAGGGTAATAAATTCATCCATTCTTTTCTATACTGCTTTGGCACAAGAGCAATCCCAAAAAATATGCTTTATTGTTTCATCTTTACCACAAACCACACAACATCCAGAAGTGAAATTCATTTTGGCCAACCTGGCTTTGCAAGGTAGGCCGTGGAAGGCTAATGACCAAGCAAAAACCTTAAGTTGAACAAAAATTCTAAAATGCCAAAACTTAGATAATTATATTTTTCATTTTTTTAGGTGAAATTATATTCCATATAGGGGCCTTAATCAACAAAGCCTCATAAATCTTAGTAGAGTTAAACTACAGCATAGGGAAACCAAACTTCCACCTCCAATCTTTCCAGATAGGTCCTGACAGTCCACTATTCAGTTTACAAAGCTGATCAGATGGCAAAAGAGAGTGAATATTGGTGATACCATCTTTATCAAAGTACTGTAACTTGTATTAAAAACCGAGTTAGACCAAGAGGACCAATCATTAATGTCAACATTCCATAAATATGCCAAACATCAAACCCCTTTTTTACCAACGCTTACAATAAAATCTTGGCATGTCAAAATCATACTCCCCATTCTCTTTCCATAAAAAAAATTGACCTATAAGAAAGCACCTATTGTCTCCCACCATCTAGAAATTTCCAATGCAACACATAAACAATCCACTTCAATGCTTCCCAAATTCTTTTAATAAAAATACTACCACCTATTTTAAACTTCCACTGATTACCAATCATATCCTCCAAATAGAAGGACCTGTTAATATGAAATATGAGCACATGTTGAATTATGTGTCCTAACAAAATTTTCCCATGATATGTAATCTTTCACTAAAGAAGAAGACAGTAGTCTCGAAGAGTTGACTTGGATGAAGGAAGATTTTATTTTATCTAATTTACAAGAAGAACTCCATGACTATGATATATTATTTATATATAATTTAATTTTAAAATAAAAAATAAATTTATTTTTAATTTTATATAAAATATTTAAAATTTATTTTATATATTAAAAATTTATTTCAAGGTAAGAAATTTTTAATCTTTTAGATTAAGAGTGTGATTAACTTGTGATAAAAAAATAGAACCCCTTCAGTTCTCAGTAGGACACTTATTACGATAATAATTAACATACAAAAATATGTTTTAAGAGAGTAATTTATTTATTTAATTGATTAAAAAGCGACTGAATATGTTATTTTGAACACAAAGATGCATAGGTTCAAATAAAATATGGAAAGGAAAGTATGACTGACGGTCATTTAAATTGTATTGCCTTTATCTTAAAATACAAGTTTTTAAAGATATTTTGTTATTTTGGTTATGCTTAAAATAAATGTTTTTATAATAATGTTTTTTTTTAGTTTATTAGTAAAATAAGGATTTTGAAAGGATCTAAACTCTTTTATAAATTTTGATTAGTTTATTTAGTTTTACATTTCATTTTTCTTCTTTTTAAAAGTTTTATTTGGTTTCCAAACCAAAGGGCCCATATTTACTTAATTACCACTACCATAACTTTTGTATGTTATTTTCTTTGACCACATTTGAAAGTCTCTAAAAAATAGATAGATATCAATTATGTTAAAATCTAATATCTATCAAGTTGGAAGTCCAGGATTGGTTCTGACCATCATTATTTATGGTTGGAAGTTCCTGATGGTACACCTTTTCTTCCTTAGCCATTTAGATTTGAAGTTATGTGGTGTTCTTACCTTGACTTTGAATCTCGTGTTAGGGAATCGTGGTGGGAAGATATTGCTGGTGAAGTTTCAGTTGACCAATAAGATCAGGTGGCTAAGAAATTATCTTAAGATCTGGAACAAATTTTCATTTAGTAACTTGTTTAGAGAAAATAAAAGATTGAAATCTCAATTGAAAGAGATCGAAGGGGTTATGGAGACTCGTGGTTGTTCTAAGGCTCTATTGCAGGAAGAAATACCCCTTTTGGTGGACTACCACAATAGGTAAGCGAAAGAAGAGTTATTCTGGAAACAAAAATCTAGAGATTTGTGGTTAAAGGAATGTGATCGTAACTCTCGTTTCTTTCATGCTTCCACCCCTTGGAGAAGAGGTCGTAATAGAATAATATAAATTGATAAGGTTAGTGGAGATGTGACTTATGATGTCATGGATATTCGGGAGAAAGCTGTTGAATTTTTTAGCGCTTTGCTCTATTCGATGCCTGAACGAGACATTCCTACTAAAGGTGAAATATTAGAAGCAAACCCTTTGATTGTTTCTCATGATTAGAATAGAATAATTATGGCTCCTTTCTCGAATGAAGAAATTTTTGAAGTTGTTAAAGTGATGGGTCATCTTAAGGATCCAGGACCAGGTGGCTTCCCTCCTATATTTTTTAGAAATATTGGCATATCTATGGGGAAGATGTTTGTGTGGCTATAAGGGATGTGTAGCGCTCTTTGTTTATACTGAAAGTTGTAAATTCAAATTTTTTGCCCCTTATACCCAAGAAAGATTCAGCTTTATCTTTCAACGATTTTAGGCCCATTATTTTATGCAATATAATATATAAGATTTTATCCAAGTCCATAGTGAACAGGCTTAAACCATTTTTTCGTTGATTGATTCAACGCTGAGTGACTTCATCCCAGGAAGGCAGATTCTTTATGGTGCAATAGTTATTCATGAACTCATGCATTATGTGTACAAAAGTGGTAGAGTAGGGTTTTTCTTAAATTGGATGTTAATAAATCTTATGATCGGGTTTCTTAGACCTTTTTTTTAGCGTGTTGGGAAAATTTAATTTTTATGAGGACTAGATCAAGCTTGTTAAGGTTTGCATTTCATCAGCTTGGTTTTCTATTCTGGTGAACAATTCTTTGGTAGAATTTTTCATTCTTTCTATGGTCTGAGACAAGGGGATCCGTTGTCTCCCTTCCTTTTTATTCTCATGATGGAGGATTTGGAAAGGATGATTTCTAGGTGTCACAATGATCTAGGGATGCGCCCGACTATTCCTTGTAATATGATCTCACATCAACAATTTTTAGATGATATGCTTCTATCGTGTGTGGCATCGCTGGTTATCACCAGGGAAGTCAAAGCCATTTTAGATTATTACAAGAAGGTGCCAGGATAGCAGATCAAATTTTTGAAGAGTAACCTATTTTTTATTAACATCCCAAAAGTGTGGCAAAGGAGTATCACTGAATTACCTCTTTTTTTTAGGAGGATCAAAGACACTATGTGGACCCCTATTATCGAAAAATTTCAATGCAAATTAACAGTGTGGAAGGGGGCTCTTCTGAGCCAAGCAGTTAAGGAGGTGCTTGTCCAGAGCACTTTGTAGAGTATCCCTATTTATTGTATGTCCTTATTTTATCTTACGGGTAAAGTGGTTGCTAAGGTGTATAGCATTTGTAAAGCATTTTTATTGATAGACCCAAAGTTAAAAGGTAAATTTCATCTGGTTTCTTGGGAGCAACTCTGTAGAAGAAAGAATGTTGGAGGTTTAAAGCTTAAGAGTGCAGCTAGGATGAACAAGGCTCTGGTGGCAAAATTGGGCTGGAAGGTCACTTCCAATGATGGTCGTTTGTGGTGTCAAATTTTGAAGGTCAAGTATAATTTAAACTCTTTCATTTATGACTTTCACCCTTCTAGTGGGTCGACGTTCTATAGCAGTCTGATGAAATCTAGGGATTTCATTAATCTTAATTGTAGATGGATCGTCGAAAATGGGAGGATGGTAAATTTTTGGGATGATGTTTGGTTGAGAGATCATCCCTTGAATGAAGATATTTGCTTTAGAGACCTAATTGATGGATCAAGGATTACTAGATTGGCAAAAGTTGTGGATTCTACTGAGATCCGTGGTAATAGAATAGTCTGGTCCAATCCTCTGAGGATGGTCAAGAATGCTAGGGATTCCCAGCTTTGGTCCTTGCTTATGGAGGAACTTCGTCTATATGTAGTTTAACAAATTAATATGGAGGACCACCTGATTTGGAGAGCGAACAATACCGGTATTTACTCAGTGAAGTCCGCTTATGAGCTTCTTAGCGAGGATGTGGATGGCTTTTTTCCTCGTGGTTCAATTTGACTAAAGGATTTAACTACTAGGTTTAAAATATTTTTTGGTTGGCTTCTCAAAATAAGATTCTCACTATTGACAATCTCCACAAAATAGGATGGTGTTTGGTTAATAGGTGTTATATGTGTAAAGGATACCGGGAGTCGACTTCACACTTGCTTCTTAACTATGAATTCTTCACATAAATTTTGTTGTCTTTTCTAGGGAGGTTGGGTGTTAGTTGGATTTTCTCTAATTCTATGTTGGATTGTATTTTACAGTGGATTCCTCCCATCTCGTCGCCCAAACTCAAGTTTTTTTTAAAATTTCTTTTACCCCATGTTATGTAGGGGGTTTGGAAGGCGAGGAATGCCCAGGTTTTTAAGTATAAGTATTCTTTGACTCATCGTTTGAGTGCCCATATTCTTGGGAAGACTATGTAGAATGTCTTGTGTGCCTGCAAGGAGTTTGAGCTTCCAGAGGCCTCCATTCCCAGTGAAGTTTTGATCAAGAAAATTCTTGGTTTTGTGCATGTTGATCATCATCCGCCAACTCCTAATCCTAGGAGTATGGTCCGTTGGACCCCTCCACCTATGGGTTGGTATAAATTGAATTTTTATGGGCCTCTAAAGACAACCTAGGGAATGTTTGCGTCGACGGGGTCATTCGTGATGATAGTGGAAATTTGGTCCTTGCCGATGTAGAATTGATTGGGGTGAATTTGTCTCAATTTGTTGAAGCAAGGGCTCCATTTTTAGGTTTATCTCTGATTATAAATTTTGGTTTTTGCAAAGTTATCATTGAGGGTGATTCATTAAACATCATCAAGATGCTAAATGGTTATTTCCATGTTAGTTGGAGGGTGGCTAATTTGATCAATGAGGTTGTGGATATTTCTCGATCCCTGGATGATTTTTTGATAAGGCACATTTTTAGAGATGGCAATTCTACTATGAAATTAATGGTGAATATCGAGTCAAATATTCAAGGATTTTTATTTTGGTAAAGGGATTTCCCTCTTGAGATCATCTAATGTATTCATAATAACCTTCATTATTTGTTGGTAGGTGGTTGGCAGATTATTGCTTTGGTGGTTGGGGTTTTGGACTGGTAGTTGTAGTAGGTGGGCAACTGGTATTTATCCCCTTTGCATTGCAGAGATGTTTGCTTTTAAAATTTTAAATTTCAAAATTCATCGGCCTCCTCATTTCCATTGTTAGGGAATGTCTCAAAGCTTCTCTGGATTCCTTTGGAAGGTGTTCTCTGCCAAAAGTTCTCTTATTTTTTGTACCAGGTTTGGGTGTTATTTTACCGACTAGATTTGGATCCTCTTATGGGTATTTTTTCTCATGCACATTGGTTTCTAGGGCCCTCTACATTGGATTTGTTGTCAGAACAATTCTAGGAATGGTGATATTTTTTGTAGTCGAGATTGGTTTTCGATCATTCTCTTTTGGAATTCATGCCTTGGAATGTTCACCCCTTTTTAGTCCTTGGTTGTGGAGTTGACGATCATTTTATGCCCTTTAGTTTCTTCTCCACCTGCCCATATTATTTATTATTTCTCACCAGCTAGACATGGGGTTTGGTGTTGTCTGTTAGGGTGTGTGCTTGGTGGTAGCTTCTCTATCCCTCTTATATCTAGAAGAAGGCTTGTTTCCTTGATTGGATTTTTAGAGTTCCTTCTTGTTATTGTGTTTATGCATTTTTTCAAGCTTTCTCTACTCCCTTTCATATTCTTGTGGAGAATTTTTAGCATAGTGGCTATTCCCGATGCTCACGATATTTTGGTGGGGAGGTCCTTCGCTTTTGACTTTAGAGTTCTGGTTTGGCCTAGTTTTGGAGTGGTGTATTTATGGTCGGGCTAGTTATGGGGATTTTTATGTTTTTCTATGTGTGCAAATGTATTCCTCTCCGATTTCTATGTGTGGTTAGTAGAGGTCGTTTGTGTCTGGTCTCTTATGGCCTTGAATATGGGGAAGACTAAAGTTAGTAGTCATAATATTAAGCAGTCTAAGTCAAGGGTGGAACCTGATGCTTTTACAAAAGATGAGGATGTTATATCCATTCTGAAGGCTAAGGGTTTGCTAGATTGTGTCCAAAAATTCTATGGCCACAACCCAATTCTTTCTAAGTGGATGGCTACTACATGGAAGGAGGGTTGGGTTAGAGTTGGATCGTGGTATTTTGAGGTCTCGGTGGAAATAGTTAGTTGTACCATAGGGTTAGAGCTGGATGGTGCATATCACAACTAGGACAGAAACTCTCTATTAAAGGAGATCCGTTTCTTCTTGGAAGGATATGAATTCTTATCGAGAATTCAAAATGGATTTAGTGCTAAGGCTTTGCCTTCACCTTGGAATAAGGTGATTAAGGTTATTATGGATATTTTCACTTTGGACTTCTATAAAATTATTCATAGTTTTTATGCTATGTTTCTAAATCACCTACAGAGGAAAATATGGATAAACATCCCTCTATTCCTATTCAATTCTATGCAAAATTTGATGTTGACTATTCAAGGTGGGTGAAGCTAGTTTTCTTTGGACCAGGGCTTGGATCTACTAGTTTTTGAATGTATTGCTATGCAGAAAGAGGTGGTGGCAGAGGATATTTTAAAGTCTCTAAGTTCTCTTCCGATAGTGGTGCCTAGTGATTCATTGCAGGTTTTGGTGAGATCGAGTTCACATTTAGAGGATGTGTACTCCTCCATGGGTTTTGATTCAGAAAAGGTTTCCTTGCAAGGTCCTTGTTTTTGCTAAAGGGGTTTGGGGTTCAATAGTGAGGAATTCTTCCATCGAGGTTGTTAAGAATTCTCCTATTGCTTATCCTATTATGGAGGGCCTTTCTACTGGTTGTAAGGTGGATGGTGGTGGTACCCGTAAGTCTGTTCAACTTAGTGGTAAAAAGAGGGATTTGGTGGATTCCTCTCCTTTTTCAAAAGAGGATTTTGTAGAGGTTCTTCCTAGACACATTTTTAAATATAAATTAGTGGCTAATGTTTATTCTTCGGGTCAAGTTGTGGTGAAGAAATATGCTATTCTACATAGCCTATGTCTTATGGAAATCAAACAATGCACAATTTGGAGCTCTATTAATAAGGCTCTTGATTATGTTGAGGAGGCTGCCCAAATGTCTAGTAATATTGTTAACTGTTTTGACTCAATTATGTAGAACTATATTGGTTCACTCATTGGTTGAATCATCTAGTTTTCCTTTTTGTTTTGGGGGCCTCCTTCTCTATGTTTGTCCTGTTGTGTGTGTTCTATTTTCTTTTTGTTGCCTCTGTAGTTGGGTGCTTTGTAAAAGGTTGTGGGGCCCCTTTCAAAACCCTATTTCTTATTAATAGTACCAAAACAAAAATGTAATATCTATCAATTTAAAATTAAATACATCCATAGTTTTATTTTCTTTCATAGATAAACACAAAGAGGAAGGTCCTTTAGAAGTATTCTATAAGACAATAAATGTGAAAGTAGCAACACACACAACTTCCATCCTACCTTCTTTCTACACCACAAAGCATCAAAATAATCGATCTAATTCTTAATAATATTTATGGAAATATGAATATTGAGCTAAAGGATTTTGTTTTAACCAAAAGGAAACACTCATTTCATCACTAGATTGCCAAAATTTATAGCTTTTCCACTATAGAAGTGAAAAGTCGAGGTTGAACCTCAAAACTTTTGTAAGTCAAGCTTGTTATAATATTTATGCTCAATATATTTTTTGATCATTTCACATAAATTAACCACATAATTAACTAGTTTGATTATTTGATCTAATATAGGATTCGTTCCCTACAAAAACATGAACTAAATCATAAAAAAAAATTAACTAAACTGTTATTCTTGTGTTTGAAATAGAAGAAAAATATACCCAAATAATACGTTGCTTATTAATAGAGAATATTCATGTGTTTCCATTGGTATCTCTTATCATATTTTTTGAACATCTGGTATCTAGATTACATCAATACTAAAGTTTTACATTGAACCTAGAGTTATGGAGGAATCCTATTGTAGATGAACTTATAGAATCCTACATAAACACATCCATAGTCATTAAATCACCAAAAGAGTCTAACACACTTAGGTGGAGTTCCCTATTAGTTATGATTGCATTACATTATTGCATTAAATAAAATTTTATACATATAATGTAAAATGTAATTATCATATCTTCAAATTTAGAAAATTATAGTTATATTATGTTAATGTGTCACCATTAAGTGCTAACATCAGTTGGTTATCCATAAAATATATGGGATGTATCACTATAAAAGGTATTATTATGACCCAAAATCTTGAGAAGACAAGATATTTGTAAAAATAATTTAGTTATAAAAATATAGCTTTACGTGATTGGTTGTTATAGTGATTGCTAATTGACAATTTGGAGGAATGGATGTGGTAGTTCAATACCGTAAATAGGGATTAATAAAATTGATTGATAATTTCTAAAATGAGATAAGTAAAAATGTAATTTTGAACATTAAATTTTAATAAGAATAAAAACTCAATGATTTACCTATTACATCTTTCATAAAAGTCTAACAAGAGGATTTATGCATAAAATGATGAAATAATAGAAAATTTTCCACAAATTTTCTTTCACACAAAATTATAATATTATAAATAAATATAATAAAATGTCATAGGAAATGAATGATTGGTTGATGATGAATAAAAAAAAATATATCTAAAATATATATTCAATTACAACAATCTTATATTTTATATTTAAATCCTAGCTAAATATTATACAACAAAGGTTGGAATCATAATTTGATACATCATCTAACAAACTAAATAAAAAACCAAACTTGATGAATCAACAAAAATGACTAGGCCTATACTTGGAGTGTATATACACTAACTTTTAAGCATCTAAATAAGGCACCATCATTTTTTCTATAGTAGAGGGTATAACATAAGATAACATGCTTAATAGTTTTCTTATAGATATGAGTTCCTTCATTGGCATATGTTCATTTGAAGTAGATTTTAAACTTATGGTATTGGATGCTATATTTGTACAATCTAAAATACCTATGAAACTCAATGGTGTAAACTTTAAGAATTTAAATGATATATATTTCAAATTAGTATGATGAGTGATAGACTCATAAGTGATTTTAATGGTAGAAGTCTTAGTATCATCAAGATATTTATAAGAGTCAAATATCATAAAAATTGAGGCAAAAGTTATGACAACTTGATTTTCTATTCATGGAACATATATAATATAAGACTCAAAAGATAGAACAATGTCTTGTATGATATAATGATATTGTTTGATATCCTCACTATTTACTTGATATTCACCTTTGACTTGCTTGCTCATAAATTTTGATTTTACAATTTCATGGACATGTTTTGAACTTAATGTTTCAATAGCTAAGAGTCCTATGATAATACCACCATATCAACACCATTGTCTATATAATCATATTTGAGTTGAATAACAAGGGGGAGTAACCATTTATTAGGGGTTCATAATATTGGCCTAACTCCCACATCGTTTAATTTTTAGCCCTTCAAAATTAATAATGTTATGTTTCAAGATATAAGGTAATTTCTATTTCAGGTTTCTCTAACATGCTCTTAAAATTAGAATCCTTGAAAATTTTAGGTTTAAAATTCAAAGTCTTAGACTTTGGGACTCCATATCTTTAGTCAATTTTGATATCACTAATATGTAGGATTTATTAATTATGAATTATTTTTGGGTGAGGAGTAGAATTGGGTATGGGTGTGGATGCTAGTTAGTTGACTATGACTTCATCCTTAACTGATTTAGAATCCACTAATGTTAGGTTATCTTCTTGAATAGGTTTGATCCATTAGATATTCATCCTAGCAAATATATCTTTTAATTATAATAAATAAAAGGATTAGACCTCAAGTCTACATAAGTTTTTTGATAAATAAATCATTAGACCTAGTGTCTTTGATTTCCAATCACAATGAAATGTAAGGAAATCATTATTATTAATGGTATCTATATATATTGTGTATAATAGTATTATACTAATGTTATAAATGGCATGTTGCATCACCTTATTATCTTGTTGGACTAAAACTACTCTAAGGTAAATTCTAGGGTACTCGTTTGAAGAAATAAAGGTGTTGGAATATGCAATGTTAAGATTCCCTTAAGACCATATCCAACTTGTGTATTATACCTTTAGGATTCTATACACCATGCTCATAGAGGATGTTATTTATCCAACCATGGCTCATCGAGTTTATCACCTTTAACATAGGTAGAATTGTAACATTTTCGGCTTTGAACCTTAGAAATTTTATTTAGAGTTCCAAAATCTTCATTAATTATCACTATTCAAGTTAACCAAGCCATGTTAACCTTCAATGCATATCTCCATTTTCCATATAAATATGTTATCATGTCTCATAGATTACATATATATGGATTGTATACGTAAATATTATTATTATAATCTCCTTAGAGTTAATTTGAAACTTTGAATAGGGATCTAATATTTGAATCATATTCTAGGTAGGGATATACATTATAACCCAAGTATGGTTGATGATAACATTGATTAAACACAACAATTGTCTCATATGACATATGGCCTTGGGAATTGTGGATAAGTAGGCAACTAGAGAGTATAGAGATGTACATAATAACAATATATATTGATTAAATCACAATAAGGAGAGACACATATTTTGTGGTGTTAGCCAATTCCATTAGAGTAGCCCTCACACCTCACCATGTAGGTGTAGGAATCTAAATTTATAGATATGAGTTGGATCAATTCCTGAGTAATATAGAAGGTCGACACCATCCACCACCAACTAGTATTTATTGCATACCAACCACCATTGAAATGTAATTATTGAATTGGTTCTCCATAAAAAAATGAATTTATTTTCAACACTTGTCCCATAAATTCATTTTGGCAAGGCCTAAGAAAAAGACACAATGTTTGTTACATTAAAGTTTGGAAGGTAACTCTTAGTTCTACATTTGAACTTGTGTAATAGATTTCAAGCCTAGAAGACCTCTACAATGGAAAAATCACTTTCAATACAATGTTGTTTTTTATATCTTACCTTACTCTTTTGAGAACATGACATCCTTATTTTAAATTTCCTTAACATTTCTTTAGCATTGCTCCATTCTATCACATCCATCCTTCCACAATCAACATATATTTTGTTAGACATTTTATTTTTGTGTCAAAAATATTTATTAAAAGAATTATTTCCACCACAAATATCATGTGCATGTAGATCCCAACACTTCACTAACACATGTCCTAATCATCCACAATGATTACAATAAACTATTTTAAAAGTTGCATCCACAACATAGATTTCTTCTTTCGCAAACTTGGTTTTACCACATTCGATTTGACCAACATAACAAGAGCCTTCATTCTTTGGCCTTATTTTTGGCTCTAAAGATTTTCTTATGTATTTTATGTTAATTTCTAGTCCTTTACCATCACATCCCATTCTTTTCATTACTTTCGAACCAATACCTTTAGTGTACTTTTCAAAGCATCCAATCTCATCATCATCACTATGTTCTTCAACAACATGGTTTTTATCATTGCCAACATAGTAATGAGCATCCAATACTTTTTTATCATGATGATCATCTTCAACACAAACATCATTGTCACTGATAAAGTTCAAGTTCTTAGTATCACAAGCAAAATCTCTCCTTTGGATAAGGTCACTTGTGTCACAACAAACCTTTGCCACCATAGGCTTGACCTTCAACCTTTCATTTGTTTCCTTTAGCCTTTTACACTCCTCCTTAAACACATTAAGAGTGGTTAATGCTTTGTATATCATCTTCACAAAATCAAAAGGAAATATAATACCATTCTTAAAATGATCATAAAAAAATTTAAGCTTTTGTGAGAATCGCTTATAAGCTACATGAGTGTTTATAATTCTTCATATTCAACTAATACTTTGAAATTTAAATATAGAACACTTTTGAGCTTTTACTTCTTCTTATCTCTTTTTTCTCCTTACCTTTTCCATGATGTAAATGCTTCATTTTTTAATTTGTATTCCTCAACACAATAACATAATGACGCAATTTATTGAATACCATTAATGATACATTCAAAATACATCATATAACAAATAATATCAAATACTACCAATTATATACCTTAAATATACTTATTCTTAAAACTAAAATATATTTTAAACTTTTTATTAGTTAATCACAGCCCATTAAAACACACCGAATATATATATATATATATATATATATATATATATATATATATATATATAAAAGTGTGAATTTACCTCCCTAAACAACTTCAATAAGCCGAAATTCTTTCAAAATTTAAACCTTCAATCCTCATCCACCTTCTTCGATGGAAATGCCTAGGGGTTTCAGCACATATTATAATATCTATTTTCAAAGGCCACATGAAGCAACTTTAAATACAACTTATCCATGCACCTCACTTTTCCTCAAAGTCTCTTTATAACCTTATCCCTGAGGAGGAAAAGGCTTAGTCAAAATAACTTTTAATTAAAATCCCTTTTTATAACAACTGAGCAAAGGATTTAGTATTTAACGATTCAACTTTAGGAAAACGGTGGCCTAAGGCATAATGCCGGTTACCGCCTTTTTTTAAGCGGAGCCTCAATCTTCTGTCTAACCCACGTTTTGGAAAAGCAGCAGTTTACCGCCTTCACAGAAGCTTTGCCTTCTTCACAGAAGGCACGTCTCCAAAGGGCTTCGCCTCCACATGCACTTTGAGCTTATGCAGACAGAAGGCACATTGGAAAAGAGCACACAGGGATTCCTTGAACACATGGTTACTTGGGCAACACAATGATGCTTT
The DNA here is from genome assembly GCA_028583015.1 of Wollemia nobilis. NCBI lineage: Eukaryota > Viridiplantae > Streptophyta > Pinopsida > Araucariales > Araucariaceae > Wollemia > Wollemia nobilis. The sequence goes on along the minus strand of JAQPPZ010000078.1, from coordinate 1,560,567 downwards.
CCCTGTTGCAAATCTCCTTTTTCTTAGAAATCTATCACACGAACCAAAAACTTGGCTTGAGGAACCTTGGGCCCATTTCAAGCGAGAGTGATATTCTTCTTTCCCAGGTCTGAGACAGCCAATGGATAGACAATATAGGACATACGTTAAGTTACAACAAGAAGAACCACCAACCAACCGCTGGTCCTCCTTGTTACCTAGAAATGCGTCACGAACAGCAACAGTCTATGCCTCAACATAGGGTCCTCCAACCCAGTGGAGGACTAGACTTTTCGGCTGCTGCGAGGGTGCTCGCAATTGTATACATTGCTAAGCGTTACATTCCTTTTTCCCTTTTTCCCTATGGACAATATCTCTGTAGTATTTATTTATGCAATTTTTTTGGTTACATAGTTACTATTTTTAGTAACTAGCTAATGTAGGGTTCAAACCATAGGGATTGTTCTCAACAAATGTATTTGTCTTATTGTTGTTGGCCCAACGTGAGATGGGGACCATGGGTCGCTCTGAATTCATATCGCCATCATTGGTCTAGCGTTCATCGACAAGGGTTTTACGTCATGCGCAGTGAGTGGACTGGTGTACGATGCACTATTGTATTTACGGGGTTTGAGTGTTGTTATTCGTTCTTGTACGGAACAAAGATGAGATCCAATTTTAACTTGGCAGCAGAGATTATCTTTGTTCTGATTCACAGCATAAAATATAAAATACAAAAGAGCAATAAACAAGAAAAGAAAAAAAAACACAACATATAATGTGGTTCACTCGATGTGGGTTATATCCACCAAGAAACACTAGTCTTTCGTATTAACACCAATCTAATCTCTTAAGGGAGCAAAATTGCAACACAATCAGTTGCAAATTCCTCTTAAAAACACCAACATCTCCACACAATTACTTTAACAGTAATTCAACATGCAAACACCCTTGCATCAAGTTCTACACCAAGATTCGTGATCTCTCTACACGAGACGCACAATCCTATGCACTTCCCATAAAAAAGATACAATCCTCTCTATCGAAGGTATTACATAAATAGGGAAACCAATTACATGCATGCTAAAACAAGCATCTTATAATTAACCCAATCCCCACTTAAGGCCTAATTCAAACTTAGAAAGTTTACAATTAGAAAAAGCTTAATTTTAGTCAATCCTAAAATTAACTTTTTCTTTTTCTACCTCTGGTTCAAGATTGGTCATCTACAGTTTAGTTAAGGAACATAAAACATCGAGATCAGACTCCATAGCCTAACAATCTCTCACTTGGAGACTGATCCACAAAAAATCTACTAGTACTGCATTTTTTTAAGAAAAATCTTCAACCAAATAAATAATGTCACTCCATATTGTTGTAATCATGCTTTGAACCATCATGTGTCATCCACGCACTTTTCTTGTGATCAACAAACAACATACAATATTACCTACCACAAATCCATGATATTTAAACATCTCCACGATCATCCATGCATCATGATGATACAACCATCACCATCGTGACAAGATCCACATACCATGTCTACCCCCACAAGATGCTCACACATAATGCAACTTGCCACAACCACATAATGTGATCTATATCACAATCATGCATCAAGATTGATGTCATATCCATCCACCTGGACATGGCTCTTACAAACAACTCCCATTGCTTGACCAATATCCAGTCTTCCTATTTCAACTTCATCCTTATTGAAGAATTCATCCTCCTCAATCACAGTGACCACAACCTTTCCATCCGCTTCCCTTTCAACTTCTGCGATGACCTTCACTTCATTTGCAAACAATCTCGTGTCCACTGCCTGATCATTAACCATTAGCAATAGCACATTCCTCAGTCCATACCTTATCACCTCCAACATAGACGACCACCCCAAGTGTCTCAAGAACACCCCAACCAATGGATGTGAAAGAATGTACACTTGTGGGGCTCATCCCATGTGTATGAAACCCCTCTCCCACATTCAAGATCAAAAGCCCTTGGGTAGCATTGCCCACACCATTGCTATCTCATTTGATATGTTGATTTCTAGGACCTAGGTCTGAAAAACCATGCATATGATCGCCTTCGATTTGGGATCAAACTTGTTCCAAGCATACCTCGACAACATATTTGACTTCTCCATCACAGAATCCTCTATCACCACTATCTTGAATAGGTATTCCTCTTGGCTATCGTTCTCCATATTTTCATAGAATATTATTCTCTCCTTCTCATAGTATTCCTATCACATTGGAAAATTGGCCGAAACCACATCACGCTCCCACTGCCACTCAAAAACTAGCTCGAAGGAATGCACCATCCCGCATCACGCTCCTATCGCCAATCTATTCATCATGAAGGCCATCACTGCAGATGCTACCTTACCCCAGTTGTTGCTTCAATTGCCGCAACCCCCACCATAACCACCACCACCACCAACACTTTCACCCTTGCTCCCACTCAATCTTGAATATCAAACTTCTTCTGATACCAATTGTTTGGATTCACTACATAAAATATAAAATACAAAAGAGCAAAAACAAACAAAGAAAAAAACATAGCATATAATGTGGTTCACCCTATGTGGGTTACATCCACCGATAAACATGAATATTTCGCATTAACACCAACATAATCTCTGAAGAGAGTAATACTTCAACACAATCAGTTACAAATTCCTCTTCAAAACACCAGCATCTCCATACAATTACTCTAATAGTAATTCAACATGCAAACACCCTTGCATCAAGCTCTACATCAAACTTCCTGATCTCTCTATGAGATGCACAATCCTATGCACTTCTCATAAACAAGATACAATCCTATCTACCAAAGGTATTACATAAATAGGGAAACCAGTTACATGCATGCTAAAATAAGCATCCTATAATTAACCCAATCCCCACTTAAGGTCTACTTAAAACTTAGAAAGTTTACAATTAGAAAAACTTAATTTTAGCCAATCCTAAAATTAATTTTTTCTTTTTCTACATCTAGTTTAGGATTGAACATCTACAGTCCAGTTAAGGAATAAATAACTTCTGATATCAAACTCCATAACCTAATAATATCCCACTTGGAGACTAATCCACAATAACTCTACCACTGCTGCATCTGCTGAAGAACAACTCTTCAACCAAACAAGGAATGTCACCTCCTTCAGATTTTTGTAACCATGCTTTGAACCATCACATGTGTCATCCATGCACTTTTCTTATGATCAACAAGTAACACACAATCTTACCTACGACAAATTCATGATATTTCAACATCTCCATGATCGCCCATGTATCATGATGATATAACCATCACCATCGTGACAAGATCCACATACCATGTCTGCCCCCATAGCATGCTCACATATAATGCAACTTGCCACAACCACATCATGTGATCTATCTCATAATCATGCATCAAGATCGATGCCATGTCCATCCCCTTGTACATACCTCTTACTCATAACTCCCACTACTTGAAAAATCTCCAGTCTTCCTCCTTCAACTTCATTCTTCTCGAAGAATTCATCCTCCTCAATAATAGTAACCACAACCTTTCGAATATGCTCCTTCGTGAAACTTCCATCCACTTCCCTTTCAACTTACATGGTGACCTTCAGTTCATTTGCAAAAAGTCTCACATACACTGCTTGATTTTTAACCATTGGCAATAGCATATTCCTCACTCCATACCTCACCGCCTCCAACACAGACGACCACCCCGAGTGGCTCACGAACACCCCCACCAACGGATGTGAAAGAATGTATAATTATGGGTCCCACCCCATGTGTATGAAATCCCTATCCTGTATTTGAGATCGAAAGCCCTTAGGCAACATCGCCCACACCATCGTTATCTCCTCCGATATGTCGATTTCCAAGACATGGGTCTAAAACTCCATGCCTATGGTCATCCTCGAGTTGGGATCAAACTCGTTCTAATCATGCCTTAACATATTCGACTTTCCCATCGTAGAATCCCCTATAACCACTATCTTGAACAGGTATTCCTCCCGGCTATCGTTCTCCATATTTTCATAGAAAATTATTCTCTCCTCCTCACAGTATTTCTTTCCACATCAGCACATCGATCGAAACTGCATCATGCTCCCGCCACCACTCAGGAACCATCCCGAAGGTATGCACCATCCTGCATCACACTCATGTCGCCTCTCTATCCATCGGGAGTCTACCATCGTAGATGTCACCTTACCCTAGTCATTGCTTCAACTGTCACAACCCCCATCGTAACCACCACTATCGCCAACACTTTCGCCATTGATCCTAGTCAATCCTGTATCTCAAACATGCTCTGATACCAATTATTCAAATTGATTGTATAAAATATAAAATACATAAAAGCAATAAACAAACAAAGAAAAAAAGTATAGCAAATAATATGGTTCACCCGGTGTGGGTTACATCCACCAATAAAATCTAGTCTTTCATATTAACAACAATACAATCTTTGAAGGGAATAATCCTACAACACAACTAGTTGCAAATTTCTCTTCAAAACACCAACATCTCCATACAATTACTCTAATAGTAATTCAACATGCAAATACCCTTGCATCAAGCTCTACACCAAGCTTCTTGATCTCTCTACAGGAGATGCACAATCCTATGCACTTCTCATAAACAAGATACAATCCTCTGTACCAAAGGTATTACATAAATAAGGAATGTAGCACCCTAAAATTGGCATAGTTAAACCTTAGTAAAAAGATAAAAATTCAAATTTTAACCTCAAACTGCCCGTTAACCGCCTGTTACCCGCTCCCCTTATTTTCTGCACCATTTTTAGGATTTGTTTTGACCGTTGGACGATATCATCGCAGATTAGACGAAATCATCCCAGATCTGACGAATTCATCTGGAATAGAACGTCCAGATGATTTCATCCCAAAACCAAATTTTCATAATTAGCTTCTATTTCAACAGCCTCTCCAACTTGGGCAGAAGCACGTCTGCGTAGTTGGAGATTCCCCCATTGGAGATCTCCCAGATTGGGATGATCCCCAACCTCCTAACCTCTCCCTAATCCTATATAAACTAAGATTTTCTTAGTTTATCCCCCTGAATCTCTACCTGAAACTCTGCTTAAACCCCCTGAACTTCCACGTACCTCAGAGCATCCTCACACCATCATTTGCATTCTGCATTTCATGTTTTCTTGCAGGAACTTTACTATTTTTTAGTCGAAGCTAGCTCGGATCGTCGCAAGCGATTCCAGGCGATTTCGGACGATCCTGTCGAGGAGCACAGACGATCTCGTATGATTGGAGGTGATCCCAACTGTAGTCCAGATTGGGGGCAATCAGAGTCCAGAGTTTGCATCTCTTTATTATTTTCTGCATTTCTCTATACATTATCTTAGTTATTATATTTATGCATCTTGGAGTTCACCTCATTTAGCATAACCGCATGATAAAGTTAAAATCAATCATTAAATCTATTGCATTTCTCTTATTTGTTATTTGAATCTATTATTTAGGCATGTTTGCTATTATTTCTATCATTCCCCTTTGCTTTTGCAGTTGTATCTTGGGTATTTTGTATCTATTCCTGTGATTGCAGGTTTTTGACGAATTCATCTGACGAATTCGTCAGATTGACGATGATCTCGTCCGATCTCAGATGATTACGTACGAGTTGAGGTGATCTGGACTGCTACAAAACTCAGAATCTTCATCAGACATCCGGAATCAGGTATGTTCTGTCCCATTCTACACATTCTCTATGTTTAGCATTTATGCATATTTTTTGTATCCATAAAAATCAGCATTGGCATATAGAATAGTTTAGATTCATCTTGGCCAAACCTAGGAATTGAATGATTGAAGTACAAAATGAACACATCAAACCCACTATCAACCTAGGTGTGGAAACTACCACTCAAAAGTTTCCTGGTGAACCCACCATCCATCAAAAATTCACCCTTATACCCCTCCCCCGAGAGGCGGGACCTTCAAAGGGCCTCTCAGTCCGAGGTATTGTCCCATCCTTCTCGCATCCCCCTTTCGGGCGCGGATCCTATAGCCTAAAGGTAAGGATGCAAAAAATTTGGAGCGATACATTTTGGTGAACCCGACGTGAAAAACTAAAAACCTTTTGAAAACAATCCAAAAAAAAAATCAAAAACATAAATGCATTTAGAATCAATGATTGCATATCATATTTAGATGGTAGATTATAATAAAAGACGAGTTGTCACCATTAATGTTGAGAATCAATTAGCAGCTATAGAGATTAATTCTTTGCTTAGAGTATCTCAAACATATAGAGTCCCACCTTTATGGGACGAGCTTAATAGGAGATTGAATCTCATTTCATCTAGATCAACCGAACTTAGGCAAATCAAGAGGTTTGTCCTAGATAGAATCTTGGATCCCGATCAAGTGACCTTGTATCATGAGCTTCAGAGAGCTTGCCATAGGTGGTTAGCAGATAAAAGAGCCCTTGTGTCTTCTGAATTGTACACCTTTGAGGAATACCTCGACAATGCAGCTGTAGTACATAAATTTCTATCTCGTATAGAGGACCAAGAGGTCGTTCTTACGGATAGACAGAGATGGAATAGAGTTCCTAGAGCTGTGTTATATCGAGAGTATTGCCATGAAATCTATTTTTACAAGTCAGAGTCAGAAACAGATAATATCACTATAGCACACTTTATCAAGTTCTTGAAAAACCATTTCCAATTTGAAGAGGAGCATTTCATGACTCCTGATGAACTTGATCCTATCAATGACATCTATAAACTATTTATAGAAAACTAAGCTATTCTTTTATTATTGTTATTTCTTGCATTTAGTGTGTTGTTTGTTGTCTTTATAATATTATCATAAAAACATAAAATAAAATAAAAAACAAAATAAAATCATAACAAAAATCAAAACATTTTCTTTTAAGCATCATAGTAGGTATATAATTAAAATATATACCTCCCAAATTTGTTGCAAATATATTAATATATATTTGCTAAAATCTAAATTTAAACATAATGACTAGACTCAGGAATGGAAAACAGACTGAAGTAGAAGAAGATTGGTTAGGAAAACCAGGAAATAACCCAGATGTCCTTCCTGAAGACCCAATTCAGGAAGAAGGAACCTTTGACCAACAAGAAGAAGAATTTGTTGTAGGAAATGAACAAAAAGAAAATGATAGAGAGGAAGGATCCTCATCCCCTAAAATATCTCCAGAAGGAGCTATTACTTTTGAGAACATGGAACATTTTTGGAAGTTCCTCAATACTAATATTGGCACTCTTAATAGAGCAGTCCATATGGACAAAGATCAAATTAGTGATACTCAAGCAACCCTAGAAGACATATATCACACACGCACTAATCCCTTGTCCTTCGTTGATCAAGAAAGTGATCAAGCGGGACCATCCAATTTGGATATGGCCGCTATAATCTAGAACACGCAACAACAACAGGTTACCCAACCACCTAGAGTGCCTGTTATCAAGCCTAGGGTTATTCCCACACAAAAGAAACCTTCATTCACTGCTCTATTTTGCCAAGCTATTGATCAATATACCTCAAATCAACAAAAGCCTAAAACAAAACCAAATACCAATTTCCAACAATCTAGGATACAACATAATGCTACAACAAATCTTCTTCATAATACTCTTCCTACCAACCATTTGCATAATAGCAATATAGCATCTAATCCTTATGTCACGCCAGCATACGCTCACAAATCCCATGCTCATGTACCACCGAACCAATATGGTGGACAAACTGGTAATCTGGAAGCCATGGTGAAATAGTTAGTCTCCCGCATGGACCAGATAGATCCCTACCATCCCTCGTACAATTATCGAGAGATGTGTAGTCAGCCTCTAGATCCTATAGTTGTAGCACAACCATATCCCAAACACTTTCCTATGCCTGTCCTACCTATATACAAAGGAACTGAAGATCCCATAGAGCATCTTCGTATGTTTAGGATAGCATGTCATGATATATCACATGATGACTTGTTATTACTAAAGATGTTCCCAAAAAGTTTAGGAGGGATGGCATTGGAGTGGTATTATCAACTACCCACTCATTCTTTGAGGAATTTCGAAGAAACCGTCGAGTCTTTTGTGCATCAATTTAGTGCCTATATCGAAAGGCATGTAACCATTAAATATTTGTACAACCTAAAACAAGACAAAGATGAGTGTTTTGCTGACTTCTTAGCTCGATGGAGGCAGTTGATAGGAAAATTACACTTTGTGTTACCTTATCGAGAAATGTTGGATATCTTTATCAATAATTTACAAGAACAACTATCCTATGAATTATCAACTGCTACCTTGACCACCTTCGATCAAGCTATAGACTTAGCCCGAAGAGTGGAAGATGCTCTTATTAGGAGAGGTCAGCTCAAAAAGAAAGATGATGAGAAAACATCCAGAAATCAATATAAAAATAAACAAGTTGTGGGTGATGGAGTCACTGATAGCAGAAACGTTGCCAATGTTAATACTACGAAAACAACAGAGAAGTTCATATTGAAACCTCCTGATAAACCACCCCGAGAATTTACTAGGTTAAATCAACCTTTATCAACCATTCTCCCGTAATTACTAGCATGAGGATTGATCCAATTACCAAATATCCGGGAACCTGATCCAACTATACCCGGATACAGAGCTGATTTACATTGTGATTTCCATAGAGGGCCTGGACACGCTACCAACTCTTGTAAAATATTAAAACATAAAATACAAGACCTGATTGATAACAATGAGATGGAGGTGCAAGCCTTTCAACCTAAACAAAATCCTCCTAATAATGCTCAAAAGAACATCCCCCAAAATCAGAATCGACATGCCAATCAATCATTGGACATATTTCAACATCCTTTACCAAAGCATGGTAAAGAGGTGGCTAATCAAATTGAGCATCATAATGTTCCCCCTCCTACCCGATATGTAGGAACTATTAGTGGACAATTACCTACTCATGATGTGGAAACATTTGACACAACTTTATCCATAGTTACGACCAGACCTCTATATAATATTCGGACCCCTGATCTTAGTGATACCGAATATGAGACTGAAAGTGACATGGAAATCACCTCAAATCAATCGAATAGTTCTGAAGATGAATCAGATCCTATTCAACCTATCACAAGTTCTATGGTTCCAGAAGAACCATTTCCTAGAAGAGTCACTACTAGACCATCTTCTCACCAATTACTTTCTAATGAACAAGCCATAAATGCTAGACCAAGGCCCATTCATCATCCACAAAATAATATTGTAGGTACCATCGGAGCCGTTACCAGACAACAGGCTCAAAACTCTCAACAGGATCAAACTCAGAACGATGGATTAGCTCCATTTGTTTTGAAAAATCCCAATAAAGGGAATCATGCGCCTAATCTTCAACCTAAGCCTCCTTATAATATTAATGAACAATTATCAAATACTACAGCTAGAATTTCCCTTTTGGACCTTTTAAGATCTTCTCCTACCCATAGGGATGAATTAATGCTCACATTAAGCCAAATGATGGTACCACAAAATATTCAACCTCGAAGCCATGTCCAATACTATCATAACTCGAGAAGTCGATTGTATTGACTTTCGGGATAGAGATATACCACAACATAGTTTACATAAGGATAACCCCTTATATATTACTGCCCTAATTGGGGATGTAGCAGTTAAACGAGTCTTGATTGATAATGGTTCATCTTTAAACATTTGCACTTTTGACTTCTACCAAATATTTGGGTTTAGAAGTGATGAAATGAAAAGAACTGATATGATCATAAAAGCCTTCAATGATGAAACACAAGAAACGTGTGGAGTTATTACTATCCCCTTGCAAGTTGGTCCGAGAACCTTAGACACGACCGTGTTTATTGTACATTGCCCTGCATCGTACAATATACTTTTGGGTCACCCTTGGATCAACGCGATGCGAGTTGTTCCCTCCACTTTACATCAGTGTGTTAAATTTGAATTTAAAAATTAGTTGGTTACCATTCATGGTGATCCTAGACCCTTTGATATGTGTGCTTTGGCAGAACCTGTTGGAGTTCAATTTTTCCCTGCTCTGTCATCCACACATCCTAATTCTCATCAACCATTTAAACGTGTGAAACACACACCCATAACATCATCTACTTTTTCCCCATCAACTACACCTCTACATATAGCTCAACCATCTTCCAAACAAACCACATTAGGACCTCGAAAAGATCCTAAAACTACAACCAATGCTTCTTGTTTTACTCCTATAACTTCCATACCTATAGACTCATCCATCGATATCTCTATAACATCTACATCCACTACAGGCATCCTTTCCACATCCGACGATGTAGGAAATGTTCCTTCTACCTCTTATGCTCTTATTGATGAGCTCTTACCCGATTTATCTAAAATTCTTATATCAGAAAAAACAAACACTGCCATGCAAGATTCCCTTATTTTAAATAAACTCCCACCCTCTCCTCGTACCTTGGGCCTCCCACAGCCTATGGGAAGTATTTACCAAGTCGGGAGTTGTGCTTTTATTTATAAGGGATATGACTAGGGAAGAATACCTAGAAACATCAAGACACATTGTGATGGATATGCTAGATGCTATTTTGCTAATGAGTATATTAAAGCTAAGCCTATAATGCTTAAATTGGGATATAAAGGGAAAGGTTTGGGACCTTTCCAGAATGGTATGAAAGAACCTTTTGAGGTAGAACCATGGCCTGCCTGATGTGGTGTGGGCCTATTTCCTAGTAAAGGTCAGCCCTTCCCATTCGAGGATGATGACCACCTCATATGTTACCAAGATTATCTGGATAAATGGGATGTCTTGCATTTAATGAATAAGCCTCTTACATGTAATATGTTATCCATAGCTTACCCTGAGATGATTGCCAAATTCGACGATGAGTTGGAGGGGGATATCTTTCATGATGTCTCCATTGAGGAATTGTTACATAACGGATTTTATTTCGATGGCTCTATACCTAGTATAGCCCAGCTTGAGGCCACGACTCCTCAAGATGAATTATCCAAGCTAACCTTGGAAGAATTACAAGAATTAGGCGTTTCACCCACCCCACCTAATTTTGAGAGAGATCTACACATGGAAGTAGAAAACATCATAAAAATTAACATTGGAACCAAAGATAACCCTCACATAATCAACATTGGATCAGAATTGAGTCAAGAAAAACAAGATAAATACATTGCATTCCTTAAACAATATGAAGACGTCTTTGCTTGGACATATGAAGATATGCCAGGATTAGACCCTTATGTAGTTATGCATCACCTAGTAGTCCATCCGGATGCTAAACCTGTTAAACAAAAACTTAGAAAAATGCATCCCAAAGTGGCCTTACTAGTCAAAGGAGAATTAGAAAAACTCTTAAATGTTATTTTTATACAAGCCATTGATTATGCTGAATGGATCTCGAATGTAGTTCCAGTAACTAAGAAAGAAGCCACTAAAGTTAGGGTTTGCACAGACTTCAGAGATATTAATGTTGCATGCCCTAAAGATGATTTTCCTCTTCCCAACATGGATCGGATCATTGAATTTACTGTTGGGAGTGGAATGATATCCCTAATGGATGGATTTTTTGGTTATAATCAGATCAGGATAGCTCCTGAAGATCAGGCTAAAACAACCTTTATTACCCCTTGGGGGACCTTTTGTTGGAAAGTGATGCCATTCGGTTTAAAGAATGCAGGTGCAACTTATCAACGCGCTATGACTTATATCTTTCATGATATGATGCATAATATTCTACATGATTATGTAGACGATATTATAGCTCGTTCCATCAAAGAAGATGATCATTTAGATGACTTGAGAAAAGTATTTGATCGGTTAAGGGAGTATCTTATCCGATTGAATCCAGCTAAATGTATATTCGGAGTTAAGTCCGATAAATTATTAGGGGTTATAGTTTCTTTACGTGGCATTGAAATTGACCCTCTCAAGATCGTGGCTATCATTGATATGCCCGCACCCACAAATATATCAGAATTACGAAGTCTACAAGGTAAGCTTCAAGCTATTCGTCGCTTTATTGATAAGTTGGCAGACAAAACCGGACCTTTTCTTAAGCTTCTTAAGAAAGATGTCTCTTTTCATTGGGACGATGAATGTCAGGAAGCATTTGAACTCCTTAAGCAATATCTCCTTAAACCACCGGTGCTTTCACCACCTAGATCTGATCGTCCATTTATCTTGTACATTTTTGCTTCAGATTTTGCCTTAGGAGCTATGTTAGCTCAACTTGACGATGAGAAGAAAGAACGTGCTAATTATTACATTAGCAGAACCTTAATCAGTTATGAAACTCGCTACACAGCATTAGAGAAACTATGTCTAGCAGTCATATTTTCTACACAAAAACTATGCCATTATATGCTCAATCAAAAAACGTATGTTATTGCTAAATTCGATCCTTTGCGGTATCTCATGAGTCGACCGTACTTATCTGGTCACATAGCCAAGTGGGTTCTTGCGCTAAGCGAGTTTGAACTCATGTTTATAGGACAAAAGTCTGTTAAAGGTCAAATCATAGCAGATCAATTAGTTGCTGCACCCTTAGAGTCTACCCATCCCCTCATCATTGAGTTTCCTGATGAATGCCTTAAACTAGAGGCAGACCATTTCGAGCAATGGTCCCTATACTTTGATGGAGCCCGATGTATGAGTGGGGCTGGTGCAGGTATTATTTTAATATCTTCGTAGAAACATCTTATACCTCTGTCCTTTAAACTAACATTTGCTTGCACCAATAACACTACCGAATATGAAGCTCTCATCCTTGGATTACGAGCTGCCTTGGTATTGAAAATTAAAAATTTATTGGTTTTCGGTGATTCTCAACTTGTCATAAATCAAATCAATGATGTTTATCAGACCAGAGATGATAAATTATGCCCATATAAAGCATATGTTTTACAATTATTATCTTTATTTGATCAAGTTACCTTGGAAGCTATTCCTCGAACTAGCAACCGTGTGGTTGACGCTATGGTTGCAGTTGCATCTCTTTTGCCCTTGGAGTTAGATGACGAATATGCTACCATCATTATTCGTCGACTCCAGGAACCCACTTCAAGAAAATCATGCTTAGAACCTTTGGATGTGTTTCTAATCAATGAAACTACTCCAGAACCATGGTACATTGATATATTTAATTTTCTTCAAAATGGGACCTTTCCTGAAGGTTGTAATCGTAACCAGCGTAGGTTATTACGTAGACGAGCAAGTCGCTTTGTAATCATTGGTAATACCTTGTATAGGAGATCTTTTGAAGGCATCTTACTGAGATGTTTGAATCTAGCAGAATCTAGATCAGCTTTGAGTGAAGCCCACAATGGATCTTGTGGGGGGCATTTTAGTGGTAGCGCCATTGCTAAGAAGCTCCTTAGGATAGGATATTTTTGGCCTACCATGGAAAATGATGCACATGATTATGTGCGACATTGTGACAAGTGCCAGAAACACGTTGACCTTGTCCATGCGCCTGCACAAGAGCTGCAGGCTATTTCATCTCCTTGGCCCTTTTCAAAATGGGGCTTAGACATCATTGGAAAAATCAACCCTGTGTCATCTGATGGACACAAATTTATCATAACCGCCACTGAGTATTTCACGAAGTGGGTTGAAGCTATGCCATTAGCTTCTTGCACTGGAACCCAAGTTTCCAAGTTTATTTTTAATCAAATTATTTGTAGGTTCGAAATCCCTGCAAATCTCATCTCAAATAATGGAACTTGTTTTAAAAATAAATATGTTAAGAAATTATGTCAAAAGTATAAAATTCAACACCGTTGGTCCACTCCCTATTATCCTCAGGGTAATGGCCAAGTAGAAGCATCTAATAAAACATTAATTAAAATCCTCAAAATACTGGTCAATAAATCTGGCCGAGATTGGCACATCCAATTATATCCTGCTTTGTGGGCTTATCGAACTAGCGTTCGTACTCCCACAGGAACTTCCCCCTTTGTTTTGGTCTATGGCGCTGAAGCAGTTTTTCCCTTTGAATTAGAAGTTCCTTCTTTGGCTCTGCTACTTCAAGATACTGAAGTAGGAGATGAATATCATGCTGGCAGACTTAGTCAGCTAGAACTCCTAGATGAGAAGCGCATCAATGCTTTGGAGCATCTTCGTGCCTACCAAAACAAGCTTAAGAGAGCATACCTCAAGAAAGTTCATCCTCGATCCTTTGAGATCGACGACCTTGTCTTAAAAGAAAATCAGAAAAATACTAATGCAACTAAAGACCTTAAAGGTAAATTTGAGCCCAACTGGCTCGGACCATATGTCATCACTGCTAAATTTGGATCGGGAGCATATCGATTAGCTACCTTAGATGGTAAATATCTTAAAGAACCTATGAAAATTATGCATCTTAAGCATTATTATGCATAACATTTGGTCCTTTTTCATCATTTATATATATTGTGTATTTTGCATATTGTTTCATTTTAGTAAAATTTCAAAAAAAAAAAATAGTAATAGTATTCCTTCTTGCAATTCATCAATCAAAATCAAAATATAAAAACATCAAAATCGTCAAAATCTTCAAAAACATATTTTATTTTCATACCTGTCAATTCTTGAAGTATTGCAGTTATATTTTCAATTATTTTGGATAAATTAGCATTTATTTGGAATCCCGCACTTTCACATTCACATGAATAAATATCTTGATTTTATTTTGTATGATTATTAATCTCTCTTATATCAAAGTCCACAGTTGAATTAAATAAAGTTTTGAGCATAGAGAACTGATCTTGTTATTTACTTGAACCAAATATATCTTTTCACATTAAAATGATTTCATTGCAAATTCAATATGATGCTACATAGTAAAAGTGGTTTCTTGAGCGAAAAGTTTCCCCTGCTATCCTATCATGCACATGGTCTAGAATCTTTGAGAATTGACAAAAGGACAAGCTCACCCCTACCCGGAATAAAAATCCCTTGCTCTACAGCTAATCCGAGCAAGTATCCCTAGCATAGGAAGAAAAAGAAAAGTCAAAGAAAATGAGAAAAAGAAAAATATCATTTTGTACCATCGCAGCAATATTTCAGCATTATTTCAAGTTCCAAGCAAAATACAAAAAAAAAAAAAAGAGAGAGAAGAAAAGAAGAGAAAAAGAAAAGGCAAAAGCAAAATGCAATAAATCCCTTTCCCTACCCCTTGAAAAGAAAAGAAGGGTGAATGAGCTTGAATCCCTGGAATTCTCAATTATTCAAAAACTATGAGGTAAGCCCCATAACAGGTGGTTTGTGCCCAACCCGCTTGGCCTTGGGTAATCCCTAGCGTGGTGATATGTCTATCACATTAGCGACCTTATTTTGTAAAGACCTATGTCTACTTATGGATCAGCTAGCTCTTGATGACCCGACTTACACAGTAGTCTGGTACGGTTACATGCATATAAATCATGGTCAACGAACATTCATTTGGTTAATTCAAATTACTTGTATCAAATTATCTTGCTCAAAATTGGTGAATGAACAATACAATTGCACACACATTTGTATTTGAGAGATTCTCTATCATTATGATAAATCAAGATCGGCAATGAACTCACATATGCACATGAGGGTTCCTTACAAATCTACATTTGTCTTTGAGATAATTTAAAATATTTCTGCACCTCTTTTGGAATGAATTTTATTCTTATTTCAGAACATCTGTTTAGTATAAACACAATTACATACATTGTTTTCAAAAATCCAAAATTATTTTAAACAACCTATTACAAAATCTAGCAAATAAAGTCAAGTTTGTATATTATTATTTTTTGTTTATCAAAAATCAAAAATCAATCATGCAATAAAACTAAAATATCAATTTCTTCTTTGGATTTCATGATGATGGTATAAGTCTATACCTATAATTCTATGCCTAGCGCAAACCATTATTCTCATTTTATTTCCCATTCATTTTAAATCATAAAAACATATGGCTTACATCATTATGTTACACAATTGTGCTTTAAAACGAATGAACACTTATTCTATTTCATGTCATTATGTCAACATTCAATTTTGCAACCATGGTATAGTTCCTAGGGACTTATTCAAAAAAAAAATTATCACACTTAGGAATTTATGCCTAGCAAAAATCATATTTTCTTTAAATATGTCATACATAATATTTTTATGAAAATCTGAAAACAAATCATCACCATCACAACACAAAGTCTTAAGACAGTCTCTTAAGCATTCTTTTACTTTTAGCAATATTTCTATACTGGGATTAGCTTGACGACCGAGTGAGCGGCGACTCCATGAAATAGTCTATAACAGCGATAATGATCTTTGAAATTATTTTTAGAAGTCCCTTTTATTTTTCATCAAATCACACCAAAACAACCAATTTTTTACATTAGATTATTTCATTTAAATTTTACAATCGCGACAAGTTGCAAGACCGCGTCCGAAGGAGAAAAAAGTGTCATGATATTGCGACAAGAAGCAACATCGTGGCCAACGGTGAAAGGTGTCGCGATATCACAAGTTTCCAAAATGCGGCCGAAGGGGGAGAAGAAGGAAGAAAATATGCGACAACTCGACCAGTTCCATGAGCAAAAGTGTCGCTACTAGTATCCTTAGAGGCCACCTTGAGGCTACTAATTGTATCATGGGGGAGTATTCCCATAGGTGGAGGTGCGTTGGTATGTTTGGAGATGAATTCTAAGGTCTTGTAACTAATTTGATCCAAATTGTATAGTTTTATGATTTACCACTATACGATTTCCAAAAGTCACAAAACTGATAATACGGTTCCCAAATAATATAGTTGTATGATCCAAATTGTACAACACCCTCAATTGTATGATATGTCATTTGTACAATTTTTTTAAAGTTAGTTTATAGGCTAAAATTTGATTATTTTGTAATCGTTCTATTCTAAGTCTTCATTTTTTACTTTTGACCAAGTCAACTGTGCAAATGCAATCCCAAAATGGAGTAATTTCTCACTTGCATAGTTTGGTTGGTTGACTATACAATTTTACCAAACCCTTGCTACAATAACATAGTTATAGATTTGCCAACTTACACTCTAAATCTTAAACAAGTAAGAATTTTATAGCCTTATGATGCAATTATCATCCTAGTTTGCGAACATGAAAGTCCAAAAATACTATATATGATTATTTCCATCAATATTATTATATGTAAATTCCAAAAAATTGCACAACATACAAATATCTCAATATCACTTGCAACAACATCCATTCAATATTACATGCATTCCTAATGATCACTCAAGGTTTATGAATCGTCGATGCTTTATTTCCATTATGGGTTCATTCCTTTACATAGTAATTTGATCATAATTTCAAGGGATGTACAATCTATATACATTATTAACCTTAGCATGAATAATATTCAATACAATGTATAGCCATAACATGCCATGAGCAATAACTCTCCACAATACTGAACATCAACAACAATCTCTCATTAAGCATGTACAATTGATCAACCAATAATCACAATGAACCATTCTTTTTTAAGTATGAACAACTATAAAAACCTGAATGGGGGCTTTATAATGCTTGCCTAGGACATTCCATAGTGGATCCTGATACAACCATTACTTACAACTACCTTCCCGTAAACCAATTAATTGCATTAAGGTTTCCCTAAGTCTAATTTGATTTTTATAAAATTAACCTAAATGCATATTTCAACTTAATTTCATTTGAATTCTAATTGAACATTTATAAAATTGTACAATTTCATATAATTTTATGTTTTACAACCCTACACTATGCAATTTAGACAAAATCCTACATTGTATATACTAACCAAAATTGTACAAATCCAAACATATTTCTTCTTCTTCTGTGAGGTGGATTTTCTGCCTACATCTACCCTCACCTTTACATTAGTTAGTGTACTCACTTATTTTGTTGTCTTATTAATTGCTTCCTAGTCTTGTTGAAGATATTGAAGTTATATGTGAAGAATAACATGATCATTATATAGCTTGGCTACATAGTTATTGAGTTCTACAACCTTCAACCCATACTTGTTGGATTACTCCTCTATAGTATCCAAGAGATGTAATAACTTCATTTCTCTTTCATATGTGCCCTCGCATATATTTTCCTTTAATGTTACCTTTTTTCGAGCTGCTATAGACAACTCCTCATCCTTATTTACAATGACACTATCATGCTACTTTAATTCAGTCTTGTGGGATAAATGAAGCTCTTCCTTAATTTGGAGTTGTGCCTTATGATCCATAATCATGTTATTATAGTGCTTGACATATTTTTTCATCTCTTCTATTTTGTGGTCCTTCATTTGTAGTTTTCATTCAAATACCTTCAAGTAGTCATCCTTTTTGGCCAATTGCTCTTTTTGGACTACTAGTTATTCTTCTTATTGTTGGAGTTATTGACTATGCAAACTCAACTACTCCTACTATTTGATCTATGTTGCATATTGTTGTAATAGTTCTTCTTATTCTTCTAACCACTTATTTTTATCCTTCACTTGCTCGATCATAAGCTATTTTTTAATTCTTACGGGCATAACTTATCATCATTAGTTAGCTTCATGTTAATCAGCTCAGTTTCAACCTTTTTCATCTTCTCCATGACTTCAATCTTGCTACATCATAATTCTTCTTCCATTGTAGCCATATCTCTTCAAGTTGCTTCTATCTCATCCTTTTATGCTCTCTTGGCCTAATAGAACTTTTTAAGACCCACACTCAGCCACTCAATCCAAAGTGTCAGGAAATTAAAATTTTGAAGGATTAAGTTCAAATCTAAATATGTTTGTTGATACTTAGTATAAGGTGTGTTTAATGGATATCTTTCATTCCTATCTAGATATAAGTGCACCTATGGGTATTCTTGATAGTTTTTTTTCACTCCTATAAAATCCACAATCCCCAACATACTTGTTACCTCTCCTATTGGCAACTTCCATGGGTGTTGTATGTGAATCTAGGTTATTATTCATGTTTTATTCTCACTGTACACCCACTCCATGATATTTTCCATCTTAGCGAAGGTCTTCTCCCTATACTATTTCAACTACCCAAATTATTCTATGTGAAACTACAACTTGACACTAGCAAATATATCATAGACTTATTTCAAAAAATAGTCTAGTTGTTCATTGATATCTTCTCCATCTCCATCTAAAATACCAAACTGTGGTACTTCCAACAAAAATATTGAATGAATACTCTCATACATTTCCTGTGGTGGAGTCATTTCCTCTTTTTCCTTCTACAGATATGAACTTCCTCCCATATCCTTTATTAGACCAAGTTTAATCTCCTCCTGTAGCAAAATATGTGCTATAGTTCTATCCATCTCCTCCTTTATCAATTTGATCTCCTCCACATCAATGATCTTATTTTTCATCTATTGTGCTTCCATAGGTGCTTAGAATTCCTCTTGTGGCTCTAGCATGACCTCTTATTGTGTATTTTCCAACACTTCTTCCTATGGATTCAACTATTCTTCCACCACAGTTGTGGATATAAGAATCATAATATATTGTTCTTATGATGGTTTTTTGTTCTCCTCCCCTGACTAACTATTTCCACCTTGCATTAAATTTTTTATCTATGGATTATTCTTCTCCTTTGTCTCATCTGATAGGAATGTCACCACTTCTTTGGCTTTCATCCTTGGTGGTTCATAATTATATCCAACTAATGTTTAGATGTCTCTAAAAATTCAAAATAATTAGCTAAATAAATGTAGGATATCCCACTATTATTTTCTTTGAAATTAGATTAGACAATTTTTTTTTGAGGGTTTGATGAGGAAAGTTGCTTTGCTGGAATTTTTTTGAGACCTATCTGGTGGGCTCTGTGGGGATGGCAGCAGTTTCTGGAGGAGGTATGAACAACTGGAGGAATGTAGTGATGGCATCAGGTCCATCACAGAGCGTGCATGCTAGGGCTGGTATTTCTTTTAAAAATGATTGGAAGGAATAGGATTTCCCATTGCATGCCAGGAATCGCTTGTTAAAGAACAATGGATGTTTGGAACGATGTGAAGCCAGGCCGGTTCTAGTGGTTCAACCGCAGTCGATGGTAGAATATGTGGAGTATTTAACCAAACATGCGCTTATTGGTAAATTTATGGGCATCCGAATTTCTCTTCCCTTTGTGGAGGCTTGGGTTAGGAAGACTTGGAACCCTGAAGGTGATGTGGAGGTGATGCTGAGTGCAAACAACTATTTTATGGTGGTTTTTTCTTGTCTTGCGGATCGTAACAAAGCATTTGAAGGAGGTCCCTATTTCTGTAACCAAGCGGGACTCTTTCTTAAACCCTGGCATGTGGGTTTCAACCCATCAGAGGAGCGGTCGTCACGGGTTCCGATGTGGGTTCGGCTTCCATGGCTCCCATTGGAATTTTGGAGAAATGACATCTTGCATATGATTGCCCTTCTACTTGGGAAGCCGGTTGGGCCATCACGACAGACGCTGGATAAAAAGGTAATCTCTGTTGCCCGTATCTGTGTTGAAATTGATTTAAACAATCCTATTCCAGATTCTATTGAAATACAGTTCAGATCAACCAAATGGGTTCAAAAACTTGACTATGAAGCTCTTCCATTTCGTTGCCGGATTTGCCATGAATATGGCCACTTACAAAGAAAATGCCCTAAGTTTGTCCTGCCTGTGGCTTCAAATCTTGGGCCCTCTCGAGCTATACAAAATATGGATAAAGGAAAAGCCCCGATAAAGGAGGGGGATCAGGATAAGGAAGGCTTTGTTATGGTAAAACCTCGAAACAAAGGAAGAAAGGCAAAAAGAGACATTAAGGATAACCAGCCAGATGCTCAGCTCAACCGTTTTGAAATTCTAGAGAATCTTGATCAGTGCGTGGAGATACCTGAAACATCGCTACCTGTTATAGATATAACAGGACCAAATCAGTTGTCTCTTCATGAGGTGGAACCAAGGGAACCAGATATAGGGGGTTTAAATGAAGAACAGAGGGCTTTGGTTCCGAGTATAGGTGATATGGTTGGCCCTAGCCCTGGAAGTGAAGTTATCTTAGAAAATGGCACAGATTTAGATATGCCCTCTCCTACCCAGGCACTGATGCAGTCATCCATGGACTGTAAAACTCCTACGGTGCTGGGATTGCAGCATAAAATAATTAAAAAAAATGCTTCAGATAAGAATATGAAGGTGGGTCGAAAGAAAGACCAGGATAAAATTAAGTTAATGGGGGAGACTTTGGTAGAGTCAGGTTTGGTGAGAACATTGGACTCCCATTTTTATAACCCCCAAAAATGATTATACTTTCATGGAATGTAAGGGGGTTGAACAACATCCCCAGACAAAAAGTTGTTCGTGATTTGATTCGTGTTCATTCTCCGGATGTGGTTTTTATTCAGGAGACTAAATTAGCTATTGATAGTTTGTTCAATATTGCTCCCAAGTTGTGGAGAAAGGGGCAATGTCAGTGTATTGGTGCATGTGGATATGCTGGTGGCCTTGCTTGTTTATGGGATCCAGTTAAGATCTCTCCTCTTACCTGGATTTCCAGTAGGTGGTCTATTTCGATGATCGGGCATGATAATGAATCTGGTGAGACCATCCTACTTACAAACGTGTATGCTCCTATTGATTACAATGGTAAAGTGAATTTATGGGAGCACATTGGCTTTGTGAGAAGTCTGGCTCCCCTGTACCCATGGATTTTGGTTGGAGACTTCAATTCTATCACTTGTCTGGAGGAAAAACGTGGTGGGATTGATCGTCTTGAGCCTTTTTCTTCTGTCTTCAATGCTCATATCCGGGCCTTGAACTTGGTTGACATCAAGCCGGATAATGGGATATTTACCTGGCATAATAGAAGATGTGGGGAATATTCCATTTCAGAGAGACTGGATAGGTTTCTGATCTCTAGTTTTTGGATTGGCAATAATAGAAGCGCTAGTTCTGTGATTCTGGAGGGTAGAGGATCTGATCATTGGCCTATCAAACTCTCTGCTCTGGAGTTAGGGCTAAAAAAAGAATCCCTCATTTAAGTTTCAACTTATGTGGCTGTGAGATCCTAAGCTTCATGATTTCATGCGAGGCTGGTGGACTAATGGCAAACCTCCTCATGGCACTGCTATGTACTCCTTTATGAAGCGGCTTCAATTTGTTAAGCATAAATTGAAGAGATGGAATAGACTAAATTTTGGGAACCTTTCCTTGGCTAAGCTAGCAGCTCTTAGGAGGGTGGAAGAAGCCTCAAGGAAGATTAGAGATCAGGGACTCACAGAGGAGCTTCTTGTTGAGGAATCTAAGGCTGTAAAAGACCTTGCTGAATGGGAACTGAGGGAAGAAATTTTTTGGAAACAAAAAGCTCGAGTAGATTGGCTTCAAGAAGGGGATAGGAACACAACCTTCTTTTATAACTCTGTTAAGGCTCGTCGTAATGGTAACCTGATTACCTCTCTTGTTAATTCTCGTGGTGCCCCGCTTTCTTCTTTCAGGGATATTTCAGAAGAGACTAAGAGGTATTTTTCCTCTCTCTTCAAGGAGGATGCCCTCTCAGATGATGAGGAAGAAAAAATTATTCTAAACTGTATTCCCTCGATTGTTTCTAGAGAGATGAATGAGCACTTGATGGATCCAATTTCCCTTGAGGAGCTGAAAAGTGTTGTATTCAAGATGAAAAAGGGGAAAGCCCCGGGTCCGGATGGATTCCCGATTGAGTTTTATCAAGAGTTTTGGGAGTTAATCAAATTTGACCTTTTGGAAGTGGTCCGTGAGTCCCAAAAGAACAAACAGATGCTAAGGGCCCTAAATGCTACCTTTGTGGTGCTTATTCCCAAGAAAGAGGGAGCGAATTCCCTGGATATGTTCAGGCCTATTGCTCTCCGTAATGTTGTATATAAGATCATCACAAAAATTATTCCTGAGAGGTTGAAGATATGGTTGAGCAAAATCATCTTCGAGGAGCAAGGTGGGTTTGTTGCTGGCCGACAAATCATGGATGGGGTTGTTATTGCTACGTAAATCTATTCACTCAATGGAAACTTCTAAGGAGAAAACTATGTTCATTAAGTTGGACATGGCAAAAGCCTATGACAGAGTTAGATGGTCCTTTCTTCAAAAAGTTCTTGCTGCTTTTGGCTTTGAGGAGGAATGGATTAGATGGGTGATGAGCTGTATTTCTTCTTCCTCATTCTCTGTTCTTGTTAATAACGAGACAACGGAGCTGTTTGAGGCCTCAAGGGGATTGAGGCAAGGAGATCCTCTATCTCCTTATTTGTTTATCATTATGGCAGAAGGGTTGGGCAGATTACTCAAGTCTCAGGTCAGGCATGGTCTCATTCAGGGGTGGAAGTGGGATAACAGTTTGCCACCTCTTTCCCACCTTCAATTTGTTGATGATACTGCTTTGTTGGGAGTTGCCACTATCAAGGAAGTTGGAAACATTAGATAGTCTCTTGACATATATCTTGGTGCTTCTGGATAGGTGATTAATGAGGACAAGTCCTTTATTTTCTTCTTCAATACCCCCCCTCTTATTCAAGCCAGGATTGCTCGCATTCTAAGATTCCAGGTCGGGACTCCCCCCTTCATTTATCTTGGGATCCCGATTTCATCTCATCCTCTGCCTAGATCTTCTTGGCAGTCTATACTTGATAAGTTTAGAAGGAAGGTAAATCACTGGACTATCAAATGGCTATCCTCTGCAGGTAGAGTATTGCTTTTAAAATATGTTATTCAAGCTTTACCCATTTACAGATGTTTTGTGCAAACAACTCCTTCTCGTTTCATCAAGGACATGGATGCTCTGTCAAGACAGTTTTTGTGGTCTGGCAAACTTGATCAATCTAAATGGAGTTTGGTTAGATGGGATTCCATTTGTAGGCCAGTTCAAGAGGGAGGCCTTGGGTTGCGACAGGCAACTCTTTCTGGGTAGGCTTTGGCTGTGAAACTTTATTGGAGATGGTGTACCTCTCAAGATCAGATTTGGGCTAAAATATTATCTTATAAATACTTGAGAGGTATTTCTGAGGTAGATATCCCTAGAGCCAGTTTGGTTGGGAAAGGTTCTGTTATCTGGGACACTCTGAAAAGAGGAGCTAATTTAATTAAGCAGGGTTTGTTCTGGATTTGCAATCGGGGATCAGATGTTCTTTTTTGGGAGGATTCTTGGGATGGCCACCCTCCTATCTTGACTCAATATCCCAGGTTACATTCCCTAAGCATTTGTTTCTTGGAAGCGGGCTGGTCTCATGTGGAGGACTTTAAAAAAATCTAGTATTTTGGAAATATGGAGATGTACAGATGGAAAGATCCACAGGAATGGCCCCAAGGGGGATTGGCCGAGGATAGAGAGGTGCTTGCTCTTATTCTTGCAGGGAGGTACTATTCTTCATTGAGGGATAAAGACATTCTGGCTTGGAACCCTAATCCCAAGGGAACCTACTCTGTAGCCTATGGTTATCAAGTTCTTGATAAGCAAAAGTTTGGGAGTCTCCCCGTCACATGGTGGAAAAAGGTGTGGAATAGATTTGCTTGGCCGAAATGTAACTTTTTTCTCTGGTCGGTAGCTCATAATAAATGCCTCACTTGGGATAACTTGAGGAAGAGGGGATTTCATGGTCCCTCTTTATGTGTCCTTTGTGGTAAGAATGAGGATGACTCTTCTCATTTATTTTTCCAATGCTCCCTTGCCAGAGACATTTGGCACTATTGGTGGAGTGCCTGGAACCATCCTTGTTTTCATGTGCTCTCCTTGGTGGAGTTTTGGAGTAGTCTGGGTAGACCTCCAACCAAGGCCCCCTTCCTCCAAGTGGCTTGGAATTTGGGCCCTTCTTGCATCATCTGGCAGATTTGGCTCGAACGAAACCGATGCATTTTTGAGGGAAGTCATTTGGTTGTTCAACAGATCTGGCAAAGGATCCTGTGTATGGTTCAAGAAACTATCCATAGTAAATGTGATGTGGACCCTCATTTGGACTCTAGGGAGGAGAAGGTACGATAGGCCCTTGGTTTGTTTGGGGTTGGTGTGAATTCTTCTAGCCCTAGTAGGATTCCTCAACTTAGCAAGAAGGTTAGGAGAGAGGGTAGATGGAGACTACCCCCTAGAGGAGTTTTAAAAATTAATACTGATGGGTCATCCAGGGGCAATCCTGGACATGCTGGAATTGGTGGTGTTGGGAGAGATTCTGCTGGCGTGGTCAGTTTTTTCTTTTCCATTTATAAAGGTGTTCACTCCAACAATCTTATGGAAGCTCTGGCGATACTTGAGGCCTTGCAAAGGGGGTTTTCTCTTGGCTGGCGTAGGATTCTTTGTGAGTCTGACTCTCAAATTTTGGTTAATATTTTAAACAGCAAAAGAGTGGAGGATGTTAATTGGTAGTTGGCCTCTGTGACCATTCAGATTCTCAGAATGAGTGAAGAGTTCGAATTTATATCCTTTGTGCACATTCCAAGGGAATGGAATGGGGTTGCTGATTACCTGGCCAAAAGGGCTTCTGAGCTATTGGATACTCAGAGTATTGATAACTGGGAGAGTCTCCCGTCTAGGGATTCTCAACACCTACGGGAGTTGATCCATAAGGATGTTCAGACTTAATGTGGTTTGTTTTTTTTTTGGTTTTCTTTGGGAGTTGACCTTGTCTGGTGATTTAGCCTGTCTTGTTGCTTATTTGAGTCCTGGGTGGGGGCTCAGCTGTACTTTGTAATCCAGAATTTTTATCAATAAATTTTTACCCCTTTATTTAAAAAAAAAAAAAATGTAGGATATCCCACCACTTCTTCTAACTAGATTATTCTAATTGGCATGTTGATGTCTATCAATTCCAATTCCTTCATTTCCAAGTGCATATCAGTGGGATCGGTGAGCATAAATTGTGATTGATCCTTCTACATAGTAGATTTTCCTTGTATTTGTTTCTCCTTATACCTCTACATCAAAATTCATATTGGATTGGATGTTAGTGCTAATATTTCTTCGTACTTATGATACAATGGTTGCTCCTACAATCATCGTGTTAGTTCCTTTTACTCTTAATCAAACTCTAAGTACATCTATAGTCATCTCTTTCTCTTATGGTGGACTTCTTCATATGATAAAGTCTCTATTTCTTCAACCAAGGAAGGTTTAGGTTTCCTTGTAGTCTTATTCTATCTTAGCTTCTCTAATGTTACTTTTTAAATTGGTATAGACTTCACCCATCATAGTATAAAATATTGATCCTTCGATAGCTCATGAGGTGATGTTAGCCTAGAAAATGTAATTCTAGCTTGGAAATATGCATCCAAAATTACAACTATTATGTGGAATGGCATGGAAAAGGTCTTCTTCATATTTTGAAATAGCCTCTAAATTATCAAAGCTAAGTATGTCCCCCAATAATATTGTATTCCTTGAGTTATAACTTTTATGGACCATGCCATCCAAATCGACATCTTAGAAGATCATTCTTATCCCAAGAGTTGAGCCATGATGACATTCATTGCACACATGATCTCCTTTATATTCAAGATACTCAATTAAACTCCAAGACCAAAATACTTAGTATTTGATGTGGATTTAATATATTTGAGCTCTGTGATCAACTTATGGGTCTTAGTGGCATCCATAATCTTTCTCTTAATTGGGTGCCCTTCCTTTGGAAACCGAAATGTCCTTTATAAATGGCAACCAAGAATTCCATCTTTATATGATGATTTCCAACTCACACAAATGTGTAATTATAATTGGGATCGTATGATTGTACAATATGCAATAAGTATACATTAAAGAATAACTTTTCTAGTGGTGGAATATATGTCGACACACTCACTCCAGCTTGAGTCATTATTATTTTCAATTGGTGCTTATCATCATTATCGATCCACTACATTTGACATAATTCAAATATCGTTGTGTAAAATTAATATCCTTGATATCCACTTGCCCTCCATAATATTCACTTGGTAGTTCTATTCACTCATATGAGGTAGCTTCCCCATGCATATCACTACGAATCTCCCTATGATGTGCTCTAGGTGGTTCTATATCCTCCTTATAAAATTGTAGTTTTTCCCTTCCCCTACCACCATGTTAGTTCTTGTATCCTCTACATAGCCTAAAACATCCCCTTAAAGGGACATAGTCACATCATATTTGTGGTTCAAACCCTCATATTTTACATAGGAGCAGGTAGATCAATTCAGCTTGTCTAGACTATTAATCCCTCTAGTGTAGTGGTCCTAGGGAGTGTTCAACCATTTTTTCTACAATTCATCATAGATGAGCCTCATATTCACTCTCAATGCTCATGCTTCTCCAATATTTAGCTTGGAACCGCTCATCACCAATCACATTTAATTCAGCAAGTTTGTGAACAATTGCATCACAAATCCATACACTACATCACAAAATGTACAACTACACCTAAAAATATATAGTTTCTTCCCTAAATAAATTGCACAAAATTGTACAATTTATGATTCAAATCATACAATCTCACCCTAAAATCATATAGAATGCCACAATTTGTATAATTACACTTCCATTTCATATAATTGCACCAAAAATTG
The DNA here is from genome assembly GCA_028583015.1 of Wollemia nobilis. NCBI lineage: Eukaryota > Viridiplantae > Streptophyta > Pinopsida > Araucariales > Araucariaceae > Wollemia > Wollemia nobilis. The sequence continues at coordinate 1,533,040 of JAQPPZ010000078.1, read as the reverse complement.
TACAATTACACTTCTATTTCATACAATTGCACCAAAAGTTGTACTATTGCATTCAAACTACACAATTTGATTTTCAATTTGCTCTAAAATTGTACAATCTCTCTCTAAATCATACAATTTCATATTAAAATCATACACTATACTCTTCACACCTTCAATTGCCCATAAATATTTGCTTTTTTCAAATTTCTTCCATTTTATTTTTACCATTTATCACATTGTGTAATTTCCTCTTTTTTGTGCATATTTTGGTTTAATTTGGTAATTTTCACTTCCTCCTGTGCAATTCTTAAACTGTACGGTTTACCATGGCAATGTGTGTAGTATACCATATTTTCCTCTCTTTATTATTCTCCACATGCAATGTCTAAAACATTTTGCTTCTTCATCAAAAGATTTTTTCATGCACTCGGGTTTGTAATTTTTTACTCCACTATGCTTTTCTAAAAAGAAAAATCAAACCCTAGAAATATTTTTCATCACTTAGTGTTTCCTCTACCATTATTTTTCTCTAAACCCTGGCTTCAATAACATGTATTTTTTCTTCCAATTCTATTTTCTAAAAAACCCAGATCTTCTTCAAAGTAAAACTCTCGCTTTTGTTGCTTTTTCTCCAATTTTGGTTTGCTTTCTCAAAGAATAAAAATATTCCACTATGAAATTTCAATATGGGTAAAAATAATCTATCTATCATGTGATATTTATCTACCCATGTGGAATAAATTCATTTACTTGCACACTCCTTTCTCTCAAATACTTTGAAATTCACTATTTAATTCATGCACTTGTTAAATTCTGGTAAAAATAACATGCACAACACCTACTTTTTATAACTAGACATCTCCTTTTATGAAAATCTATCACATTATCCTAAAAAACATCTATGCCTATGGAGAGAACAAATTCAAGACCACTCAACCCGACACAGCGGGGAAAAGCAACAAAAGACTACACATTGTCCAAGAACCATGGAAAAACTAAAGGGAGACCCCACACCGAGTAGCCACCAGAACTGAGTTAGTTATAGAACTTAGATTTTATTTCTAGACCTTGATTAGTAACACCAACTATTCGAAGTACTTCCTTGGTTAATCCACAACAATTTTGAAAGACCCCAGAATGTGACAATGTTTGATTTCCATCATATTCAAATTGTGAACTTCATCGCCCCTTCATAAACAACTCTAGGTGAATAAAATACATAAATAACCACATCCTTATGAAAATATTTGGTTAACATATCTGAGTCTAATTGATTTATAGATAAAAACATATCAATATTGCTTTTAAACTTACCTAAAATCCATTTAGACTTTCTTAACAAACTTCCACCCACAATGAAGATGGGAAACCACCCCCCATCCATGTTGCTAGGAAATTTAACCTCCTTCATAGAGATAACTGAATAATATTTTATCTTCACACAGGTTGGTAAAGCCTTCCTCTTGAAACTACGAGAAATAATGTGAATATTGAGAGAAATATTATCTTCACCCGACCCCAAGGAAAAGGAATAAAAATCATCATAAACCTGGATGTTACTAGATACTCTTGACTCCACTTCAAACAAGCATGGATCCAAAATTGGTTGACCTTAAATATATTTCAATATATCATCCACCACCAATCCATGCTTACTAAAAAACTACTCAAATACCAATAGATCTAGATCCTAATGATTAGGATTTAGGTCTTTGCCACCTTGAACGTCTTTCATCAACTTTTTCATTGAATAAAAAATAAATAACAAGATGCTCATCTAGAAGTGCTACTTGAGATGATTAAAAAACATGGTATGAAAGCTCTTTATGACTTCATAAGTTGGATTAAGGGTAAATTAATCCATGATCACTTTCAACACTCTATCCCAAGGTGGGGAGAGAGCCTTAGCACTAAGCCTATTCTTAACCTTTGGTATAAATTCATCATAACCTTTGGTATAAATTCATCCTAATCTACAAAGAAACTGATCTCCTTTAGAAGGGAGTGATTCCCCCTATTATGATGGAAACCATCCATAAATAGACCAGTGGTTCTAGTAATCAACTCGATCAAGATCTCAAAGGAAAAATTATGCACTTTAACCCAACCATATTTCCACATATTTGCCATCCACATTAAGAGAAAATAATTATGACCTTGAAATTTTTGAATATAACTAAGAAGACTCCCATATTTTAGGATCAACTTAACCTCCTAATTCACAATCAATGAAATAGGTTTGAAATTTAGCTTCAATGGATGAGATTTAATTCTAAGGATCTTCGTTTTACCCATGAGGATATTCAACAAGGAAAGATAGTTCAAAAACCCTCTTGATCAACAAGGATACCACCTCACCTTATCATAATTTATATGATTATGGTAGCACATTAGCTCTAGTCTAAATAAAAAAACTAGAATATATCCCAACCCATGAGAAGCTAGGAACACCTCTCACCATAATCTAATAATGGATGAATATAAAGTAGAAAGCAATTCAAACCTATCAGGTCCTAAATCATATTACAGATACCTGGATAGACCTTGAAATCAAGTAAGAACATGTTACCTCTTATTTCCATCCAATATTTGATCCAAATCTAGGAAACCAATAACGAAATGCTAAGGAAGAAAATATAATTCAAAAAGAAAAAACTAATGCTAAGGAAGAAAAACTAGAATGAAAAGCGAAAACCAATGCTCCCCCTTGAAAAAAATGAACACCATCCTGAAACCACTCCACCCACAAATGGAAAGTGAAGGACAAGAAGTGAAATAATCCTTCATCTATGACATCCAAAACCAAGAAAACGAAGAACCAAATGGGGGCACTAAACACCTTAACAAGGTCATGGAAAATCTACCATATCCTCTTACCATAATGAAACCATAAAACAAATCTACTAGGCATGACACCAAATGGAACACCCTCTGACCAATCAACACAACCAATAAGACAATTTGAATTTAAATTCAAATTAAAATAAGACCACATAAATTATCATACACCTAAGGAAAGGGAAGAATGGTACCAATAGGGACTTTAGGATTTGAAAAGGACCCAACATGCAAAAATGACAATGGTCACACAGTTAAAATTTAAATTACAATCAATCCACTAACAGAAATTAAGAACGGTCATTATGAATATGATTAATGAGATCCTCAAGAAATTCACTTCTACAGACCATGAACCTTGAATTACTAGTTCTAAGATTGGACATATAATTGACTACAAAATTACCTTCTCTCAAAATATGATTAATTTTGACTTACCTCAAATGATGAATGTTTCTCCTTGATTCGCACATCAAATTTGCTACCTTCCAACTGAGCTTGGTAGTGCCATTGAGTATATTAATAACATTCAATGAATCATATTCAATAACTACATACAGAGTCCTCAATTCCATCAACAACACTATACTCTAAAACATGACTCTAGCCTTAGCAAACTAGGAAGATTGATAGAAAATATGTTTAAAAAATACTACCACCAAATCACCATTAATTTTTTTGATAATCCATCCAACACCCTTAACCCCTAGGATATCTTTTGAAACATCATAAAAATTTAGTTTAAGCTAGCCCCTGACATGGGAGGACCACCTAACCCCACACCTCAGATTGGGTAAAATAAAGCCAGAGTCAATACAAGGGAAACCCAAAGCATCCTCAAAAATAACTTCATCAAGAGCACTTTTAACATGGATTTTCTTGGGATTTGCCTAAAAATTTAACCAAACAGGGGAAGGGTTGAACTGTGAACGCTCGGCTCTGGCGATTTGGCTTTTGGCGGGAAATTTTTTGTGACGGCGTCTGGTGTTGCTCGAGGGACTCTGGCCCGAAGATCTTGCCTAGGGCTTTGGGGGGTTGTTTCTGCTTTCGCCTGAAGGTTCTTTAGTGGTCCCGGAGGGCCCGATGGGGTCTCCTCCTGTTTCTCCTGCCGGGAGAAAGACCTCATATGCCGAGAAGTTGAAAGATTTTCCCTCGCCTTCCACGGACGGAGCTCACCGGAATGCTTTTCAATCGATACTCAAGACTGCTGCCAATGGCCCAAATGCTCACCGCGTTAATGGATGCCTCCCACAATCTTCCTCCAGGCCTAAGATTGTAATAGAACCAATGCTGGTCGAAGATACAATCGTCTACCGAGCTAATCACGACTTGATCTGCAAATTCATGGGCATCCGGCCCACACTGAATTTTCTGCATACCTGGGTTCGTCAGAACTGGGAGCCACACGATGAGTACTCTCTATGGCCTATAAGCAATGGGTATTTCATCATAAGTTTCTCTTCTTTAGCAGATAGAAACAGAGCATTTGAATCAGAAAAGAGAAACCATGGACCAACAGGGTTATTTGTCCAACCCTGGAGAGTGGGTTTCGACCCCCGCATCGAACCCACGGCTGTCCCGGTCTGGATCCGGCTGTACGCTCTCCCGATGGAGTTTTGGGGTGAGCAGGTGTTGGAATTAATAGGTAATTCCCTAGGCAGATTTTTGGGAGTCTCCAAAGATACCATAGAGGGCAATTCTGCTGTCTTTGCTAGAATATGTGTAGAGATGGACATTAGTCAGCCTCTACCAGCTGAGGTGGAACTTGAGCTTGCAGGAGTACCCTGGATCCAGCAGCTAGACTATGAGGCCCTACCTTTCAGGTGCCGAGTATGCCATAAGCATGGACATTTGGCAAGGTTCTGCCCAAACGTAGTGAGCACAAAAATGGAGGCTCCGAGTGGAATGTCAAACCGCCCTAGAGAGGGTAAGTCCAGTCCGGTCAATGAACCCTCTAGCAATTCTCCAGGTCCTGATGCTCAGCAGGATGGCTTTGAACAAGTGAAACGAAAGAGAAACAAAAAGAAAATGGCAAGGAGCAGGTACAGCTCAAGCCAAACAATCGGTATGAAATTTTTAAGTCATTAGTGGATCTGGAGGACCAATCTATGGAAGGAGTGGTTGGGAATGGTGAGAATGTCAACACTCCACCTCTTGTTTCTCCTTCCTTCACTCCCCGTAGTAGAACAGTGATCGTGCAACTCGAGTACCTGCAATCGAGAATCCAGGGGCTTTGGTTATACACTCCCCAAAGACAAACTCGGCTATAAAAGATGTTACCATGGGAAATGCAGATAAAAATAGAGAAAGGCTCGCTTTAGGGATTTCCTGTGGAAAAGAGATCAAGAAACAATAACTCTCAAGGAGCGGGAAGAAAATCCAATAAGGAACTACTAATGACCTCAAGGAGATAAGCTAATCAATGGAGGATTGGTGAGGACCATTGATTCTTACCGCTCTCAAGGTTTTCAATGATTATTCAATCTTGGAATATTAGGGGTTTAAACAAGAGAACCCATCAATCTGCTGTTCAAAGACTCTTAGAAAACCGTAAAACAGATTTTTTGCTTCTTCAGAGACCAAAATGTCTTTAGATATTATGAGTAAAACCGCTACTAAAATCAGCGGGAGTCGGGTATATGGACGTGGCTGCCCAAGGAGCTTCAAGTGGAATTGTTACCCTTTGGAACCCTCTCGGTCCTGGACTCGCTTTAGAACATGTAGCTTGTAGGGGTGTACTTACTTCTCTCTTCAGAAATAACTTCAATTCTGAGCTGGTCCTTATAACCAACTTTTATGGGGCCCAAGATCTTGATGGCCAAAGGCTCCAATGGGACGTTGTTCACAACATGAGAGATTACAGGAGTGTTATGACTGGATTATTGCAGGGGATTTTAATGCAAAATTATCTGTTCGGGACCAGGAAGGTGGCTCCCCTATTTTGGATCCAGGGGATCGGCTTCTGATTGCCCAAGTTCAGGCCTTTAATCTAGTGGACGTTCAAGGCCCTAGTGTTTTTTTCACTTGGACAAACAAGAGAAAGGAGCCACATAGCAGGAAGGTCAAGTTAGATCGCTTTTTGGTCTCGGAGGAGGCTTTTGTTAAATGGACTTTTAAGTTCCAGATTTTGGAGGGCCCTATTTCGGATCATTTTCCCATTTTGCTTGAGGGAGGGACTTCGAGAGGATAGCACCATAGGCCTTTTAAATTTGAGAATTTTTGGTTACAAAAGGAGGACCTTCGACATAAAATTTCTCATTGGTGGACAGAAGGCCGTCCACCTTTTGGGACAGCAATGTTCAAATTTCATAAACAGCTTCAATTTGTCAAATTTCAATTGAAACAGTGGAGGAAAGGAAACAAGTCGGATTTCCGGGCCCCAAAGGGCCCCCTTGGTGGCTAGATGGGAGGAGGTTCGAAACTTTTTAGGGAAGGATCAATTACCGAGCAACTCAAATCGAAGATGACGAATCGCGTAAAGCGGTTGAGGACATTGACAACCAAGAGGAGTTATACCGGAAACAGAGGGCTAGAAATACTTGGTTATTAGAGGGGGACAGAAATACCAAATTTTTTCATCGGTCAGCTTGTGCTAGGAGACAGATGAACAATATGGAAGTTCTCAAAGATGAACATGGAAATGTCTTCGATACTATTCCTGGTATGCACTCCCATGCTATCGATTACTTTTCTAAACTTTTTAAGGAAAGTATGCAACAAGATATTGAGGCTCAGAACGAAGTTCTTAATTTTATTCCTCCTATTATCTCTGAAGAGGACAATCAGACCTGCTTAGACCCATTGAAAGGGATGAACTGAGAAATGTGGTCTTTGGTATGAGTACTGGAAAATCTCCTGGTCCAGATGGCTTTCCTATTGAATTTTTTCAGGCTTTCTGGGATACCTTGGAGGAGGATGTTCTGGCTGTTACTGAGGAATCCAGATCCAATCGAAGAATGCTCAGGGCGATCAATCACACCTTCATTGCTTTAATTCCAAAAGGGGAAGCGGGGACTCATATCTCTGATTTCAGGCCTATTGCTTTATGCAATGTGATTTACAAAATCATCACTAAGATAATGGCTGAGAGGCTTAAACCCCTTCTTCATAGCATCATTTCTCCTGAATAGGGGTCTTTGTTGAGGGAAGACAAATATTGGATGGGGTGGTTTTGGCCCAGGAGGCCATCCATTCAATGCAAACTTCGGGCAACAAAGGCATGTTCATTAAACTGGATATGTCCAAGGCTTATGACCGGGTGGAGTGGTGCTTCTTGTCGAAAATGCCGGCTGCCTTTGGCTTCTCTCAGAATGGATTGATTGGGTTATGAGTTGTGTTTCTTCTCCCTCTTTTTCTCGTTCTCATTAAGGGCCTTCCCTCGCTTCCTTTCGACGCCTCCCGTGGGCTCCGCCAGGGAGACCCTTGTTCTCCCTATCTCTTCCTTCTCTTGGCTCAAGGTTTGGGCAGACTGTTTTTGAGGAGAAGGCAACAAGGTCTGCTTTCTGGTATCAAGGTTGGGGAGGAAACTCTGACTCACTTGCAATTTTTGGATGATACGGGTCTGGTTGGTGCGGCCACTCTTCGGGAAGCTAGAGGAATCAGAGATACTTTGAATTTCTACCTAAGGGCTTCAAATCAGGTTCTAAATGTCAGGAAGTCCAAAGTGGTCTTTTTCAATCTCGACCAACGGCTTCAGGAGCGCGTTATTGAGATCCTGGGCTTCACAAGGACTTCTCTTCCAATTGTTTACCTGGGCGTTCCCCTTCATTTCAAAAAGTTAAATATTGATATTTGGAAGAACCTGTTAGCAGGCATCAAAGACAGAATGAATCATTGGGCCCATAAATGGCTAAGCTACGGGGTAGATTAACCTTCTTGAAATCAGTTATTCAGGCTTTGCCGATCTATAAATTCTCAATACTGGCTGCCCCTCATACCATCTGGAAAGAGCTGGACAAAATGGCTAGAAGATTTTTATGGGAAGGCGCAAAAGGGAAGAAAAAATGGGCCTTGGTTGGGTGGGACAAAGTTACCCGACCCTAAGGATAAAGGAGGGTCGGGCTTGAGAAGTTCTATGCTTAATAACATGAGCTTTGGCTGGAAAACTCGTATTGGAGGTGGATTTCTCACCATCCTCTCTCTTCACAGAATTCTTTCCAAGAAATATTTGGGGCATGTTCATCCCAATGAGGTGGGTCGCTTTCCTTGGAAGGTCCCGGTTCCTTAGTGTGGCGACTCTCAAGCTTGGGTCCCAGATTATCAAAGATCAATTATTCTGGAAAGTGGGGAAAGGAGACAAGGCTCGTTTCTGGACTGACTCTTGGGACCAACATCCGCCCATTATTGTTATGTTCCCTGAGCTACAACCTATCATGACCGCCTTAGAAGCCCAGGGTTGGATCCTTATTGATAATTATCTTCTTACCAGTCATTTTGGGGGGTATACTTTTAAAAAGTTTAAGCGATGGGAGGAGTGGCCAATTACCGTCTCTCCGGAGTTGGCGCCTATCCCACAAAAAAATCTTGTCGTAAAGGTTCCTCACGGGGAAGGATGAGGAAGATGAATTAGCCTGGGGCTATGGAAGCCTTGGGGTCTACTCAGTTAATGCTGGATATGAAGAGATCCTCCCCGAGCCTCCCCCACACTCTTTTCCGGTTCAGCATTGGAGAAGGATTTGGCATTCAAAGGGTTGGCCGAAAGTGAATTTCTTCGCTTGGCAACTTATGCATAATGGTCTTCTCACCTTTGACAATCTCAGACGTAGGGGTTTCAATGGCCCCTCTCAATGTGCTTTATGCCTCCAACATGAGGAAACTGCATACCATTTGTTTTTTGAGTGTCCTTTTACTCATCAGATTTGGGAACGCTGGTTCTCTCAATTTAAACTCCATGCTAATGGTGTTCTCAACCGTACCAATATTTGGGAAAAATGGAAATGGGGCAGGTTCAATTCCATAGCTCTCCGAACTGGCTGGCAGTTAGGCTTTCTCTTCATTTGGTGGCAAGTTTGGTTGGAGAGAAACGCCCGGATCTTTAGAAACACTTTCTCCTCGATTGACGACGTTTGGCAGGTCATCTGGAGCAAAGTCATAGAAACTGTTGCTACTTTTGTCAATGAAAAGAATCAGGCTACTCTTGGGCATCCTGAAGAGGGGGTTGAGGGTCATGAGAGGCAAGACAGATCATGCTGGAAACCTCCCCCTGAAGGCTGGATCAAGATCAATACTGATGGGGCTGCAAAAGGCAACCCGGCAACGCAGGAATTGGTGTTGTTTGTCGGGATCACTCGAGTGCGGTTCTTTACTGGGAATTGTAGGGATTGGGCAGAGCCACGAACAATGAAGCCGAAGCCTTGGCCATTAAGTCAGCGTCTATCTGGGCTGTTAAGCAGGGTTACCGGAGGATAATTCTTGAATCTGATTCTCAAGTCCTGATCGGCGCTCTAGATTGCTTGCGGAATTTCTCTTTAAAAGCCCGGAGACTCGCGGATGTTGATATCTCAAATCAAGGAGTTATGGAGGGAGTTAGATGATGTCATCCCTGTGTATGTGAGTAGAAATCCGAACACGGTAGCTGACTTCCTTGCGAAGATGGGTGCTGAGAAAGAGGTAGGTGTTCAGCTGCACAATGATATGCCTATGATAGATGAAGAGATTCGGAGTGGTCTGGAACGATCCCTGCATCCATGAGCTCAAAAATGACTAAGGTTAGTTTCTGTCACGATATCGCGACATATTGCGCCGTCGCGACCCTGTTTGGTATTCTGTCGCGATTTCGTGACATGTTGCTCTGTCGCGACATGTTGCTCTGTCGTGACCTATCCTGGATAACTACAGCGATTTCGCTACCCTTTTGGTTGCTGCGGCTTTGGGAGGAAAATTGTAGCGATTTCGCGACATGTTGCGCCGTCGCGGTCGTTGATGAGAAGGTGTCACGATGTCGCGACCTTTTTGGTTGGTTTTGCTGTTGGAGGAAAAGTGTCGCGATATCGCGACGCTTTGAGAAAAATTGCATGAAAGGGAAAAACCGTCGCGATATCGCGACAATTTGTGTGAAAAGCTACTCTAAGGAAAATTCATCGCGATTTCGTGCCTTTTTTGAGGAAAGGACACAAAGGGGCATACTTGTTGCGATTTTGAGATGTTTTGAGCAAAATTTAGTTAAGGGGAAAAACCGTCGCGATATCGCGACCTTTTTGAGAAAAGCCTCCCAATGGATAACCTGTCACGATTTTGCGACATGTTTATGGAAAGGAAGCACAGGGGCAAACCTGTAGCGATTTCGCTACAGTTCTGGAGAAAAACTGCTTGCAGGAAAAACGTCGCGATTTCGCGACTAGTTTTGGTAATGGGCACCTCGGGGGTGAACATGTCGCAATTTCACGACACTTTTACGGATGGGGCGCCCATGGGTTTTCTTGTCGCGATTTCGCTACACTTTCGGCCAAGTGGGGCTCCAAGGAAAAGTCGTCGCGATGTCGCGACACTTTCTCAAAGTTGCTGATCAAAGGGGTCCTCGTCGCGATTTCGCGACAGTTTCGGGGAGCAGGTGCCTTCTGGCTTTCTCGTCGTGATTTTGCGACGCTTTTGGCGTTTGGGTGATTTGGTGCTGTGCTGTCGCGATTTCGCGACTTTTTTCGTGTGTTGTGGCTCCGGCGCTTTTTGTCGCAATATCGCGACATGTCGCGATTTCGCGACTTGTCGCGTTATCGCGACTGGTTGTTGTGGCGCGGCGGTTGTTTTCGTGCCCTTTGTACTTCTGGTCTCTTTGCGCTTGGTTGGGATGCCCTTTCTCCCTCTTGTAACTGTCTTTTGTTTTAATACAAGTTTTTTTCATTTTTTTCAAAAAAAAAACATGGATTTTCTTGATATCATGGAATAATGAGGAGTTATTCTCCACTACACCCCTAAGGATTCTCAAAATGACATGAAAAGCATCCCTTATACAACTCTTAAAATCTTGAGCATTATGCTCCTTCCAAACCCTCCATAATAAATGTGGAAGCAAGAACTCCCAAAGACACTTAAGTCGAGGGGCAGAAAGGGAAAATCCCATTGAAGCACACAATCCTACAGGAACTCAAGAAATATCCATTGAATCCCAAGCTTCTCAAAGACAAAGGAGTAAACTTCTTGAAAACATAAACAATAGAAAATATTAAATTTGGGGGTAAAAATTTTACACCAGATTTTACCAGCTAAAAAAAGTAAACAACCTCCACTTATAACAATGAATACACATATTTAATAGAATAATAACCATCAATATATTTGACCAATATAAGCTTGCCTTCCATGTCCTCATTTCTTAAAACCTAAAACTAGATCTCCCTTTCAATTAGACTTCATGCCTGTTGAACCTCTGCACCATTGATCCTTGGAAGAAAATGCAACTATGATCTATGGCCATTGGAAATTTTAGTACAATCATAAAATTTGATGCAATCCATATCATGGGTGAAATATTCTAACACAAAAATATACAAATCCTAATACAAACGGGAATATCTAAGCTAGTGGTCATGCTAGAAATCTACTATAGAGCAATTTCCTATGATCCATCTAGAATTAGAATGTAAAAAAATTCTAGATTTAATAAGAATATACCAAAAAGGAGAACCACCCACCAGAAGAAGGTCAAAAAGAAAATTATTAAATAGATATTTAACCTTGAGGATACAAACCCAATGAACCTCACTATTGGATGCAACTTTCCAAGCCATCTTCACTAGAAGAGCCTTATTCATTTCAAAAAATCTTTTTAAATATAATGCTCCATTCTTTCTCGATCGACACACTTGCTCCCATGAAGCAAGATGAAATTTTCCTTTCAATTCATAATTGGCCCATAAAAAGGATACATAAATGCTTTCAATTTTAGCTACAATCTTACTAGGAAGGGTAAGGAGAGAAAATAAATCGAGATACTTTGCAATGAGCTATGCACAATAACTAGATTTCTTGCCTGACTAAGAAGAACATCTTTCCAGGAGGCTAGCTTACATTGAATCCTCTCCATAATTGACAACCAAAGTGAATCATTGATTTTTCCAATAAAAAGCGATAATCTAAGATAAGTGGCTGGGAAATTAGAAATTATGTAATTCAAACTACTAGCTATCTTCCTCTGATGCTTCAATGGAGTATTTAAAAAATATAAATTACTCTTTAGGAAATTTATTTGTTGGGTCACCGTTCTCTTATATCAAGAAAGAATAAATTTAATCTCTTTGGCCTAAATAATTGAAGCAAAGCAAGACAGAAGCATGTCATCAAAAAACTATTGATGCAAGATGGACCAATAGGATAAGGCTAGAGATAATCCCACAATGACATGATTTTGAGTTACGGATCTACCCAATGCTTTTCCTAAAAGGATAAATAGGAAAGGATATAAGGGATAACCTTGATGAATACCATAGGCAGAATTAAATAAACCCATATGAGAACCATTCACCATGATCAAAAACCAAGCTAAAGACACACAAGATTTGATAAAACTGATCCATTTATCATTGAAGCCAATTTTTTAAAGCACTTTAAATAGAAAGGGCCAGGAAACACTATCATAGGCCTTGTTCATATCAAGTTTTAGGAAAAATATGGATTTGCCACTTTTATGGACTAAGTGGATAAATTCATGCATAACAATGGCCCCATAAAGGATCTGGATTCCAGCCATAAATCCACTTTGAGCCTTATTAATAAAAAATGACATAAGAGGTTTAATTCTATTGGCTAAAACTTTCGAAATAATCTTGTACAAATATTTACAAAGACTTATTGATCTATAATAATTCAAAGAAGCAACATTAGCATTTTTGGGAACTAGGACCAGGAAGGTTTATAAATAAAGTCATATTAATATGGTAACTATTTCATACTTTTAATAGGATCTCACTTCTAGAATTAAATATTTTTATTAAGTATTCATGGTAAATAAGTTTTTTCAAAATGATAAACATATATTTTTATTGACACCTAGACAAAGCTTTTTAATATTGTGTATACTCATTTATATCCTCTATATTGTTATAAATAAAATTATATGAAGTTTCAGTAATTGAACAAATGATAGGAGTAGTACATAAAAGAGCACAATGAATAAATTATTAATCTCTTCATTTTCCTATGAATTATTGATAAATAAAAGCTTAATATTGTCAACTAAATTTTTGGCATCCACTAAAGTATTTGACTTGAGATGGATCTTCTTGTTTTGAAAATATTTATACAAACTTATGTGGTTATGATCAAGTTGAAATAAAAGTATCGAGTGCAGAAAAATGTTCTAGTCAATGATAACATAAGACTCAATAAATAGAAATAAAAAAATTATGTATGTTAATAATATATCATTTTAGGGACCTTTCAACACCCTTTCAACCAATCATAAAAAATATATATCATTTTAGGGCACCATAATTAATGGTAAAAATCAAATGCCTCTACTGCATAATGTAATGAGAAAAATAAGATGAGAGAAAAATTATAAAATTTCCAATTATGTATTCCATTAGAAACCCCTTATGGCATGCCTTGACACCTTTGATAGCATAGATATAAAATAATAAAGATAAATTAAATACAACATATTTGAATATTGATGATAATAGGTCTAGATTACCTAAATTTAGGTAGTTTTAAAGAATGCAAGTACTTGTTTTATCTTTATTACTAGGTTAATAAAAATATATTGTACATAATCATTCATTTTAGAAGCCTAAAAAACTTTAATGACCATGATACTATCAATCTACTATGTTTATATGCTCATTTTCCTCATCATCCATGTTCTATCATATGGGAAGTTTAAAATTTGTGATTTAGGTCAAGCATGCTATATTTTTTAGTATGATGTCAAGCCCAAATGCACCAAAATTACTTAAGTCATATCAATATTAAAATTCATACCAAATTGAATAGAAGTCCATGTCTTTTATATCCAAGGTGATTTACCAAGTTTATCCTCAGTAATGGTTTATCTACGTCAAGGATATCATGTATGATATTCTATAATACATCCTTTAAAGAAAGGTAAATTTTGTCTAATCCAAGAAATGCAAGAAATTGGATTTTAATTTTTAAATATTCTTAATACCCATAATCATCTAAAAGGTTACATACACTAAGAATATTTCTCTTGAAGTACATAGTTCATTAAGTTTTTAATTGGTCTACTAGATGGACACTCTACATCAATCCTATACTAATAGTATACAAGAACCATAGGAAGTTTATTTATAGTATATTGTGAATCACCATACTGACCTAGTTCTAGGTTTAACAATTTTAATATCCCTATTTATCTCCAATATATTTGGAAGAATAGCATGATTCAATGTCATAAAATAATTGATTTTCTAAGGGAATATTTCTCAATTCATATCCTTATAGAAACCCTATCATACTAGATATAAATAAAGTTAGTGCTTTATCCTATTCATGGTCCTTCTTACTATTAGTAAGACTTACGTAAATAAAAATAACCAATAATTAGAATAGGAAATATTTTATACAAGGTCTAAGTGATGATTTTTATGCCTTAATACTACCACAAATATCACAGGTTAAATATCATAGGAACGATATCATCAAGGCTAAATACCTCTAGCATCAACCAATTTTTTTTTATGATCCTTCACCTATTCAAGTTTCTTCCAATTGGAATTCCATCATGTGTATTAGGGAGATCATCAAAAAAATAATCCATTGGAATCTTGACAATGGATAGAAGATGTGTTTTTGGGATGACAAGTGGTTATGTAATAGCCCTCTTTAGAACTGTATTGATATGATATACCTCAAAAATGTGGATAATATATTGTTTGGTATATAGGTTTACAATATTATTTATGTTTATAGGAAGTGCTAGAAAATCCTTCCTCATGGTGATCTTAAAAAGGACCAAAAAAGAGCTAATCTTGTTTTATCTAATTTTAGACACTAAAATCTTGTCAATCGGATAATACTACAATTATGCCACTCTTATTGACACCATATGTCCCCATTGGGTAAACCTAAGGGGTTAATTAGGGATCCTAACCACTTTTGGGAAGTTTTACCCCACTTTTAAAAAGTTTTAGGCCATGTAGAAATGGCCATCCCACACCCCAGGGTGACCACATTGCATGGCCATCCCACCCAAAGACAACCAAAATCAACCATCCTTGGGTGGGATGGCCATGGTCTAGACCCCTCAAAAATTCAAGGGTAGGACAAATGGCAATAAAATTTTACCATTTTTACCATCCAATAACTTATTATAGATTGGGAGAATGTCTAGGCAATCACAAACTACAAATTGGAGGTCCAAATTGGAGGCTTCTTCTACCCAACACATGGTAAGGATTTTGAAAAGTGGTGGCACCTAAATTGCATTCCCTAACTTGTACCTTTGGCCCTGTGTTCCTCTTGGGATATAAATTGAAGTGATTCCACTCTATTTCAGAGAGAGGTCTTTGCAAGTATTTGCCACGAAGTGCTTTCGAGATTCAATCTCCCATTTTTCCCTCGTATTTGCCCTTGGAATCTTCATCAATCAAAGGATTTTCCAAGGCATATCCAAATATGCACATCCCTTCCAAAACCCATCCATGCCTATGAATCAAATTACCAAATTTAATGAAAACTCCCCTAGGAGTATTCTAGACCATATCCTAGAAGAATTGGTGGTAAAAAGCACTCTTTTTGGTGGCCATCCTCACTTGGGATGGTTAACAGTCCCAATTGTCCCACCCAAGGATGACCATGAATTGGCATACAATTTTGAATCAATTTTAGTGTATATTATTTTTAGAGTAGTTTATATGCATCATACTTGAATTTGGTAAAGTTGGGAGGAGTTTTGGACCTTCAATTAGGGTTTTTGTGATGATAGTTCCAATTGTCCCACCTAGGTATGACCATAGATTATGCTCACCATTTAATTTATTTTTTTGCATAGATCATTACAAAAGTATATAATATGCATAATGCTAAGTTTTGGTATCATTTGGAGTAGTTTTGCATTCTCTATTGCACTCTTTGTATCCATTGTTGCATGCATTTCATTGGTTTTATCTTAATCTGTGTATGCTATTGACCAATTTTAATTTCTTGTGTGTAGGTATAGGTATTCTAGTGCATGAAGAAGGAGCTAAAGATACAAATATGGAATATCTCATTGCAACGGTAACAAAAACCCACACTTCAATCGTGAGTGTGAGGAAGACACTAAAAGTGCACCTTGAATATTTAAAAGGATTGGATTATTTGACATTTTAATGGATTGTATCAATTAAAGAGCCCTTAAGGGAAAATTTTGTAACCATATATTTGAAAAACATGATAATATAAATAGAACCCCAAATTTCTTTCAAATATTTTTCACTTATTGCTTACTTTATTGTCGCTTTTGAATGCTTGAATAAAACAATGGATGTAGTTCATTTTCCTTTGCTAGGTGCACCATTTTTCTGCTCTATAGTGGCAATCATAGTGGGACCCTTGTCCCATTTTATTTTTGCAAATTTTGACCTTGTTTTTGAATTTTTTTTTTAAGCGAAAAACCCCCTGCAGAGCCGCATTGGTCTGAGAGACCACAAACAGGGGGTTCTACACCGTCAAAGTCACCCGGGGGTTGCACCCGACCCTACCCGCACCAACATTATCAATTGGATTTTAGATACCCAATTCAGATTTTTGGTAGGGTAGATATTTGAACCTGGGACCTCCCTTGGAGGATTGTCCTCTCCTCTCCAACTCACCTACAACACTTGGGTATCTTGTTTTTGACTTTTGATATTGCATATACTAGCCATTTTGGGCTAAAACAACCCCTGAATTCCTAATTGGAACACCCAGGGATGGCTACAGTAGCCGTCCCACCTAGGGACAGCCCCCAAATTTGTAGTTGCCCCACTCTGGGATGGCCAAAAAACAAGGGGTTTACAAATCAAATTTCCAGAAACAACAACATTCTAGGCTTTCAAGGTATGCAACCAAACCTTCTCTTTTCATCAATACTATTTAGAAAAGGTTAAATTCAGATTTTCATGTCTTTTTACTTGTTTATTGAAAGGTAGATTTTGCTTTTTCTTAATTTCAAAATAACAAACAGAAGAAAAATAGGAAAAAGAACTGTTTAATTATGTATTTGAATGGTTTAACTGCTTGCGACCTACCTAACGATTAGGATTTCATATAGGATAAGCATTGTTATAGGTACCTTATTCATGCAAATATTTTTGAAAGTGAACCATTCTTTGTGCATTTAGTGAATTAGCATTAAGTACTCTCTTGTTTTACTTTCTTTAAGTATAAAAGGAACCACACACACCACATCACATTTTAACATCAGTGAGTTGTAATTTCATCCCCAACCACTAATAGAGACCAATGAAAATGGGCTTCATCTCCACTAATTGGCTCGCATTATACGAACCCTATTTTTGGCCAAATATGGCTCCAAGAACCGTCTTAGCCATAGAAAATAATACACATTCATATTCAAAGGGTGTGTCTCTACCCATGGTCAATATGGGTGAGTATTGGTAGGACCTGTGCTCCCTAATCAGTTATGAGTTTCATATCCATACTTTGGTTGGTTTACGTGACCATAATTTCATTACTGATTGTCAAGCTATGAGTATACAGGAAAAATCCTATAAAAAAATTGAGAATTACATCAACAATATTCAAACACATGAAAAAATATTAAACCATTGCAAGTAGTCAAACCATTCAAATGCATAATTAAACTATTATTTTCCTTATTTTTCTTCTGTTTGTTATTTTAAAATTAAGGAAAAGCAGAATCTACCTTCCAATAAACAAGAAAAAACACATGAAAAGTTGAATTTAACCTTTTCTAAATAGTATTGATGAAAAGTGAAGGTTTTGTTGTATATCTTGAAAGCCTAGAATGTTGTCGTTTCTGGAAATTTAAGTTTTAAATACCTTGTTTTGTGGTCATCCCAAGGTGGAATAGCTACAAATTTAGGGGTTGTCCCTAGGTGGTATGACTACTATGGTCATCCCTAGGTGTTCCAATTAGGAATTCAGGGGTTGTTTCAGCCTAGAATGAATAGAACCTGCAACATTCAAAAGTAAAAAACAAGGTCAAAAATTGCAAAAATCAAATGGGACAAGGATCACACCATGATCACAACTGTAGAGAAAAACAAATGGTGCACCTAACAAAGGGAAATGAACTTCATCTATTATTCTATTCAAGCATTCAAAAGTGATAATAAGGTAAGCAATAAGTGATAAATATTTGAAATAAATGGGGGTTTCTCTTTATATTATCGCATTTGTCAAAGATATATTTACAATATGTCCCCTTGAGGGCTCTTTAATCAATACAATCCATTACAATGTGAAAGGATCTGTATCGCTCCAAATTTTTCACACCCTTACCTTCAGGCTATAGGATCTGTTCCCAGAAGGTGGATGTGGAAAGGATGGCATGGTACCTCAGACTGAGAGGCCTTGCGAAGGTCCTGCCTCTCGGGGGAGGTGTATTATGGTGATTTTTTTACGGATGGTGGGTTCACCAAGAAATGTTTGAATGGCATTTTCCACGCCTAGGTTGGGAATGTGTTTAATGTGTTCAGTTTTAGCCTTAATCATCCAAGTCCTAGGTTTGGCCAGATGAATATAAGTTGTTCTATTATGAAAATGTAGACTAAATGAATGCAAAAATAGATTAGAACAGAAAACAGGGAAAATAAGCTGGATTAAAGAACCATACCTGATCTGGATATCTGATGGAGGTTCTAATTTTTGAAGTAGTCAGGATCGTTTGGAATTCGACAGGATCGTCTCCTATCTAAAAAGATCGTCTGAGATCTAACGAATTCGTCAGAGACCTACAAACAGAAAAATAGATGCAAAATACAGAGAATGCAACTATGACAACAGAGGGCAATGATGCAGAATGACAATAACAATATTAAAATGATGATAATAAGCAAAAACACAAATGCATTATAATGATCTAATGACAATTTATGCTTTTATTATGCATTAAAGCTACATGGGTGAACTCCAAGATGCAGAATAATAAAGAATAACCATAGAATTAACTAAATGCAAAATAATGCAATGGAAAAAGGATGAAGAAATGCAAACTCTGGGCACTGATTTCCCCCAATGTGAACTACAGTCGAAATCGTCTCGAATTGGGTCAAGATCATCTGAGATTGTATGAGATCATCTGAGATGAACTGAGCTTGCTCCGACTGAAAAACAATGAAGTTCCTGCAAACAAACTTGAAAAAATGCGAATGCAAACAGTGATTTAAGATGGTCTAGTGCCTATAGGATTCGAGTTATAGGGAATTTCAGCCAGGGGGATGCTAAGGGGAGGGCCTAGGATTAAATAGGCTTAGGATAGAGGTTGGGAGGTTGGAGATCATCCCAATTTGGGAGATCTCCAACGGGGGATGTCTCTAACGACATAGACATGCTTCTGCCCGGATTAGAGATGCTGTTGGAACAAAGTCCAACTATGCACAAATTAGTTTGGGACAAGATTGTCTGGATGTCCTACGCCAGATGAAATCATCTGATCTAAGGCGATATCATCTTATAGGGGATGATATCGTCAAAAGGACAAAACAAACTCTAAAAATGGCACGAGAAAGGAGGAAACGGGTTAAACGGCGGTTTGGGAGCGGTTTTGGAGGTTGAAATTTGAATTTGAATATTTACTAGAGTAATTGTAATTATTAAGGTTTTATTGCGCCAATTTTAGGGTGCTACATTTTGCCCCCTCTTTAGCGAATTTTTCCAAGAAAATGTGTTAAATATGAGTTCTTCTTGATCTACGAGAAAGCAAAAATTTATTCCCATTTTTAGGCAACGATTCTAGGTCGAATCGTACGACAGCTTACTATGGTGCCCCCTCCGTGTTTTTACTCAAATCGAACATTTGAGGTAAAAACGCAAAAAAGCAAAAATTTTAAAAATGCTTTTAATTGTTTTTGAATAAAATTAAGAAAAATAGGGTAAAGCCCTAATTCATTTGTTACTGTTCATTTTCCTAGTTTTTAGAGTTCTGCAAGCAAAATGGTCGAGACAGCGCACAAATCGACAGAGGTCCGACGCGGGCTACGGGTAAGACTCTAAACTTAATTTAGAATGCTTTACTATAGAATTTAATGCTTTTTAGATTAGATTTGCTTGATTTTTGAGCATAGTAGCCATTTCTGGGCCGTCGATGTCATCGAGATGAAATCATCTCGATTTCGATGAAATCGTCTCTATAACGCCGATTTCGTCCAGAGGCGAAATCGGTGAAATGGGGATGATTTCGTCAAAAGGGGGACGATTTCGACTGACAAAATCAGAGACGAATTTTCTCAAATTTGGGACGATATCGTCCAATTGTGGACAATATCATCAGTTATAAAATTGAACTTATTTTGACTTGCATTTTTAATTAATGATTTAGTAATGATTTTTATTGTTGATTTTGTTTATGTTGCAGAGAGGATTACTAAAGAGTAGAGAATGGAAATATGGCAAGTTGAGAGATGACTTGGTTGCCTTGTCTTAGGCAAAGCGAGATCAGCTGGCATAGGTCAGCTTGCAGCATGTGGCAGAGATGCCACAAGTTTCTACAGATATGGGGCTATTGACAGCCCTAGCAGAGAGGTGGTATCCGGGTTCTTCCTGTTTCTGGTTACCGACAGGGGAGATGACTCCCACACTAGAGGATGTATGGAGGATTTTTAGGATCCCCATACAAGGATGACTGATCACTCCCACGGCCAATTAGGGCCATGTGATGATGCAACTGTGTGGCGATTCGAGCTTCCCCCTAGAGAAGGGCGGAGTGAACATCGAGTCACTGCGTCAGATGCCTAGGGCATCGAGACTCACACGAGTTTTGGCCGGAGTGGTAGGTGGACTTCTGTTGTGCCACCAAAGTAGATGTAGGGTACCATGGGTACTGGCAGATGTGGTCTGTGACATGAGAGACCATGGATACAAGTTTGCTTGGGGGAGCTTTGTTCTATGCTGATTGTATAGGATCCTACATGGGGTCATGTTCAAGGGCGGGCAATGTCTGGTTATGACATCGCTACTACAGGTTTGATGCTGGGAGCACATTGCAGTGCGAATGCCGATAGGGCTCCCACTGACAAGGATTGACAAGGAGAGGCCCCGAGCTTTCTACTGGTGGCTCCGAAGAGGGTCACAACAGCGAATAGATTTGTCGATGTCCCAGAGATTACTTGATGACCTTTTCTTCGACCAGATCACCTGGAGGCCTTGGAGAGATCATCCAAGGTGGTTCGATGATGAACAGGAGCTGGCTCACATCAGACGAGTCTATTGGCTATGGATGGAGAGGGGAGAGGTGGAGCTCCATAGGTATGACCAAATTTTGAGGCAGTTCGGTCTACAGCAGGGGATTCCATCTCTGAGAGACTACGAGTTTTCTCGGACTGTCCGGGATAACACTACAGTTAGCGGGGCTCCAAATATGTAGGGATTTTGGATTCAGGACGCAGATGATGCCCTCATTTATCCAGTGGATGGGGACGATGCTGGGGTAGCTAATGGGTACGATGCCTGGTACACAGGCATCCGCCCTCCTCGGATGATGAGGGCTTAGGGTCCGATTCACATAGTTGTGCATCGAATGTGGAGGTAGTGCCAGGCGGCCATTGAGGCAGCCCAGGGTCACGACGAGAGAGAGTAGAGGAGACCACATGCACAATAGAGGCCACGACAGTGGGAGAGGATGGAGGAGAGACCCCCTTCTCCACAGAGAGAGGCCACCATCGCCCGATAAGGGCAAGGGTGTTGACACTGGGGAGAGCAACGAGACAACGACTCTTCGAGTGAAGACAGTCCGTCTCCAGGCACAGGTGCAGACCCTATAGGAGGAGGCTACACGACATCGAGAGGAGGCCACACAGCTCAAAGATGAGGTCGCACGCCTCAGATCACGGAGCGGAGGGGTGAGCACTCGAGAGCTAGCATGGGCTATTGCCTAGATCACATTTTATCAGACACTATACTACCATATGGTGCCAGAGGAGGAGATATTACCACTGTCGACTACCATCGTGGATCCAATCAGGATTGGGTCGTCAAGGACTTTGTCTCGATCCATGACTAGGACTCGCAGTACCACACATACTGTGATGGGGCCACCTTGTCCACCTCAAGGCGGGGGAGGAGATGAGGCTGAGAGCTCGAGGGGTTCACAAGGCTAGCTACTACAGATTGCACTACACATATTGATATATAGCATTTATTATTTTGATAGAGGATTGAGTATGCCGAGGTACAGATTGTGGCATACCAATTCGGTTTTGATATGATGTATATTATGGTTGATACAGATATAGATGAGATATTTTTGATCATATGACTTGTGTCTTATGTATTTTTATGATGCTTTTAATGTTTTGATTGATTGATTTTATAATTCATGTAATTACGTCATTGGAAATATTATGGTTGAAATGTCATGCTTGAAAATTTTAAATGAAATAATCTGATAGAACAAATTGGTTGATTGTGATGTGATGATTTGATAAAAAAAATAAAATGGACTTTTAACAATAATTTCAAAGGAAATTGTCACTATTATAGACCATTTCATGGAGTCGCCGCTCACTCGGTCGTCAAGCTAATCCTAGTATAGAAATATTGTTAAAAAGTAAAAGAGTGCTTAAGAGACTGTCTTAAGACTTTGGTGTGATGATGCAAATGATGATGATGATGATGATCTATTTTTTAGATTTCCATGAAAATATTTTAAAATGACTTTTGCTAGGCATAAATTCCTAAGTGTGATAAATTTTTTGGATAATTCCCTAGGAATTATACCATCATTGCAAAATTGAAGGTTGACATAATGACATGAAATAGTGATAATGTGCATGCTTTTTGTTAAAAAAAACATAATTGTATAATAGAATGATTTAAGTCATATGGTTTTCATGATTTTCAAATAAATGGGGAATAAAAATTGGTACAATGGTTTGCGCTAGGCATAGAATATGTAGGTATAGACTTACACCATCATCACGAAATCCAAAAAAAAGAGAGTTTTATTGCATGGTTGATTTTTAATAAACAAAAAATATGAAGAAGAGGACTTGCATTAGGCATAAAATTTCAATTTTGTTTTTAGAACTATACCATCGTCGCGAAAGTCAACAAAATATATATATATATATATATATATATATATATATATATATATATATATATATATATATATATATGTTTTGATTGTATGGTTTTGAAAGAAATGTTGATTTTTTCTATTATGTATGTAGTTGTCTTTATACTAAACAATTGTATTTTAAAGAAGAAAATGAATTATTCCAGCCAATTTGCAAAAAATATTTCAAAGTATCTTAAAGACAAAAGTTAGATTTATAAGGAATCCCATGTGCATATGTGAGTTCATTTCCAAACTTGATTTATCATAATGATACACAAAATCTCTCAAATACAAATTTGTGTGCAATTGCTATGTTCATTTACCAGTTTGGAGCAAGATAATATGATACAAGTGATTTGAATGAACCAAATAAGTGTTCATTAACCATGATGTAGATGCCTATAACCATATTAGACTACTATGTAAGTCGGATTATCAAGAGCTAGCTAATCCATAAGCAGACATAGGTCTGTACAAAATAAGGTCGCTAATGTGAAAGACATATCGCCATGCTAGGAGTTACCCAAGGCCAAGCGAAGTTGGGCACAAACCACCTATTATGGGACTTACCTCACAGTTTTCGAATAATTGAGAATTCCAGGGATTCAAGCTCATCAACCCTTATTTTCTTTTCAAAGGGTAGGGAAAGGGATTTTATTGCTTTTGTTTTTGCTTTCTTTTGCTTTCTTCTTGTATTTTTGCTTGATAATGTTGTAATGATATAAAATAATATTTTTATTTTTCTCTTTTTTTGGAACTTTGCTTTTTTTTTTATGCTAGGGATACTTGCTTGAATTAGCTGTAGAGCAAGGGATTTTTATTTTGGGTAGGGGTGAGCTTGTCCTTTTGCCAATTATCAAAGATTCTAGACCATGTGCATGATAGGATAGCAGGGGAAACTTTTCGCTCAAGAAACCACTTCTACTATGTAGCATAGCATGGACATTACAAATATAATCATTTTATTGTAAAAGGATGTGCTTGGTTTAAGTAAATAACAAGATCAATTCTTTGTGCTCAAACTTTATTTAATTGAATTTGGTGGATTTTGATATAAGATAGATTAGTAATCATGTCAGATAAAAATCAAGATATTTATTTTGTGTTTGTGAAAGTGAGGGATTCCAAATAAATGCTAATTTATCCAAAATAATTTGAAATATATAACTGCAACATTTGTAAGAAGAAATATATAGAAATACTTTTTGAGAAGTTTTGAGAATGTTGATTCTCTCTTTCTTCTTTATGTTGTTTTGGTTTCGAAAGAATCAAGAATATTGCTATTTTTATTTTTATTATTATTTTTTTGTTTTTGAAAGAATTAACAAGTGCCATAAATAAATACAACAAATAGTTTTGAAGATTTTGATGATTATGAATGTTTTTGGTGTTTTTGAATTTGAAAGAAATACAAAATAGTGATTGTGAAATATTTTAAACAAATATATACAAGGATGAAATGACCAAATTTATACATAGTAACGTTTAAGATGCAAAATGTTCATGGGTTCTTTAAGTTCTTTACCATCTAAGGTAGATAATTTGTATGCTCCTGATTCAAATTTAGCAGTGATAATGCATGGTCCAAGCTAGTTGGGCTAAAATTTAGCTTTAAGGTCCTTAGTTGCATTAGTATTTTTTTTATTTTCTTTTAAAACAAGGTCGTCGATCTCAAAGGATCGATGACGAACTTTTTTAGCATATGATCTTTTAAGCTTGTTTTGGTAGGCATGGAGATGCTCCAAAGCATTAATGTGTTTTTCATCTAGGAGTTCCAGCTGACTGAGTCTGCCAGCTCGATATTCATCTCCTACTTCGGTATCTTGAAGTAGTAGAGCCAAAGAAGGAACTTCTAATTCAAAGGGAAAAATGGCTTCAGCACCATAAACCAAAACAAAAGGTGAAGTTCTAGTGGGGGTTCGAACACTAGTTCGATAGGCCCACAAGGCTAGATATAACTGAATGTGCCAATCACGGCCAAATTTATTTACCAATATTTTGAGAATTTTAGTTAAGGTTTTGTTAGATGCTTCTGCTTGACCATTACCCTCAGGATAATAGGGAGTGGACGAGCGATGTTGAATCTTATATTTTTGACATAATTTTTTAACATCTTTATTTTTGAAACAAGTTCCATTATTAGAGATGAGATTTGCAGGAATTTCGAACCTACAAATGATTTGATTAAAAATAAATTTAGAAACTTGTGTGTCAGTGCAGGAAGCTAAAGGCATAGCTTCAACCCACTTTGTGAAAAAATCAGTGGCGGTTATGATGAATTTGTGTCCATTAGATGACACAGGATTGATTTTGCCAATAATATCTAAACCCCATTTTGAAAAGGGCCAAGGAGATGAAATAGCCTATAGTTCTTGTGCAGGTGCATGGACAAGGTCAGCATGTTTTTGGCACTTGTCGCAATGGCGCACATAATCATGTGCGTCATTCTCCATGGTAGGCCAAAAGTATCCTATCCTAAGGAGCTTTTTAGCAATGACACTACCACTGAAGTGTCCTCCACAAGATCCATCGTGGGCTTCACTCAAGGTTGATTGGGATTCTTCTAGATTTAAACATCTCAATAGGATACCTTCAAAAGATCTCCTATATAAAGTATTGCCAATTATTACAAATCGACTTACTCGTCTACGTAATAACCGATGCTGGTTTCTATTAGAATTGGCAGGGAAAGTCCCATTTTGGATAAAATCAAATATATCCATATACCAAGGTTCAGGAGTAGTCTCATTGATTAGAAACACATCCAAAGGTTCTAAGCATGACTTATTTGAAGCGGGTTCTTGGAGTCAACAAATAATTATGGTGGCATATTAGTCATCTGACTCCAAGGGCAGAAGAGATGCAACTACGGCCATAGCGTCAGTCGCACGATTGCTAGTTCGAGGAATAGCTTCCAAGGAAACTTGATCAAATAGAGACATTAATTGTAAAACATAAGCTTTATATGGGCATAGTTTATCATCTCTGGTCTGATAAACTACATTAATTTGGTTTATAACAAGTTGAGAATCACCAAAAACTAACAGATGTTTAATTTTTAACGCCAAGGAAGCTCATAATCCAAGGATTAGAGCTTCATATTCAACAGTATTGTTGGTGCAAGCAAATGTTAATTTAAAGAATAGAGGAATAAGATGTTTTTGCAGGGATATTAAAATAATACCCGCACTAGCCCCACTCATGCATCGGGCTCCATCAAAGTATAAGGACCATTGTTCAATATGGTCTACCTCTAATTGAAGGCATTCATCAAGAAACTCAATGATGATGGGATGGGTAGACTCTAAGGGTGCAGCAGCTAATTGATATGCTATGATTTGACCCTTAACAGACTTTTGTCCTATGAACATGAGGTCAAACTTGCTTAGAGCAAGAACCCACTTGGCTGTGCAACCCGATAAATAAGGTCGAATCATGAGATACCTCAAGGGATCATATTTAGCAATGACATACATTTTTTGACTAAGCATATAATGGCATAATTTTTGCGTAGCAAACATGACTGCTAGACATAGTTTTTCTAATGTTGTGTAGCGGGTTTCATAACTGATGAGGGTTCAGCTAATATAATAATTAGCATGTTCTTTCTTCTCATCATCGAGCTGAGCTAACATAGCTCCTAAAGCAAAATATGAAGTGAAAATATACAGGATAAACGGGCGATCAGGTCTAGGCGATGAAAGCACAGGTGGGTTAAGGAGGTATTGTTTGAGAAGTTCAAAATCTTCTTTACATTTGTCATCCCAATTAAAAGGGACATCCTTCTTAAGAAGTTTAAGAAAGGGACCGATTTTGTCCACCAGCTTATCGATGAAGCGACGGATGGCTTGAAGCTTACCTTGTAAACTTCGTAACTCAGATATATTAGTAGGTGTGGGCATATCAGTGATAGCCGCAACCTTGAGAGGGTCAATTTTGATACCACGTAAAGAAACTAAAACCCCTAATAGTTTATCGGACTTAACTCCGAATATGCATTTCGCTGGATTTAATCGAATAAGATATTCTCTTAAACGATTAAAAACTTTTCTCAAATCATCTAAATGATTATCTTCATTAATAGAGCGAGCTATAATATCATCTACATAATCATGTAGGATATCATGCATCATATCATGAAAAATATAAGTCATAGCTCTTTGATAGGTTGCACCTACGTTCTTTAAGCCGAATGGCATCACTTTCCAACAAAAGGTACCCCAGGGGGTAATAAAGGTTGTTTTAGCCTGATCTTCAAGAGCTATCCTAATCTAATTATAATCGGAGAATCCATCCATTAAGGACATCATCCCACTCCCGGCAGTAAAGTCAATGATTTGATCCATGTTTGGAAGAGGAAAATCATCTTTAGGGCATGCAGTGTTAATATCTCTAAAATCTGTGCAAACCCTAACTTTGGTGGATTCTTTCTTGGTGACTGGAACTACATTTGAGATCCATTCAGCATAATCAATAGCTTCTATAAAAACAACATTCAGGATTTTTTCTAACTCTCCTTTGACTAGCAAAGCCACTTTGGGATGCATTTTTCTAAGTTTTTGTTTAACAGGTTTAGCATCCGGATGGACTACTAGATGATGCATGACTACAGAAGGGTCTAAACCTGGCATATCTTCATATGTCCAAGCGAATACATCTTCATACTCTTTAAGGAATGTAATGTATTGTTCTTGTTTTTCTTGACTTAATTCTGATCCAATATTGATTTTGTGAGGACTATCCTCAGTTCCAATATTAATTTTAATGCTGTTTTCTACCTCCATGTGTAGATCTCTTTCAAAATTAGGTGGGGCAGGTGAAACGCCCAATTCTTGTAATTATTTTAAGGTTAAGTTGGATAATTCATCTTGAGGATTAGTGGTCTCAAGTTGGCTATAGTTGGTATAGAACCATCAAAATAAAATCCATTGTGTAACATCTCTTCAATGGAGACATCGTGGAAGATATCTCCTTCCAACTCCTCATTGGAGTCAACAATCATTTCAAGGTAAGCTATGGATAGCATGTTACATGTAAATGGCTGATTTTTTAGAGGCAAATCATCATGCCTATCCAAATAATATTGATAACATATGAGTTGATCATCATATTCAAAAGGAAAGGGTTGACCCTTACTAGGAAATAGGCCCACACCACAAGCAAGTGTGCCACGGTTCTACCTCAAAAGGTTCTTTCATGCCATTTTGGAAAGGTCCCAAGCCTTTCCCTTTATATCCCATTTTAAGCATTATGGGTTTGGCTTTGATATACTCATTAGTAAAATAACATCGAGCATATCCCTCATGATGAGTTTTGATATTCCGAGGGATTCTTCCCAAGTCATATCCTTTATAAATGAATGCACAACTCCTAACTTGGTAAATACTTCCCATAGGTTGTGGGAGGCCCAAAGTACGAGGAGATGGCGGCAAGTTATTTAAAAGAATTGAATCTTGCATGAAAGCATTTGTTTTTTTGATATTAAGATTGTGGATAAATCTGGTAAAATTTTATCAGAAAGAGCATAAGATGTAGAAGGATCATTCCCTATATCTTTAGATGTGGAAGTTATGATAGATGTTGATAATGTGGAAGTGTTAATAGATGGGTCTATAGGTTTTGAAATTATAGAGATGGAACATGAAGGATAGGTCATGGAGTGAAGATCTTTTTGAGGTTCTAGAGTGGTTTGTTTAGAAGATTGTTGTTCTATATATGAGGATGAAATTAATGGAGGGGAAATAGGTGAAGCTATGGGTGTGTGTTTCACAGTTTTAGATGAAAAATAAGAATTAGGATGTGTGGATGACAGAGCAGGGCAAAATTGCACTCCAACAGAGTTCTGCCAAAGCACACATATCAAAGGGTCTAGGATCACCGTGGATAGTGACCAACTGATTTTTAAATTCAAATTTAACACATTAGTGTAAATTTGATGGGACAGCCCGCATTGCATTGATCCAAGGACGACCCAAGAGTATATTGTATGATGCGGGGCAATGTACAATAAACATGGTGGTATCTAGAGTTCGAGGACCAACTTGTAATGGGATGGTAATAACTCCACATGTTTCTTGTGTTTTGTCATTGAAAGCTTTGATAATCATGTCAGTTTTCTTCATTTCATCACTTCTAAAGCCAAATCGTTGGTAAAAGTCAAAAGTGCAAATGTTTAGATATGAATCGTTATCAATCAAGACTCGTTTAACAGCTACATCTCCAATTAGGGCCGTAATTTATAGGGGGTTATCCTTATGTAAACTATGTTGTGGGATGTCTTTATCTCGAAAATCAATACAATCGATCTCTCTAGTGATGATAGTATTGGCCATGGCTTCAGGTTGAATGTTTTGAGGTACCATAATTTGGCTTAATTTAAGCATCAACTCATCCCTATGGGTAGGAGAAGATCTTAATAAATCCAAAAGGGAAATTCTAGTTGTAGTATTGGATAATTGTTCATTAATATTGTAAGGGGGTTTAAGTTGAACATTGGAAGCATGATTCCCTTTATTGGGATTTTTCAAAACAAATGGAGCTGATCCATCATTCTGGTTTGGTTCTTGTTGAGAATTTTGAGCCTGTTGTCAGGTAACGACTCCAATGGTACCTATAATGTTATATTGAAGATGTTGAACTAGTCTCGGATGAGCGTTTATGGCTTGTTCATTTGGGAGGAATTGATTAGAAGAGGGTCGAGTAGTAACTCTTCTAGGAAATGGTTCTTCTGGAACCATAGCATTTGTGATGGGTTGAATAGGATTTGATTCATTTTTAGAACTATTTGATTGGTTTGAAGTGATGTCTATTTCACTTTCAGTATCTGATTCTATATCACTAGGATCTGGAGTTTGAATATTATGTAGGGGCCTAGTTGTGACCATGGATAAAGTTATGTCAAATTTTTGTAAATCATGATTAGGTAAATGTCCGTTAATAGTTCCTACATATCGGGTAGGAGGAGGAACATTATGATGTTCTATTTGATTGGCCACCTCTTTACCATGTCTTGGTAAAGGGTGTTGAAATATGTCTAATGATTGATTAGCATTTTGATTTTGATTTGGGGAATGTTATTTAGAGGATTATTAGGAGAATTTTGTTTAGGTTGGAAGGCTTGCACCTCCATTTCATTATTATCAATCAGATCCTGTATTTTATGTTTCAACCTTTTACAAGTGTTGGTAGAGTGTCCAATCCCTCTATGGAAATCACAGTGTAAGTCAGCTCTGTATCTAGGTATAGTTGGATCAGGTTCCCGAATAGCTGGTAATTGGATCAAACCTCTTTCGAGTAATTGAGGTAAAATAGTTGATAATGGTTGATTCAATCTAGTAAATTCTCAAGGAGGCTTATCAAGCGGTTTCAATATAAATTTTTCTATTGTTTTCATTGTATTGATATTAGCAACATTTCTGCTGTCAGTGACTCTGTCACCTATGACTTGTTTGTTTTTATATTGATTTCTAGAGGTTTTCTCATCATCTTTCTTCCTAAGTTGGTCTCTCCTAATGAGGGCATCTTCTACTCTTCGAGCTAAATCTATAGCCTGATCGAAGGTAGTTAAAGTAGCAGTTGACAGCTCATAAGATATTTGTTCTTGTAAATTATTAATAAAAGTGTCCAACATTTCCCTATAAGGTAGCACAAAGTGCAGTTTTCTTGTCAACTGCCTCCATCTAGCTAAGAAATCAGCAAAACATTCATCCTTGTCTTGTTTTAAGTTGTATAAATCTTTAATGGTTACATGCCTCTCGATGTAGGCACTAAATTTATGGACAAAATATTTAGTTGTTTCTTCAAAGTTTCTCAAAGAATGAGTGGGCAATTGATAGTACCACTCTAATGCCATTCCACCTAAACTTTTCGGGAACATTTTTAGTAATAGCAAGTCATCATGTGATATATCATGACATGCTATCCTAAACATGCGAAGATGCTCTATGGGATCTTCGGTTCCTTTATAAATAGGTAGGATGGGCATGGGAAAATGCTTAGGGTATGGTTGTGCTACAACTATGGGATCCAAAGGTTGACTACATATCTCTCAATAATTGTACGAGGGATGCTAAGGATCTATCTGGTCCATACGCGAAGCTAACTGTTTCACCATGGCTTCCAGATTACTATTTTTCCCACCATATTGGTTCGATAGGGCATTGATATGGTATTTGTGAGCATATGATGGAGAGACATGAAGATTAGATGCTATGTTGCTATTGTGTAAATTGTTGGTAGGAAAGGTTTTATGAAGGAATTTTGAAGTTGTATTATACTATATTCCAGATTGTTGAAAATTGGTGTTTGGCTTCATTTTAGGTTTTTGTTTACTTGAAGCATATTGATCAATAGTTTAGTGAAGTAAAGCAGTGAAGGAAGTTTTCTTTTGTGTGGAAATGATTTTAGGCTCAATAATAGGTTCCTTAGGAGGTTGGGTAACCTGTTGTTTTGGCATGTTCTGAATCATAGTCACCCCTTATCACTTTCTTGATCAATGAAAGACAAGGGATTAGTGTGCACATCAAACATATGTTCCATGGCTGCTTGAGTGTCACTATTTTTCCCTTTATCAATATGAACCGCCATATTAAGAGTGCCAATGTTATTATTGAAAAATTTCCAGAAATTATCTAAGTTGTCACAAGCAATAGTTCCATCTGGAGCTACTCTAGGGGATGAGGATCCATCCTCTTTAACATTTTCTTCTTGTTCATTGTATTCACCTAGGTCATATTATGGTTGATCTAGAGTTTCTCCTTTCGGAATTGAATCTTCAGGAAGGACATTTGGGTTTCTAGTTTTATCTTCTAACCAATCTTCTTCTTATCCTTCAGTTTGTTTACCATTCCTAAGTTTAGGCATTGTGCTTTAATTTAGATTTCAGAATATATATATATATATATATATATATATATATATATATATATATATATATATATATATATGCTATAAGCTTAAGAGGTATATATTAATTATATACCTACTACAATATTTAAAATGAAATGTTTTGGTTTTTGTTATGTTTTTTTAGTTTTTCTTGTTTTTGTAATAATATTGTAAGGATAACAAACAACACAATAAATGCAAGAACTAATACTAAAAGTAATGATCTAGTTTTCTATAAACAATTTATAAATATCATTAATGGGCTCGAGATCTTCAGGAGTCATGAAGTGTTCTTCAAATTAAAAATTTTCTTTCAAAAATTTAATGAAAAGAGCTATAGTGATCTTATCTATCTCAGATTCTGGTTGATAGAAGTAAAGCTCGTGGCAATACTCTCGATATAACATAGCTCGAGGAACTCTATTCCATCTTTCCCTATCCATAAGAACAACCTCTTGGTCTTCTACACGACCTAGGAACTGGTGTATAATGGCTACGTTCTTGAGGTATTCTTTGAAGGTGAACAATTCTGAAGACACAAGAGCTCTCCTATAAGCTAACCATATATGGCAGGCTCTCTAAAGTTCATGATAAAAGAAAAGTTGATGAGGATCCAGGATTCTATCTAGGACAAGCCTCTTGATTTGTTTAAGTTTTGTTGACCTAGATGAAATGACACTTAGTCTTCTATCAAGTTCGTCCCACAAAAGTTGATTTCTATCTGTTTCAGGCACACTAAGCATAGAATTGATTTCTATGGCTGCCAATTGGTTTTCAACATTTATAGTAACTGCTAATATTTTATTAGGAGCTACCATCTAAACATGATATGCAACTTATTAGTTTTCTAATGATTTGAAATGCATCTATGTTTTGGTTGTTTTATTTTTTTGTTTTTTTTGTTTTCAAAAGGTTTTAAATGCATTCACGTCGGGTTCACCAAAATGTATTGCTCCAAATTTTTCACACCCTTACCTTCAGGCTATAGGATCCATGCCCGAAAGGGGGATGTGAAAATGATGGCGTGGTACCTCAAACTGAGAGGCCTTGCGAAGGTCCCACCTCTCGGGGGAGGTGTATTATGGTGATTTTTTGATGGATGGTGGGTTCACCAGGAAACGTTTGAATGGCAGTTTCCATGCCTAGGTTAGGAATGTGTTTGATGTGTTTAGTTTTAGATTTAATCATCCAAGTCCTAGGCTTGGCCAAATGAATATAAGTTGTTCTATTATAAAAATGTAGACTATATGAATGTAGAAACATATTAGAATAGAAAACAGGGAAAATAAGCTGGATTAAAGAACCATACCTGATCCGGATATCTAATGGACGTTCTGATTTTTGAAGCAGTCAGGATCGTTTAGAATTCGACAGGATCGTCTCCTATCTAACAAGATCATCTGAGATATGAGGAATTCATCAGAAGAATTCATCAGAGACCTGCAAACAAAAAAATAGATGCAAAATACTGAGAATGCAACTATGACAACAGAGGGCAATGATGCAGAATGACAATAAAAATATTAAAATGATGATAATAAGCAAAAACATGAATGCATTATAATGATCTAATGACAATTTATGCTTTTATTATGCATTAAAGCTACATGGGTGAACTCCAAGATGCAAAATAATAAAGAATAACCATAAAATTAATTAAATGCAGAATAATACGACGAAAAAAGAATGAAGAAATGCAAACTCTGGGCACTGATTGCCCCCAATGTGAACTGTAGTCAAAATCATCTCGAATTGGGTTGAGATCATCCGAGATTGTACAAGATCGTCTAAGACGAACTGAGCTTGCTCCGGCTGAAAAATAATGAAGTTCTTGCAAACAAACTTGAAAAAATGTGAATGCAAATAGTGATTTAAGATGGTCTAGTGCATGTAGGATTCAAATTATAGGGAATTTCAGCCAGGGGGATGCTAAGGGGAGGGCTTAGGATTAAATAGGCTTAGGATAGAGGTTGGGAAGTTGGAGATCATCCCAATTTGGGAGATCTCCAACGGGGGAGGTCTTAGAGACGTCATTGGAACAAAGTCCAACTATGCACAAAACAGTTTGGGATGAGATCGTCTGGACATCCTACGCCAGACGAAATCGTTTGATCTGAGGCGATATCGTCTTATCGGGGATGATATTGTCAAACGGACAAAACAAACTCTAAAAATGGCATGAGAAAGGAGGAAACGGGTTAAACGGTAGTTTGGGAGTGATTTTGGAGGTTGAAATTTGAATTTAGAGTAATTGTAATTATTAAGGTTTTACTGCACCAATTTTAGGGAGCTACAGGATCCAATCATTTTAGATATTCAAGGTGTGCTTTCAGTGTATTCCTCACACTCACAATTGAAGCGTAGGTTTTTGTTATCGCTGTGATGAGCTATACATATTCGAATATTTAGCTTCTTCCTCATGCACTGGAATACCTCTACCTACACACAATAAATTAAAATTGGTTAATAACATATGTAGATTAAGATAAAATCAATGAAATGCATGCAACATAGGATACAAAGAGTGCAATAGAGAATGCAAAACTACTCCAAATGATACCAAAACTTAGCATAGTGCATATTATATACTTTTGTAATGATTTGTTGTGCAAAAATTGAAATGAAATGGTGAGAAAAATATATGGCTATCCCTGGGTGGGACAATTGGAACTGTCATCACAAAAACCCTAATTGAAGGTCCAAAACTGCTCCAAACTTTACCAAATTCAAGTATGATGCATATAAACTACTCTAAAAATGATCTACACTAAAATTGATTCAAAATTGTATGCCAATTCATGGTCATCCCTGGGTGGGCCAATTGGGACTATTAATCATCCCATGTGGGGATGACCACCAAATAGGGTGGTTTTTTCCACCAATTCCTTTGGGATCTGGTCTAGAATACTCCTAGGGGTGTTGTCAAATTTTATGATTTGATTCATAGGAATGGATGGGTTTTGGAAGGTATGTCCATATTTGGGGATGCCTTGGAAACTCCTTCGATTGATGAAGATTCCAAGGGCAAATACAAGGGAAAAAGGGGAGAGCGAATCTCGGTAGCACTTCGTGGTGAATACTTACAAAGACCTCTCTATGAAATTGAGTGGAATCACTCCAATTTATAGCCAAATAGGGCCATAGGGCCAAAGGGGCAAGTTGGGGCATGCAAGGCAGGTGTCACCACTTGTCAAAACCCTTGCCATGCATTGGGTGGAAGATGCCTCCAATTTATAGTTTGTGATGGCCTAGATAGTCTCCCAATCTATCATAAGTCATTGGATGGGATAAATGGTGGAATTTGATTTCCATTTGTCCCACCCTTAAATTTTTGAGGGGTATAGAGTCTAGACCATGGTTGTCCCACCTAGGGATGGTTTCTTGTGGTCATCCCTAGGTGGGATGACCATGAACTGTGGTCGTCCTGGGGTGGGATGACCATGGCTACATGGCCCAAAACTTCCCAATTACATGGCCCAAAACTTCCCAAAAGTGGGTTAAACCTTTCAAAAAGTGGTTAGTACCCCTAATTAATAGTTTAGGGTTACCCAATGGGGCCATATGGTGTGGATAAGAGTGGCATCATCGTAGTCTTATCCGATTGACATGATTTTAGTGTCTATAGATGCCCCTTTTTTAGATGAGTTGTGTGAAACAGAGCGTGGAGAAAAAATAGATGACTAAAATATCAAATGATTAAGGTTATTTAGTAACCTAACAAAATTTAGATACCTCCATTGTGGAAAGAGCATACATTCTTGGAATCCTTGCTTTTGACATAATTGAAGGATTGATTTTGGTATACCTTTTAGCCACACTACAATGGCAATCTTAGGGGCTTAGGGTATACTTGGTCTTGGTTCCTTATTTTACCTATTTTGGGATACGTGTCTTGAGGCTTCAAGTATACCAAGACATATTTGTTTTGAATTATTTGCCCCAGCGTGGGCTTGAAATTTATCTTTGATAATGATTCTTTTGAATGTATGCAAGTTGCACTTTTGAGTGTTTGAGTGTTGATTTTGATTATGAATTAATTATTATGACTACCCCCTCAAGAAATGAGTCAATGAGGGCATGACCAATGATGAAATAAATGAGTCACTTGACCAATATGACTTGATTAGGATTACCTTCAGCTTTACCCATTGTAAGATTTATCAATTTTGTTAGGATTTTGATGGTTTTGTTGATATTTCATGGTAGAATAGAACTGAATACCTCATTTCCGTGGAGTAGTCCAACCACAATGGCCTTCTTGGAGATTTAAGTAGAGAATTTTCAATTCATCCATGAACAATTTGGGTTCAATATTGATACTTTGTGAATTTTTATCAATTTTGACCTGTTTTTGGTGGTTTCTAGGCCATTTTCTTTACTTTTTTTTGTTTTTTGGGTGACCAAAGGGTTTATGGATATCTTTAGGGATTTTTGGATGAAAAAAGAGTTTATGTATACCTTTGGGGATTTTTGGGTGACCAAAGGATTTATGAGTACCTTTGGAGTTTTTTCGGTGACCAAAGGATTTATAGATACCTTAGGATATTTTTGGGTGACCAAAGGATTTATGAGTACCTTTGGGGTTTTTTTGGTGACCAAAGGATTTATAGATACCTTTGGAACTTTTTAGGTGACCAAAGGATTTATGAGTACCTTTGGGCATTTTTGGGATTGTGAGGTCTGAGGACCCACTTGATTGTAGCCTATGGGTAGTTTTTGAATGATGATGTATCTTTTTTCCCCATACATATTTATATATATATATATGAGTTTTTCTATTGTCATCATGTGTTTCCTTACTACTTTATTATATTTATGCAATGTTTATGTTTTCTTTATGGATGCTTTTATCATGTAGCTTATCATGGATGCATGTATTGTAATATGATGTGATTTGATGATATGTGTATGAGTGTATGCATAATGAAATGGATGATTTGTTAATCTATACTAATGAATTATGAATACTATTTGACACACTAGATGCTAGCACCATAGACTGTACAAAATTCATCTATTCATTTTAATGTTATCATCAAACTATGTAATGGATTGTGAAAATGTAAACTAACAAACATGTGATAAAATGTTATGGAATGATATGCATAGTAAGATGTTATAGAATATCTTTGATATTTTTATGAGACTCAAACACTCTAGTGATCTAGTCAAAAGTTGTATAGTAACCATGCAAGACTTTTTGGCAAGGTATAAATCTACTAGGATGACCAAGATATTCAATATCCTTGTGTGTGCATGTGAGTTCATTGCTATGATAATGCATAAAGTTACCCCAATGCCAAACAAGATTGATGCAGCCCATATATACTGAATATCACCCTACGAGTATCATTATCCTGAGTTTTGTACGTAGTTGGATTAGACCACTAGGCAATACAAGCTACCAAAAGCTAGCTCATCCGCATGCAAACATTGGTCTGTACAAAATTAGGTTGCTAATGTGATAGACATATCATCATGCATAAGGATACCACCATTGCCAGGCAGGCTTGATGCCACCCAACCTGTAATGAGGATCACCTTATGGTTGTCAAATGCTAAGAATTCCAGGGATTCAAGTTCAATACTCCCTTCTTTTATTTTATTTTTGAATTGCTCTAGGGATTTGCTCATTTTTATTTTGGTGAGCAAGGGATTTTTGTAGTGGTGAGAACCACTATTTATTTTACTTTTTCTTTTGATAGTGGTGAAAACCACCTTTTATTTTTGAATATTTTTGCTTTTGTTAGTGGTAAAAACCACTTTTATTTTTATTTCTTTGGATACTTACCCCAATTTGGTGTGAAGCAAGGGATTTTGATTGTTTTGGGTAAGGAGGAGCTTGTCCTTTTGTCAATTCTCAACATTTTTGAACCATTCACACAAGGGGATGAGCGAGGTAAAATTTTCACTTAGGGTAACATGGACCACTTTGTAGGTTTCATATTTCCTTGTGCAAAACTTGGATTTATTAGTGTGAAAATTTGTTTGGGATTATGATGTATACAAGGTAAAATCAAAGCAAGAATCTACCTTCTAAAAGTGATGATAGCTTTCTACAAAATATAAAAAGAAAACTAGAGATGGCTAAGTGACCAAAAACCCTAAAGATGCCTTATAACCAATGGCCTAGGTGAAGGAAAACATACACACATATGAAATGTGGAAAATGTAGATGGAAATGATAATTGAAATGTAGATGAGTGTGAATAATGACTTTTGATAAAGTTGATTTTGAATGATGGCTAGTGGATAGACCTGGTGCTAGACATGTATGATCAACTCTAGAATGCAAAATGCAATGATGGGTATGCCTAATGCAAGTGATTGTATACTATAGCGATATGTAATGCAATGCAATATTTTTGTATTTTTGATATTTTAATGATGTTTTTGGATTTTGGTAAATAAATTTTTTTTTTTTTTTTTTTATATATACATTTGACCAATGGGCTTAGTGGATGCCATTGGGGCATTTTGGGTGACCAAAGGGTTTATAGATACCTTTGGGGCATTTTGGGTGACCAAAGGGTTTATGGGTACCTTTGGGACTTTTTGGGTGACCAAAGGGTTTATAGATACCTTTGGAGCTTTTTGGGTGACCAAAGGGTTTATAGATACCTTTGGGGATTTTTGGGTGACCAAAGGATTTATAGATACCTTTGGAGATTTTTGGGTGACCAAAGGGTTTATAGATACCTTTGGAGCTTTTTGGGTGACCAAAGGATTTATAGATACCTTTGGAGATTTTTGGGTGACCAAAGGGTTTATAGATACCTTTGGAGATTTTTGGGTGACCAAAGGATTTATGAGATGCCTTTGGAGCTTTTTTGGTGACCAAAGGGTTTATGAGTACCTTTGGAGCTTTTTGGGTGACCAAGGGTTTATGGGTATCTTTGGAGCTTTTTGGGTGACCAAAGGGTTTATAGATACCTTTGGGGATTTTGGGTGACCAAAGGGTTTTGTAGGTACCTTTGGAGCTTTTTGGGTGACCAAAGGGTTTATAGATACCTTTGGGGATTTTTGGGTGACCAAAGGGTTTTTAGGTACCTTTGGAGCTTTTTGGGTGACCAAAGGGTTTTTAGATACCTTTGGAGATTTTTGGGTGACCAAAGGGTTTATAGATACCTTTGGAGCTTTTTGGGTGACCAAAGGGTTTTGTAGGTACCTTTGGAGCTTTTTGGGTGACCAAAGGGTTTTGTAGGTACCTTTGGAGATTTTTGGGTGACCAAAGGGTTTATAGATACCTTTGGAGCTTTTTTGGGTGACCAAAGGGTTTATAGATACCTTTGGAGTGTTTTGGGTGACCAAAGGGTTTATAGATACCTTTGGAGATTTTTGGGGTGACCAAAGGGTTTATAGATACCTTTGGAGATTTTTGGGGTGACCAAAGGGTTTATAGATACCTTTGGAGCTTTTTGGGTGACCAAAGGGTTTATAGATACCTTTGGGGATTTTTGGGTGACTAAAGGGTTTATAGATACCTTTGGGGCTTTTTGGGTGACCAAAGGGTTTATAGGTACCTTTGGGGCTTTTTGGGTGACCAAAGGATTTATGGGTACCTTTGGAGCTTTTTGGATGACCAAAGGGTTTATAGATACCTTTGGGGCTTTTTGGGTGACCAAAGGGTTTATAGATACCTTTGGGGATTTTTGGGTGACCAAAGGGTTTATAGGTACCTTTGGAGCTTTTTGGGTGACCAAAGGGTTTATAGGTACCTTTGGAGCTTTTTGGGTGACCAAAGGGTTTATAGATACCTTTGGAGATTTTTGGGTGACCAAAGGGTTTATAGATACCTTTGGAGCTTTTTGGGTGACCAAAGGGTTTATAGATACCTTTGGGGATTTTTGGGTGACCAAAGGATTTGTAGATACCTTTGGGGATTTTTGGGTGACCAAAGGGTTTGTAGGTACCTTTGGGTCTTTTTGGGTGACCAAAGGGTTTATAGATACCTTTGGAGCTTTTTGGGTGACCAAAGGGTTTATAGATACCTTTGGGGATTTTTGTAACTTTGATTATTTTATGAATTTAGGAGGAAGGTATGATACCTTATGTACCCCCAATATTTGTGGTGATCAATGGAAGTGAGGAAGGTGTGATACCTTTAGAATCCTCAATTTGCTTCATTTCTTATGATGTAAATAGTGGGGAAGGTGTGACACCTTGGATACCCCCAGTATGTATTGTGATTGATGCAATGTTATTGGCTTGGCTAGGAGGAGTGATAGAAATTGACTCCCCCTATTGTGGCGAGGAATTTCGGGTAATGTCAATGTCTTAATGGGGTAAAATGAGTGACGTGTTTGTGGATGAAGCTTTCTTATCAATAATATCTTGGACCACGTGTCTAAAAACATAAAAATTGCTAATGTCATGCCCTCTTATTTGGTGATAGAGGTAAGAATGATCCTCCCTATATCATCTAGATCTAGACCTATTCGGGTTGAACAGGGGTATGTCTGGCAAGATGATTGTCTTTGTTTCTTGTAGGTTGTGAAAAATGGTTGACATGGGCTCAAATAATGGAGTCTAGGTATGAAGTTGATG
The DNA here is from genome assembly GCA_028583015.1 of Wollemia nobilis. Lineage (NCBI taxonomy): Eukaryota > Viridiplantae > Streptophyta > Pinopsida > Araucariales > Araucariaceae > Wollemia > Wollemia nobilis. The sequence goes on along the minus strand of JAQPPZ010000078.1, from coordinate 1,492,608 downwards.
TTTTAAATGAGGTGAACATGGTCAACTCATTTTATGAGGCAATGGGGTTGTATGTGTCTCAATCACCTATTTAGATTGCTCTTCTTGACTCCCATATGTAGGTAATAACTCTTGAAATATGTCAATTTGTTGATTGTTGATTTGAAGATCATTCTTGTCAAGCATATCTTGTACCTTATTCTTGAATGTGATACATGACTGAATGTCATGACCATTTACTTGATGATAAGGATAGTATTGGTCCTCTCGATACCACATTGGTTTGGGCCTGTTGGGATCCAAGGGGTGAATATCTGGTGATGTGATAGCCTTGGCCTCACATAATTGATTAAATAGTGATGCCAAATATTCAGGCAATGGTGTATAAGTGTGAGGTTGATGGTATTGTTGCCTTTGCCTCTGATTCTATTGAGATTTAACCTTGGACTACACAAGAGGGGTTGGTCCTGACAATCAGGGGGTTGAGGTTTTGGATGACTCAATCATAACTCCATGCTTGTGATTCGATTCAAGATCTGTTGTAAATCATTGTGTTGGTGACTCACTTGTAACTCAATATTGGCTAGCCTATCCAAGATATGTTGTGAAAATAGTGGAGGTGATGATTGGATGGCTGTTGATGAAGCTGGATGACAACTAATAGGTAGTGGAGGTGGATTGGGTGTGGGATCCAAGAGATAATTGAGTAGATGTGGATCAAAATTTCTCAATATCTGAGTAGATATGGATGGTTCATGATGATTGTGGGTAGTGAGTATATCCACATGCTCTTGTTCTTGATTTAGCTCATGCTCTTGTTCCAACTCAGAGTGTTCAGTTGTGGCAGCTAGATTATCCCCACTTTGGTGTAGGGGGTACACATGTTCTTGATTTTGTGGAGATGTTGAGTGAGATGGAGTAGGTGTGACTGAATCCAATGATGGTAGCACTTGTGGTATGGATGGAGTGTTGGATGGAGTCACAAGTTGCATAGATGGATTTGAAGGACTCTGGTTCCCTGTCATCACATTGATCATTCCCACAAACTCATGAGAAGATGCATTTGCATTTGGACAAGTCATGGATGCTTCATCAACTTGTCCAAGGTGGTCTACTTGGCCCTCATGTTTGGATGGTGAATCAAAAATGCTATCAATGGGTAGCGACTTGGCAAGAGGATGACCTAGATCCTTGATCGACTCAATGATAGGTGTGAATGTAACATTGTGTGTTATGTACTCACCGAGTTCAGGATTGGTCAAGTGAACTATGTCCTCAAGTGTGGTGGATGAAGATGGTATGATATGATCTGATTCATCCGTATCAACTATGGGTTCCTCCTTGTTGGTAGGAGTGGGAAGGTCTTCTACTAATGTGTCGAATATGGCTATGGGAGCCTTTGTAGTTGGCCTTTTTGACTCTTTCTCACTTGAAGAAATCGAGGATGAAGGGGGAGTGGTAGTAGAAACTGATGGTACCAACGGTGGTGAAGATAGCTTCACAATTAACCATGGGGTTGAATATGGACTCTAGATAAGATCATTGGGTTTAGTGTCCAAGTGTGTGGATGGAAGAGTAGACTCCTATGGATGATCATCCTTATTGTAATACTTGAAGGGGTCTGGGTCAACATGAACCACATGGACCTAGCCTTCATGAATGTATTTGATGCATTGATGCACGATGGAGGGGATGCACTCCATGTCTCTCATCCAAGGTATTCCTAGCAGTATGTTGTATTGTCTCACACCTTCCAAGATGTGGAACAATGTAGGTATAGTCTTTTGTCCAACTTGAATAGGTAGGACTATCGTACCCACAATGGAGGATAAAGCATCATTAAATGCTTGCAAGGTGAACATGGATGCTGCAATGCGTGAAGATAAAAGGTTGAGATGTTTCAGTGCAGTTGTGGTAATAATGTTTATTGTGGAACCTGTGTCAACCAATACTCACTTATAGGGGATCTTTTTGATGCACGTGATGATGTGCAAAGGAGGGTCTGGTAAATTGGTAGACATGGGTTTGATCTCATGATTTTGAAAGGTTATAATAGGATCTTTGTGCATTTGTATGTATCCCACAAAGTTGGTGAAAGCATCAATATCGTGAGGTTGTAACTCGATTGAATTTAAAACCTCCATGAGAGTTTCCCGATGCTTGGGGGATTGTTGTATTAACTCGCCCATGGTCATGTTGGCTGATGACGTATGCGAACTTCGCATAGGCCTACTTTGGATTGTTACCACTTGTTGGATGGGAGTTCTGGGTGGTGAAGACCATGATGTAGAGGGAGTGTAGACTTCCCTACTAGACCCCTTGGTAGGCTGATTATATCTAGTTTGAGCTTGGAATCAGTGTTGGCTAACCGAATAATCCATTTGATCATGTGGAGAACCCATTGGTGTTCTCCTGGAAGAGGTACCTTGGTGGTCGGGTCCTCTAAGTGAGGGGTTGACCTCACGATGGATTTCTAGGCGTTGTGCAAGAATTATGAGATCCTTAGGAGAATAGTGAAGGCATTCAGGGCCCCCTTGTAAATATTCTATGGCACTAGCCCTTGATCGGGCTTGGCCACATGCAGTTACCATGTGATTATATCCTTTACAAATTTTAATGATTCAACACACAAAAATAGAAACACACAATAATACAAGTGTTTATCTCTTTTAAATATTTATTTGTGTTCCTAAAACTGTTTGGTGTGTTTTTTATTTTTTGTTTTGCAAAGAGATCTCTTTTCACATGTTTGAATATTGTTGATGTAATTCTCAATTTATTTAAAGGATTTCATTATTGGTAGATATGAAGACCACTATTAATAATATTTATGTAAAGAAAAATAATCACTAATTAGAATAGAAAATATTTTATACAAGGTCTAAGTGATGGTTATTTATGCCTTAATACTACCACAAATCTCACAGATTAAATATCATAAGATTGATATCATCAGGGCTAAATACCTCTAGCATCAACCAATTTTTTTGGATGATCCTTCACTTATTCAAGGTTCTTACACTTGTAATTCCATCTTTTGTACGATGGATATCATCAAAAAAGCAATCCATTGGAATATTGACAATGGCTAGAAGATATGTTTTTTGAAGGACAAGTGGCTATGTAATAGCCCTCTTCAGAAACGTCTTGATTTGATATGCCTCAAACCCGTGGCTAATATATATTTTCGTACATAGGTTTGCAATTTTATTCATATTGATAGGAAGTGCTAGAAAACCCTTCCTCATGGTGATATGAATGAGGATAAAAAAATAGATGATCTTATTTTATCTAACATTTTGTGTCTCAAATAAGCTTTTCATGTCTTTTTCCTTGTTTATTGAAAGGTAGATTCTGCTTTTTCTTAATTTAAAAATAAAAAACAAAAGAAAAATAGGAAAAATAATAGTTTAATTATGCATTTGAATGGTTTGACTGCTTACAATGGTTTAATCTATTTTTATGTTTTTGAATATTATTGATGTAATTCTTAATTTTTTTAAAGGATTTCACCTATATACTCATAGCTCAACAACCGAAAATGAAATTTCAGTCACTTAAACCAACCAAAGTATGTAAATAAAACCCATAACCTATCAGGGAGCACAATTACTACTAGTCCTCACCCATATTTACTGTGGGCAACAATACGCCCTCTAAATAGGAATGCATGCTATTTTCCATTGCTAAGGTGGTTCTCCGAGCTAGCTTTTGCCAAAAATAAGGTTCATATAATGCGATCCAACGGGTGGAGATGAATCCCACCGTAATTGGTCTCTATTAGTGGTTGGGGTTGAAATTACAACTCACTAATATTAAAATAAGATACTATTAGCAATATTTATGTAAAGAAAAATAACCAATAATTAGAATAGAAAATATTTTATACAAGGTCTAAGTGATGGTTTTTTATGCCTTAATACTACCAAAAATATCACAGGTTAAATATCATAGGATTAATATCATCAAGGCTAAACACTTCTAGCATCAACCAATTTTTTTAAATTATCCTTCACCTATTTAAGGTTCTGCTACTTGGAATTCCTTCTTGTGTACAAGGGAGATCATAAAAAAAGGAATATATTGGAATATTGACAATGGCCAGAAGATATGTTTTGAGGAGGAAAAGTGGCTATGTAATAGCCATCTTCAGAACCGTCATGATATGATACACCTCAAACCTATGGCTAATATATTATTTGGCACACAGGTTTACAATTTTATTGATGTTGATAGGAAGTTCTAGAAAACCCTTCCTCATGGTGATCTAAACGAGGACCAAAAAAGAGCTAATTTTATTTTATGTAATATTTTGCGTCTTTGTGTTATTCCCAGCTATTCGATTGAAGATAAGCTCCTGTGGGCACCCAATGAGAATGATTTTTTATCTATCAAATCTACCTACTTTATGAAAACCTAGGACAACCATGGTTTCCTTCAAAGATAATTTGGAACAATAATATTATTCCTAAAGTCTATTTTTTCGTTTGTCATGTTGTTTAGGATAAACTTCTCTCCATTCTAAATCTCTAGGTTCGGGGGCTCTCCATTCCCATCTATTTTTACCTTTGCAAATAGGATTGCAAATCCATCCAATATATTTTCCTCTCCTCTTAGTTCTCCCTCCAAGTTCTTTGCTCATTATTTTCCACTATAGTATTGTCTGGGCTCCTTCCTCCTCTCTAAATAATATTTGATTACAATGGACAAATCCCTTCAAGAGCTTCTGTGTCAAAACCTTTTGGACCTCCTATATTCCCCATTTACTATGGGAAGTTTAGCATGAACAAAATTTTAGATATTTCAATAACTCTATCCATGATTCCAACTATGTTCTTTCTAGAGTTATCCACATAGTAGCTAAAAACCTCTCTATTGCTCATGAATATGGGTGGTCAAAGTCCCTAAGTGAAGCTCAATTAACCAAGTCCCTCCATATCACTTCCTATAATTACTTCCTTCCCACTATTGTGGTTTATTGATCACTTGTCAAGTGGTCTCCTCCTGTAGACACCAAAATAGCACCAATCCGATTATGTGACTGCAAACACTAATCACTTTGACACACATAGCCCCCAGGGCAGCACTCAGAGGTTAAACAATGGTCCTAACCACTTTCACAACAATTTTTGAAGGTCAGAAAGCAATTTGGCACCTTCAGACACTCTGATCCAAATCCGCCACACCCTGGGACAAATTCAAAATGGGATTCGCCCCATCCAGGGATGAATTCTGAATTCATTCCTGGGTAGGGTGAATTCCAGGTTCAATGGGAAAAAAGAGAAATTACACCAAATGGTAGCCAAGGACAGTCAATTAATGCTCCCTGCCTTGCATGCGCATGTAGGTGAGCAAATTGAATGTTAGAGGACTGTCACAAGGGCAGTCATGGAAGCCCAAGTCAAGGAGGAATTTCCTCCCTCTTGGGAAGGCATGGTCACCAAGTGGTGCCCCTGCATGCCCATTCAAAGAGACCCCTTCAGTCTATAAATTTGTGAGCTTACTCACCCTAAAAAAGGACAGGCTGGAAGCATTTTTAAGCAATGAAGTGCTACCAAATTGATACCACGCTTTACCTTTGATTCACCTCTTCCACATCCTTGATCTCTTTTGCAAGGGAGGTCATTGGGTAGTTATTGGAAGTGTGAATCCGGATCCAAAACCCGACACTTGACCACATTGATCTACCAATTCATCGACAACACATTACAAGAGATTTTGGGCCCATCCCAAGTGAATTGGTGTCGAAATCAAGTTCCAACGATGGGTGGCCCGCCCGGACGCCCCACACTGTTGCGAGCATAATCTTCTTTTTTTAATAACGATTGGGAATTCATGGCAGATTGTTATTTTTGTTATTTTTTTATTTTGCATTCCATATTATGCTGCTTAAATAGCTTATAATTCCAATTTCATAATGCTTTGATCAAATCTTATCATGTTTTATTGCTTTTGTTGTCCTCACTAAATTGCAGGTAGTAGCATCAAATTCTCGTTGATGGAGGCCAAATTGGGGAAATCTGACCATCAAGTCTTGTCTTTAGGGAAGAAAACCAAGTTGTTGATGCTCTAGCTATCTTGGTTGTTGCTTTGCCTAACTTTACCATTTGGAATGAAAATTCTCCCCCACCCCTATTTGATGGTAATCCCACACCTATTTCCTTTTTGTGATGTATCTCAGAGTTCATATTTCTTGGTTAGATGCATATTCTCCATGTTGTGGATCACTTTATTGCCAAATTTGTTTCATTCAAACAAATGATGTAATTTTTCTCCCATGCAAAAATATTCTCCAATTAAGACTTCATAGGTGTATCAATCTAGGGATTCCACCTCTAATTGGATAGCGATTCTAAAAGTTATGTTTAAAGGTTTCATTAGTTTATGGGATTTTTCTATATTTAGATATTCTATTTCTATCATATATTATCATAACTGGATTCACCTTGATATAATGAATGCTTTAGGTACATGGAGCTTGTGGTTGAGCATGGATATTATCTTTGCAAGCCATATGTGGAGATATTGTAATCACATCACATTCACTAATTACCACCTATGGGATTTTTATCACTTGGTAGATGACACATTGGAGCTAATTGTTGCCTCCCCCAAACATGTGAGAAGATGCCCTTCTAGAGGAGTACAAGTACTGGCTATAATATCTTGTGGTTTCTTTTCCATTTCATGTTTTCACTATGAGGGATTCTGATATTATCTATTGAGGCTTCATTTTTTGCCCCTTCAAGGGCTTATCTATTTATTTTTGTCTCTTCTTGTTTTTGAATAAGGTACCTCATTTTTATTTCTAATGTTTGGGATAATTTTTTCTAACTAAAATTTTTTAATAAAAGGTTATGGAAACCTTTCAAAACCCCTCTTATTGATAAAAAAAATCATAGGATCGAATATAATAGAACCATAATACAATAGGTTAAGATAATGATATGACCTGAATAATATGATTAAATTAATATGTATATCAAGGCTTTTAATATATCAAATAAAATTCAATAATAAACAAAAATATGAATGTACATAGCCTGAATCATACATGTACAAAGCATGTAGAATAACTTACAATATTAATTTCTCAAAATGTATCTAATCTTTATTACTCCACTTTCTATTACAAATATGATACTTGATGTTTGATTTTATTTCTGTGGAGTACTATATAGCCATGGTAGAATGAATCTTTTGATACTTGACTATTCATTTCCATATGCCATGTCTCATGACTCTTGGTTTCTCTACTTGAGACTTACATACTTGACGAACACATAACTCTATATTGTATGCACACCTAGAAATGACACTTGACCTTCACTTTGCACACTCTAATATAAGACACTTGTGCACATATTGACATTACATTTTTGATCTCATACATACAGTACACTTGTGTACATAGACTTAACTGACATTTGTACACTCATTCACATGACACTTGTGCATTTCCTACACATACACACTTATATGAAATGGGAAATAATACTTCCACTCTAAATTGTGACTGAACCCTACGATAATATTTACAATATGTACTCTAAAGGTACCATGGGGGTACACTAGCATGTAAAAAAATAATATAATATACTCCGACACCCATTGTATTACATTATTTGGTTATTGAAGAATTCAGTATTTAATAATGGTCTTCATTCTTCAAGTTATCTTACAATGCATGTGATATTCTACTTGAGCTCCATCAGGTTCATATTATTCTTGCTTTTTATTCACCATCTTCTTCATGTTCTTCAATATTTATAGCTCCAATATTATAATTCTCTTGAACTCTCTTATTGTCATTAGATTTTTCTACAAGAATATTTTCTTTACCTTTATCCTTAGAATTGTAAGATTCTTTCTTTTCCTACATAGAAACTTTTGAACATTCACTTGACGCATCATAATAAATTCTTGAATTATACGAACTTTTTTTATCATTATTACGTGAAGAATGAAATATTTTTCCTAGAAATGTTTCATCAATTTCCTCCTTATTAAGAGATCTAGTCAACTCTTTTGGCTTCATATTTTCTTGTTTATGAAAGTTAAGTATAAGCAATTCCATATACATTATGATACTAATATCTAAAGGTATCATAATACTATATTTACCATCATCAATTGCTTCAATAATTATTTCTTACAAACAGTATTCAAAAGTTTCAAAATTTTCTTCTATGACTTCACTATATATTAACATTGAGACTAAGTACATTCTTTCTTTAGATTTTTCAATCAAAATTTTAATCCCAAATTTTATGATGTCTACTTTTTATTTGCTAATCATAAACTCTATATTTTTTGGTATATAAAATTTATTAAGTGTGGGGTTTAAATGGGCCCCAAACCTAAGTACATAAACTTGTAGCTAACCCAATAGCATAAGATAAGGCAGGCCTGCATATTTCTACATTGTTATCCATAGAATTTGTAGATCTTTATTAGTTTGGAGTAGACATCATTATAACTCCTAGTTTTTTTATAAATAAATCAAAGTTTAAAATTTTTAATTCCAATGAAGTACTAATCCTTATGTATCCCTAGTTTTTAGGAATGAATGTATTTTTCAAATTTTGATTTTCCTAAGTTTTGGTGTAGAAGTCCTTTTGTCTCCCAAATGAATAAATTTGTAATTAAATAAATAATTTCCTATTTTATCATAAAATTATGAAATCAATTTAAATAAATTTGAAATTTAAAAATTTTATCTCAACATAAAAAAAAAATAAAAAGCCTTATATCTCCAAGCTTATAAAAAACATAATCTAATAAAAAAATTAAATCATTATTCTACTTTTTTTTTGGTAGGTTATATTAAATGTGGGTTTTTGTCAAGGATCCCAAAACCTGATTACAAAGGATCAGATTACAACAAATTATAGCCCAAAGAAATAAATTAAGGAACACACTTTCCTTTGCAAAGAGAAATACATCTTTCTTTGTGCCAAAGGAAAATCGGGCAAGAAGGGAAAGCCCACCATAAGACCAAATTTGAAACAAAAGTGTACCGTCAAAACTACCAACAGACCATTTAAAAAATTCCAAATGTGAGAAAGGACAATATCTAGAATTTTAAAATTTGAATCCTCCCAAGGGTGGGAAAACCAGAAACCACCCTTGGGAAAACAAGACCTAAGAAAAAAATATTTCACATGTAGGGAAAACCAGAATGGATCTGAAAAACCACCCTAAACAAATGGGTGGAGCAGTGGAACAGAAAAATTGTGAATCCCACCAAAACAGGGATGGGAATCACATAGGGATGGTGAAATATTATTAAAACAGGAAAAACCACTCCCTAAAATCTTGAAAAATGAAGCAGCATAAAGAGGAAAATCGTAAGCTACGAAATCCTCATGCAATGGAAAAAATCCTAAAGGAAGGTACAATAGTGGATCAAGAACAAGAGGAGATTCCCAGGCTATGAAATCCTCAAGTAGAAAAAGGAAGTCTTCAAGACACAAAATCCCAACGCAGGAAACAATAGTAGTGGAACAACCCATCTAAAGGAAAAGGTAGGAAAGTGCCACAAGAATCCACAAATAAGGAGTCACAAGGAAGCACGATTGCAAACAATAGATCCCAAAATGAAAGGAAGTAGCCAGGCATCCCATACAACCTTCAGAACCAAAAATTCAAGGACGTAGAAAAGGAAAACCTGGAAGGATTCAACAACAAGAAAAAAAGAGGCCAACCCCAAAGCCACAAAAGGAACTGAAATCTTGCAGGAATGAACACCATGAACCCAAATAGCAGAGTCACAATAGAAAGTACATGACCACCTCAAAAACTAAAATGATGCTATGCAAAACTGCTCATGAAGCCAAAATTTCTCAGACCCACCAGCGAACAACTTCAAGGACACAAAAGAGAAATTCCTGAAAGGATTCAAAAACAAGAAAAATAGAGGCCCCAATGCAAGCCACAAAAGGAGCTGAAAATTTTCAAGAACCACCACTTCAATCCCAAAGAGCATAATCATAGTAGAAAGTGCATGGTCCACCCAACCAAAAGGATGTTGTGCAAAACTTCTCATGAAGCTAGAAATCCTTAGACCCAGCAAACCACAACTGAATATCCCCAAAGGACAAAAGAGAGTACAACTTCCAAAAATAACCCGAGGAAAAAGAAAATCTCAAGGAGAAACATTGAAAGATCCAAAAAACCCAAGAAAATTCCTAGGGAAAAACCCAAACCCAACCCAAAACCCAAACATCGAAGGAAAAGGTAGGATAGTGAATCAAAAGTGGAACACATATTTTCCCACCATAGGGTAAGGAAAGGGGAAGAACAATGGAAAAATGATCTCCCCCCAAAGGATATCGTCTACAACACCTTCCAATTGAAGAGGATGGGAAAAGGAGGTGCTAGGGAAGCTAGGGAAGGATCGGGGACCCGAGACATGGCCAAGGAATGGATGTAGGAAAGAGGAATAGGACTTCCAAATGAAGTTGCTTGTCATTATTCTACGTATCACTCCAACAAATTCAAATAAATTTTATCACTCAATATACTTAACTAAACAAACCAATAGACACTACTTCTCACTCCATTTAATTAAATAATCTAACCTCCATTTTATAACTCCTAATATTAACTCTAAAATATGAATTCTAAAACAAATCCTAATAATACCTTTCCCAAATTTTATGCATTTATGTTCTATTGTGAAACACTAGTTATGAATGCTTTGCCATATATGATACATGTGAATGAATTTTAATAAGTTAGTTGGAATGATGCATGTCACCAGGGTGATTCATTTTAGAATATATTAATTTCTAGAATGAAGAGGTAATTATTCACTTTGAGGTGGCATCCATTGTATCTATTGTTACGTCATTCTAACGTGTTCGAAAAACAATACTCTATGCTTTGGGCATTACAAATGTTATTGAAATATACTTTGCACTGAAGTTTGATTTTGGATCCTATGTTCACAAACCTCTCAAAGGTTATACGTTCTACCTTGTCATGTAAAAATTTCATATCCCCACACTAATCATTTAATTTTTCACTATGTTTTACTTTCCCTTGCAAACTAATTTAATCAATGCTTCACTTTCCTTGTTGTTTTCCTCTATGCTACATTCCATAATGCTGCCCAATGTTGTTGCTCATTGTAGAATGTTGTTCTAATGTAGGACATTACTTGATATTGGATGTTATTCAATGATCATAGACTAGCACCATTCAATGTATGGTTGGTACTATGACATTGCTCAAACATTTTGAGGACATCATTAGGGAAGTTTTCTTGCTTAGTTATTTAAATATACCTTTATAAATCTAACCTTTGGTTGTACCTTGATGTATGTTAGCTTTAGGTTAGTATTGCATCAGGGTTATGTATAAGGAGTTGGACTCAAAATGTACTTGTAAAAAAATGGTTAATACTAATCAAAATAAAGATGAATCATGGAGAATCCTAAGAAAATTAAATCGAGCATCTTCATACCAAAATTTGAGGTATTTTAAGCCCTAAAATATAATGTCATCTTTGGGGATACTTTTGATCTATTAAATCATCTTATAACTTCATAAAAACACCACCATTAGATCAGGCTTTAAAAGAGCTTTCTAATGAGTACAAATATGCCTATGTTTGTGAAGAACACAAGCTTATACTGAGAGGGGGGGTGAAAAGTATAAGACCTAGTTTTACTTTTTCATTTATACTTCAAAATAGTAAAGCAATATACCTAAAGCAATATCAAAGCAATGCACAATATCATCCACAAAGTGACACCAATTTTAACGTGGTTCACCCAAAATGGCTGGGCTATTTCCACAAAACTTTTCTCTAAAAGTTATCTCAAAGTTCTCTGGGAACCCTTCCCAATTACAATGTTTATGAGCCTCGTCTCAAAGGAGATACCTTCCCCCAATTAGAATTTATGAGCCTCTGCTCAAAGGAGATACCTTCCCCTCTACTCTAGAAATGATACCTCAGAAGATCAACTACCTCTACCTCTTGCTAGCATCTGGAGCTCCTTTCCACCGAAGACCTCCTGTCCTCAATGCTTAGCCTAAGAGACCTCTGCCTTCTATGATCACATCCACAGCAGCTCAACAACCTATACCAAACATAGTCAGTCGGTCTAGTACAAGTCTTCCTCTATCTGTCAGATCTGTCCAACGCTTGAACAAATCAATCCTCTGCACACAAGCCTTCTCAAATATTTGCCAAATCTGTCCTCAGGTTCTTCTCAAAGAACCAGTGCACTTCTGTCCTTAAGTTCTCTGATAAAACTATCAAACTCAGCTCACAAGTCCTCTACTAGGACCTATCCAAATCTGCTCACAAGTCCCCACCAGAACCTATCCAAAACTATTCACAAGTCCCCACTGGAACCTATCCAAGACTACTCACAAGTCCCCATCATAACCTATCCAAAAAATCAGCAAGCTCACCAAAAAAAAAACTTTCTTAGTAGGAAATCACAAAGTGAATTGTTAGATACCCAATGTGATTTTTCAAACTCATAGAAGCATAAAGAGAATTGTTAGAGACTCAATATGTTCTATACTCAACTCCCAATCTCAAAACTCAACTCAAATCAACTCAGCTCAAACTCAATCTCAAATCTGAAAACTCAACTCAATATCTGAAATGGATAGGATAGAATGCTTTCTTTCAAGAACATGAAACCCCAACAATTGCCAACTATGCAAAGAATCACATAAAAATGATACTCATGTTCTTTTCACCATCAATTAGGGCTTCAACAACAATGCTCATCAAACAAGGTTCAATCAACACCATTCAACTCAAAACACAACCTTGAAGCATTTCACAATCAACATCAGAAAAGGAAACAAGTAGAAATCCTTTTCTCTCCAATATTGTTTGAACAAAAAGCATCCACCAACTAAAATCAACAAGAGCACACACAAATTTTCAAATCATCAACAAAGGATTAAGCCCAACACTTTAACCAAGTAAATAATAGCTTGATTATTACCAATTTAATGAAAGCAAATGTCAATCTCAAAGCTATCCACTTAAGGTTTCACAACTTCACACAAGAAGCAATTTTAACCTTAAAACATCATGCTTTCATTTCCATAATCAACCAAAAGCACTCTCAACATTACAAGAAAAAAATTATCCCTTATACACCTTATTTCTCCCTTATAGTCTTATCAAAAATAAAATTTATTTCTCATAAGAATGCAATAAGATATTTCAAACAACACCTTCAAAAGAATCTTTTATCAAAATGAAACAAGCTTTAAAATCCTTATAACTCCTAAGCTATTTTTCCCTCTAATAAACTTCCTCCATCCACAAAATACACTTAGCAAAATTTAATTTTGAAAATACCTTGGCCAAAATAAAAAATAATGCTATGGAGAAATTGCACACGAATTCTAACACCACCCGTTGCATCCACTTCACGATGAAAAACCCTTTTGCGTTATTTGAATGTGGAACCTTCTGTTCGGGGAGTGTGCCAACAACCTAGCCACTATCGGTGTGCCAAATGTTCCCGATGAGGTTTAAACCTCATGCTATTAGCCTTGTTCCTTCTGCGCCAGGGATTAAATAAAACAATAGTGCCTCTGTTTCTTCTAACGCAAACACGAAGACAAAAACCTTAAGGCAGATTTATGACAAATGGCGAGTACAAAAAAATGAACAGCGAATACACAAAAATGGCAAAGACACAGTCGAACAGCAGGTTTACAAAAATGATGAAGACACAATCGAACAACGGGTTTACGAAAATGATGAAGACACAATCGGAGAAGAAATCCGAATAGCGGATCATGAAATCACAACGAGCAACTCTTTTCAAAATGCGGATGAGATCATTCTTGATTTTCATCGAGGGAGATTTATATGCATTTTTACCATAATCTCTTGACATCGGCGAGGAGTTTAACATGTCGGCGGAGGTCTTGGCTAGCACCCACAATATTAAAACATAGCACCCACATAGTTAAGACATTTGCACCATGGGTTAGGAGAACCCATTGCAAACAATAATTTAATATTTATTTAAAAATAATTAAAGGGAACCTTAACAAGGTTTTTAATTATTTAAATAAATACTTCCTCCTGGACCCAAATGCATTAAACTAATGCATCCACCTATAGTCTTTAAACCTGCCAACTTGGGGTTTACAAAAGACCTTTGAAACTGCCATGCCGAAACCTTCAAGAAACCTTTTATCAAAGCAAAACTTTTGACATCAAACAAATTCCTTCAAGAGCTTCTTGACATCAATGACAACTTATACACATGATCAAGGGCAATGTACCCAATGTACCCAAAATTGCCAACAATCTCCCCCTTTGTCATTGATGGCAAACCTTTACTAAAACACTTCTCAAGAGCCAAAACTAAAACCAATCTGTGCTAACAAGCCGACCAATCGTGCCCACAAGCCGAGAATCTTCCTTTGAAGTTTTTCTCCCCCTGACTTGAAGCTCTCCTCTTCAATTTGAAGTTCTCCCCCTTACTCATATCTCTCCCACTTTGTCATCAATGGCAAAGGGTCACCTTTGGGGCTCAGGACTAGGAATGAGCCTCTTATATTAGTCCCTCCCCCACCTCCCCGATGAGGTGATTAATTCCGGTGTGGGAGTAAAACTCCCATTAGGCACTCGATCATCATCATCTTCTATAACTTCCTTGTCGGGCCTTCTCTTGAACTCTTTGTCCATATTCCTGTTCTTGTCACTGTTCTTGTTCTTGTTCTCATCCCTGTTCTTGTCCATGTCTTGATCCTTGGACCTGATCATGCCACTGTTCCTGTTCCTGTATTTTGGAATTTCAGCTCTACACTGTCTGATTAGTGGTTGGGGTTGAAATTACAACTCACTAATATTAAAATAAGATACTATTAGCAATATTTATGTAAAGAAAAATAACCAATAATTAGAATAGAAAATATTTTATACAAGGTCTAAGTGATGGTTTTTTATGCCTTAATACTACCAAAAATATCACAGGTTAAATATCATAGGATTAATATCATCAAGGCTAAACACTTCTAGCATCAACCAATTTTTTTAAATTATCCTTCACCTATTTAAGGTTCTGCTACTTGGAATTCCTTCTTGTGTACAAGGGAGATCATAAAAAAAGGAATATATTGTAATATTGACAATGGCTAGAAGATATGTTTTGAGGAGGAAAAGTGGCTATGTAATAGCCATCTTCAGAACCGTCATGATATGATACACCTCAAACCTATGGCTAATATATTATTTGGCACACAGGTTTACAATTTTATTGATGTTGATAGGAAGTTCTAGAAACCCTTCCTCATGGTGATCTGAACGAGGACCAAAAAAGAGCTAATTTTATTTTATGTAATATTTTGCGTCTTTGTGTTATTCCCAGCTATTCGATTGAAGATAAGCTCCTGTGGGCACCCAATGAGAATGATTTTTTATCTATCAAATCTACCTACTTTATGAAAACCTAGGACAACCATGGTTTCCTTCAAAGATAATTTGGAACAATAATATTATTCCTAAAGTCTATTTTTTCGTTTGTCATGTTGTTTAGGATAAACTTCTCTCCATTCTAAATCTCTAGGTTCGGGGGCTCTCCATTCCCATCTATTTTTACCTTTGCAAATAGGATTGCAAATCCATCCAATATATTTTCCTCTCCTCTTAGTTCTCCCTCCAAGTTCTTTGCTCATTATTTTCCACTATAGTATTGTCTGGGCTCCTTCCTCCTCTCTAAATAATATTTGATTACAATGGACAAATCCCTTCAAGAGCTTCTGTGTCAAAACCTTTTGGACCTCCTATATTCCCCATTTACTATGGGAAGTTTAGCATGAACAAAATTCTAGATATTTCAATAACTCTATCCATGATTCCAACTATGTTCTTTCTAGAGTTATCCACATAGTAGCTAAAAACCTCTCTATTGCTCATGAATATGGGTGGTCAAAGTCCCTAAGTGAAGCTCAATTAACCAAGTCCCTCCATATCACTTCCTATAATTACTTCCTTCCCACTATTGTGGTTTATTGATCACTTGTCAAGTGGTCTCCTCCTGTAGACACCAAAATAGCACCAATCCGATTATGTGACTGCAAACACTAATCACTTTGACACACATAGCCCCCAGGGCAGCCCTCAGAGGTTAAAAAATGGTCCTAACCACTTTCACAGCAATTTTTGAAGGTCAGAAAGCAATTTGGCACCTTCAGACACTTTGATCCAAATCCGCCACACCCTGGGACAAATTCAAAATGGGATTCGCCCCATCCAGGGATGAATTCTGAATTCATTCCTGGGTAGGGCGAATTCCAGGTTCAATGGGAAAAAAGAGAAATTACACCAAATGGTAGCCAAGGACAGTAAATTAATGCTCCCTACCTTGCATGCGCATGTAGGTGAGCAAATTGAATGTTAGAAGATTGTCACAAGGGAAGTCATGGAAGCCCAAGTCAAGGAGGAATTTCCTCCCTCTTGGGAAGGCATGGTCACCAAGTGGTGCCCCTGCATGCCCATTCAAAGAGACCCCTTCGGTCTATAAATTGGTGAGCTTACTCACCCTAAAAAGGACAGTTGGAAGCATTTTTAAGCAATGAAGTGCTACCAAATTGATACCACGCTTTACCTTTGATTCACCTCTTCCACATCCTTGATCTCTTTTGCAAGGGAGGTCATTGGGTGGTTATTGGAAGTGTGAATCCGGATCCAAAACCCGACACTTGACCACATCGATCTACCAATTCATCGACAACACATTACAAGAGATTTTGGGCCCATCCCAAGTGGATTGGTGTCGAAATCAAGTTCCAACGATGGGTGGCCCGCCCGGACGCCCCACACTGTTGCGAGCATAATCTTCTTTTTTTAATAACGATTGGGAATTCATGGCAGATTGTTCTTTTTGTCATTTTTTTATTTTGCATTCCATATTATGCTGCTTAAATAGCTTATAATTCCAATTTCATAATGCTTTGATCAAATCTTATCATGTTTTATTGCTTTTGTTGTCCTCACTAAATTGCAGGTAGTAGCATCAAATTCTCGATGATGGAGGCCAAATTGGGGAAATCTGACCATCAAGTCTTGTCTTTAGGGAAGAAAACCAAGTTGTTGATGCTCTAGCTATCTTGGTTGATGCTTTGCCTAACTTTACCATTTGGAATGAAAATTCTCCCCCACCCCTATTTGATGGTAATCCCACACCTATTTCCTTTTTGTGATGTATCTCAGAGTTCATATTTCTTGGTTAGATGCATATTCTCCATGTTGTGGATCACTTTATTGCCAAATTTGTTTCATTCAAACAAATGATGTAATTTTTCTCCCATGCAAAAATATTCTCCAATTAAGACTTCATAGGTGTATCAATCTAGGGATTCCACCTCTAATTGGATAGCGATTCTAAAAGTTATGTTTAAAGGTTTCATTAGTTTATGGGATTTTTCTATGTTTAGATATTCTATTTCTATCATATATTCTCATAACTGGATTCACCTTGATATAATGAATGCTTTAGGTACATGGAGCTTGTGGTTCAGCATGGATATTGTCTTTGCAAGCCATATGTGGAGATATTGTAATCACATCACATTCACTAATTACCACCTATGGGATTTTTATCGATTGGTAGATGACACACTGGAGCTAATTGTTGCCTCCCCCAAACATGTGAGAAGATGCCCTTCTAGAGGAGTACAAGTATTGGCTATAATATCTTGTTGTTTCTTTTCCATTTCATGTTTTCACTATGAGGGATTCTGATATTATCTATTGAGGCTTCCTTTTTTGCCCCTTCAAGGGCTTATCTATTTATTTTTGTCTCTTCTTGTTTTTGAATAAGGTACCTCATTTTTATTTCTAATGTTTGGGATAATTTTTTCTAACTAAAATTTTTTAATAAAAGGTTATGGAAACCTTTCAAAACCCCTCTTATTGATAAAAAAAATCATAGGATCGAATATAATAGAACCATAATACAATAGGTTAAGATAATGATATGACCTGAATAATATGATTAAATTAATATGTATATCAAGGCTTTTAATATATCAAATAAAATTCAATAATAAACAAAAATATGAATGTACATAGCCTGAATCATACATGTACAAAGCATGTAGAATAACTTACAATATTAATTTCTCAAAATGTATCTAATCTGTATTACTCCACTTTCTCTTACAAATATGATACTTGATGTTTGATTTTATTTCTGTGGAGTACTATATAGCCATGGTAGAATGAATCTTTTGATACTTGACTATTCATTTCCATATGCCATGTCTCATGACTCTTGGTTTCTCTACTTGAGACTTACATACTTGACGAACACATAACTCTATATTGTATGCACACCTAGAAATGACACTTGACCTTCACTTTGCACACTCTAATATAAGACACTTGTGCACATATTGACATTACATTTTTGATCTCATACATACAGTACACTTGTGTACATAGACTTAACTGACATTTGTACACTCATTCACATGACACTTGTGCATTTCCTACACATACACACTTATATGAAATGGGAAATAATACTTCCACTCTAAATTGTGACTGAACCCTACGATAATATTTACAATATGTACTCTAAAGGTACCATGGGGGTACACTAGCATGTAAAAAAATAATATAATATACTCCGACACCCATTGTATTACATTATTTGGTTATTGAAGAATTCAGTATTTAATAATGGTCTTCATTCTTCAAGTTATCTTACAATGCATGTGATATTCTACTTGAGCTCCATCAGGTTCATATTATTCTTGCTTTTTATTCACCATCTTCTTCATGTTCTTCAATATTTATAGCTCCAATATTATAATTCTCTTGAACTCTCTTATTGTCATTAGATTTTTCTACAAGAATATTTTCTTTACCTTTATCCTTAGAATTGTAAGATTCTTTCTTTTCCTACATAGAAACTTTTGAACATTCACTTGACGCATCATAATAAATTCTTGAATTATACGAACTTTTTTTATCATTATTACGTGAAGAATGAAATATTTTTCCTAGAAATGTTTCATCAATTTCCTCCTTATTAAGAGATCTAGTCAACTCTTTTGGCTTCATATTTTCTTGTTTATGAAAGTTAAGTATAAGCAATTCCATATACATTATGATACTAATATCTAAAGGTATCATAATACTATATTTACCATCATCAATTGCTTCAATAATTATTTCTTACAAACAGTATTCAAAAGTTTCAAAATTTTCTTCTATGACTTCACTATATATTAACATTGAGACTAAGTACATTCTTTCTTTAGATTTTTCAATCAAAATTTTAATCCCAAATTTTATGATGTCTACTTTTTATTTGCTAATCATAAACTCTATATTTTTTGGTATATAAAATTTATTAAGTGTGGGGTTTAAATGGGCCCCAAACCTAAGTACATAAACTTGTAGCTAACCCAATAGCATAAGATAAGGCAGGCCTGCATATTTCTACATTGTTATCCATAGAATTTGTAGATCTTTATTAGTTTGGAGTAGACATCATTATAACTCCTAGTTTTTTTATAAATAAATCAAAGTTTAAAATTTTTAATTCCAATGAAGTACTAATCCTTATGTATCCCTAGTTTTTAGGAATGAATGTATTTTTCAAATTTTGATTTTCCTAAGTTTTGGTGTAGAAGTCCTTTTGTCTCCCAAATGAATAAATTTGTAATTAAATAAATAATTTCCTATTTTATCATAAAATTATGAAATCAATTTAAATAAATTTGAAATTTAAAAATTTTATCTCAACATAAAAAAAAAATAAAAAGCCTTATATCTCCAAGCTTATAAAAAACATAATCTAATAAAAAAATTAAATCATTATTCTACTTTTTTTTTGGTAGGTTATATTAAATGTGGGTTTTTGTCAAGGATCCCAAAACCTGATTACAAAGGATCAGATTACAACAAATTATAGCCCAAAGAAATAAATTAAGGAACACACTTTCCTTTGCAAAGAGAAATACATCTTTCTTTGTGCCAAAGGAAAATCGGGCAAGAAGGGAAAGCCCACCATAAGACCAAATTTGAAACAAAAGTGTACCGTCAAAACTACCAACAGACCATTTAAAAAATTCCAAATGTGAGAAAGGACAATATCTAGAATTTTAAAATTTGAATCCTCCCAAGGGCGGGAAAACCAGAAACCACCCTTGGGAAAAAAAGACCTAAGAAAAAAATATTTCACATGTAGGGAAAACCAGAATGGATCTGAAAAACCACCCTAAACAAATGGGTGGAGCAGTGGAACAGAAAAATTGTGAATCCCACCAAAACAGGGATGGGAATCACACAGGGATGGTGAAATATTAATAAAACAGGAAAAACCACTCCCTAAAATCTTGAAAAATGAAGCAGCATAAAGAGGAAAATCGTAAGCTACGAAATCCTCATGCAATGGAAAAAATCCTAAAGGAAGGTACAATAGTGGATCAAGAACAAGAGGAGCTTCCCAGGCTATGAAATCCTCAAGTAGAAAAAGGAAGTCTTCAAGACACAAAATCCCAACGCAGGAAACAATAGTAGTGGAACAACCCATCTAAAGGAAAAGGTAGGAAAGTGCCACAAGAATCCACAAATAAGGAGTCACAAGGAAGCACGATTGCAAACAATAGATCCCAAAATGAAAGGAAGTAGCCAGGCATCCCATACAACCTTCAGAACCAAAAATTCAAGGACGTAGAAAAGGAAAACCTGGAAGGATTCAACAACAAGAAAAAAAGAGGCCAACCCCAAAGCCACAAAAGGAACTGAAATCTTGCAGGAATGAACACCATGAACCCAAATAGTAGAGTCACAATAGAAAGTACATGACCACCTCAAAAACTAAAATGATGCTATGCAAAACTGCTCATGAAGCCAAAATTTCTCAGACCCACCAGCGAACAACTTCAAGGACACAAAAGAGAAATTCCTGAAAGGATTCAACAACAAGAAAAATAGAGGCCCCAATGCAAGCCACAAAAGGAGCTGAAAATTTTCAAGAACCACCACTTCAATCCCAAAGAGCATAATCATAGTAGAAAGTGCATGGTCCACCCAACCAAAAGGATGTTGTGCAAAACTGCTCATGAAGCTAGAAATCCTTAGACCCAGCAAACCACAACTGAATATCCCCAAAGGACAAAAGAGAGTACAACTTCCAAAAATAACCCGAGGAAAAATAAAATCTCAAGGAGAAACCCTGAAAGATCCAAAAAACCCAAGAAAATTCCTAGGGAAAAACCCAAACCCAACACAAAACCCAAACATCGAAGAAAAAGGCAGGATAGCAAATCAAAAGTGGAATACATATTTTCCCACCATAGGGTAAGGAAAGGGGAAGAACAATGGAAAAATTATCTCCCCCCCAAAGGATATCGTCTATAACACCTTTCAACCGAATAGGATGGGAAGAGGTGCCAAGGAAGCTAAGGAAGGATCAGGGACCTGAGACATGGCCAAGGAATGGATGTAGGAAAGAGGAATAGGACTTCCAAATGAAGTTGCTTGTCATTATTCTACGTATCACTCCAACAAATTCAAATAAATTTTATCACTCAATATACTTAACTAAACAAACCAATAGACACTACTTCTCACTCCATTTAATTAAATAATCTAACCTCCATTTTATAACTCCTAATATTAACTCTAAAATATGAATTCTAAAACAAATCCTAATAATACCTTTCCCAAATTTTATGCATTTATGTTCTATTGTGAAACACTAGTTATGAATGCTTTGCCATATATGATACATGTGAATGAATTTTAATAAGTTAGTTGGAATGATGCATGTCACCAGGGTGATTCATTTTAGAATATATTAATTTCTAGAATGAAGAGGTAATTATTCACTTTGAGGTGGCATCCATTGTATCTATTGTTACGTCATTCTAACGTGTTCGAAAAACAATACTCTATGCTTTGGGCATTACAAATGTTATTGAAATATACTTTGCACTGAAGTTTGATTTTGGATCCTATGTTCACAAACCTCTCAAAGGTTATACGTTCTACCTTGTCATGTAAAAATTTCATATCCCCACACTAATCATTTAATGTTTCACTATGTTTTACTTTCCCTTGCAAACTAATTTAATCAATGCTTCACTTTCCTTGTTGTTTTCCTCTATGCTACATTCCATAATGCTGCCCAATGTTGTTGCTCATTGTAGAATGTTGTTCTAATGTAGGACATTACTTGATATTGGATGCTATTCAACGATCATAGACTAGCACCATTCAATGTATGGTTGGTACTATGACATTGCTCAAACATTTTGAGGACATCATTAGGGAAGTTTTCTTGCTTAGTTATTTAAATATACCTTTATAAATCTAACCTTTGGTTGTACCTTGATGTATGTTAGCTTTAGGTTAGTATTGCATCAGGGTTATGTATAAGGAGTTGGACTCAAAATGTACTTGTAAAAAAATGGTTAATACTAATCAAAATAAAGATGAATCATGGAGAATCCTAAGAAAATTAAATCGAGCATCTTCATACCAAAATTTGAGGTATTTTAAGCCCTAAAATATAATGTCATCTTTGGGGATACTTTTGATCTATTAAATCATCTTATAACTTCATAAAAACACCACCATTAGATCAGGCTTTAAAAGAGCTTTCTAATGAGTACAAATATGCCTATGTTTCTGAAGAACACAAGCTTATACTGAGATGGGGGGTGAACAGTATAAGACCTATTTTTACTTTTTCATTTATACTTCAAAATAGTAAAGCAATATACCTAAAGCAATATCAAAGCAATGCACAATATCATCCACAAAGTGACACCAATTTTAACGTGGTTCACCCAAAATGGCTGGGCTATGTCCACAAAACTTTTCTCTAAAAGTTATCTCAAAGTTCTCTGGGAACCCTTCCCAATTACAATGTTTATGAGCCTCGTCTCAAAGGAGATACCTTCCCCCAATCAGAATTTATGAGCCTCTGCTCAAAGGAGATACCTTCCCCTCTACTCTAGAAATGATACCACAGAAGATCAACTACCTCTACCTCTTGCTAGCATCTGGAGCTCCTTTCCATCGAAGACCTCCTATCCTCAATGCTTAGCCTAAGAGACCTCTGCCTTCTATGATCACATCCACAGCAGCTCAACAACCTATACCAAACACAGTCAGTCGGTCTAGTACAAGTCTTCCTCTATCTGTCAGATCTGTCCAACGCTTGAACAAATCAATCCTCTGCACACAAGCCTTCTCAAAGATTTGCCAAATCTGTCCTCAGGTTCTTCTCAAAGAACCAGTGCACTTCTGTCCTTAAGTTCTCTGATAAAACTATCAAACTCAACTCACAAGTCCTCTGCTAGGACCTATCCAAATCTGCTCACAAGTCCCCACCGAAACCTATCCAAAACTATTCACAAGTCCCCACTGGAACCTATCCAAGACTACTCACAAGTCCCCATCATAACCTATCCAAAAAATCAGCAAGCTCACAAAAAAAAAAAACTTTCTTAGTAGGAAATCACAAAGTGAATTGTTAGATACCCAATGTGATTTTTCAAACTCATAGAAGCATAAAGAGAATTTTTAGAGACTCAATATGTTCTATACTCAACTCCCAATCTCAAAACTCAACTCAAATCAACTCAGCTCAAACTCAATCTCAAATCTGAAAACTCAACTCAATATCTGAAATGGATAGGATAGAATGCTTTCTTTCAAGAACATGAAACCCCAACAATTTCCAACTATGCAAATAATCACATAAAAATGATACTCATGTTCTTTTCACCATCAATTAGGGCTTCAACAACAATTCTCATCAAACAAGGTTCAATCAACACCATTCAACTCAAAACACAACCTTGAAGCATTTCACAATCAACATCAGAAAAGGAAACAAGTAGAAATCCTTTTCTCTCCAATATTGTTTGAACAAAAAGCATCCACCAACTCAAATCAACAAGAGCACACACAACTTTTCAAATCATCAACAAAGGATTAAGCCCAACACTTTAACCAAGTAAATAATAGCTTGATTATTACCAATTTAATGAAAGCAAATGTCAATCTCAAAGCTATCCACTTAAGGTTTCACAACTTCACACAAGAAGCAATTTTAACCTTAAAACATCATGCTTTCATTTCCATAATCAACCAAAAGCACTCTCAACATTACAAGAAAAAAATTATCCCTTATACACCTTATTTCTCCCTTATAGTCTTATCAAAAATAAAATTTATTTCTCATAAGAATGCAATAAGATATTTCAAACAACACCTTCAAAAGAATCTTTTATCAAAATAAAACAAGCTTTAAAATCCTTATAACTCCTAAGCTATTTTTCCCTCTAATAAACTTCCTCCATCCACAAAATACACTTAGCAAAAATTAATTTTGAAAATACCTTGGCCAAAATAAAAAATAATGCTATGGAGAAATTGCACACGAATTCTAACACCACCCGTTGCATCCACTTCACGATGAAAAACCCTT
Source organism: Wollemia nobilis (assembly GCA_028583015.1). Classification (NCBI taxonomy): domain Eukaryota; kingdom Viridiplantae; phylum Streptophyta; class Pinopsida; order Araucariales; family Araucariaceae; genus Wollemia; species Wollemia nobilis. The sequence continues at coordinate 1,468,171 of JAQPPZ010000078.1, read as the reverse complement.
TTGCGTTATTTGAATGTGGAACCTTTTGTTCGGGGAGTGTGCCAACAACCTAGCCACTATCGGTGTGCCAAATGTGCCCGATGAGGTTTAAACCTCATGCTATTAGCCTTGTTCCTTCTGCGCCAGGGATTAAATAAAACAATAGTGCCTCTGTTTCTTCTAACGCGAACACGAAGACAAAAACCTTAAGGCGGATTTATGACAAATGGCGAGTACAAAAAAATGAACAGCGAATTCACAAAAATGGCAAAGACACAGTCGAACAACAGGTTTACAAAAATGATGAAGACATAATCGAACGACGGGTTTACGAAAATGATGAAGACACAATCGGAGAAGAAATCCGAATAGCGGATCATGAAATCACAACGAGCAACTCTTTTCAAAATGCGGATGAGATCATTCTTGATTTTCATCGAGGGAGATTTATATGCATTTTTACCATAATCTCTTGACATCGGCGAGGAGTTTAACATGTCGGCGGAGGTCTTGGCTAGCGCCCACAATATTAAAACATAGCACCCACATAGTTAAGACATTTGCACCATGGGTTAGGAGAACCCATTGCAAACAATAATTTAATATTTATTTAAAAATAATTAAAGGGAACCTTAACAAGGTTTTTAATTATTTAAATAAATACTTCCTCCTGGACCCAAATGCATTAAACTAATGCATCCACCTATAGTCTTTAAACCTTCCAACTTGGGGTTTACAAAAGACCTTTGAAATTGCCATGCCGAAACCTTCAAGAAACCTTTTATCAAAGCAAAACTTTTGACATCAAACAAATTCCTTCAAGAGCTTCTTGACATCAATGACAACTTATACACATGATCAAGGGCAATGTACCCAATGTACCCAAAATTGCCAACAATCTCCCCCTTTGTCATTGATGGCAAACCTTTACTGAAAACACTTCTCAAGAGCCAAAACTAAAACCAACTGTGCTAACAACTGACCAACTGTGCCCACAACTGAGAATCTTCCTTTGAAGTTTTTCTCCCCCTGACTTGAAGCTCTCCTCTTCAATTTGAAGTTCTCCCCCTTACTCATATCTCTCCCACTTTGTCATCAATGGCAAAGGGTCACCTTTGGGGCTCAGGACTAGGAATGAGCCTCTTATATTAGTCCCTCCCCCACCTCCTGATGAGGTGATTAATTCTGGTGTGGGAGTAAAACTCCCATTAGGCACTGATCATCATCATCTTCTATAACTTCCTTGTCGGGCCTTCTCTTGAACTCTTTGTCCATATTCCTGTTCTTTTCACTGTTCTTGTTCTTGTTCTCATCCCTATTCTTGTCCATGTCTTGATCCTTGGACCTGATCATGCCACTGTTCCTGTTCCTGTATTTTGGAATTTCAGCTCTACACTGTCTGATTATGTGACCTTTATTGTTGCACTTGAAACACTTGACAATGTTGTTTCTCTAAGGTAAACTTGATCTTTGAATCCACCAGTTCTGACCAAACCTATTCTGACCAAACCTATTCTGGCCAAACTTGTTCTGACCAAAACTGTTCTGACCAAACCTATTCTGGCCAAACCTGTTCTGACCAAACCTGTTCTGACCAAACCTGTTTTGATCAAACCTGTTCCTGTTATTTACCTTGCAATAGACTGCCTTGTGCCCAAACTATTTACAAGAGTAGCAATACCCTTGAAATTAACTAGCACTTATGAAACTATCATTTACCTTCTTCACTTGAGCCATGTAATGTGAAGCCATGTGACCAAACCTATGACAAGCAAAACATCTGCCTTGAAACTTTTCTTTATTTGACCTCTTGGGTCCTGAATACTTCTTCTCATTCTGAATTATGTTTTCTGTATCTATGCATCTATCATTCAAGGACTCCTTTTCTAAAATACTTTCCTCATCAGAACTCTCTTTCTTTTGGAGTCTCTTACTAGACTCTCCAACTTTTTCCTTGTGTGGCTTAACAAAACCAAGGCCTGTTTTATCTGTTGTCTTTCTTTGACCTTTGATGAGTGACTTAAAATTTTTGGAGCTATATTGAAACCTGTAAAGCTTGTCCTTGTACTCTTTAGTTTCCTCTTTCAAAGAATCCATTTTATGTTCTAACTCACTATACTCAAGAACCTTAGACTCTAACTCATCCTTGAGTTCTTGTGTCTTAGCTATAGAGAAGTCAAGAATTTCTATAAGATCATCTCTCTCCATACAACATTCATCTAACTTATCCTTGAGTCTAGCATTCTTCTTTCTTTTCTTTTTCAAAGCACTAAGAGCACTAATAATTTCACCTTCAAGATCAACTTCACCTTCCTCTATATATTCCTCTATTTGTTTGCTTTTTGAATCATCAAAACCTTTCTCAGATTTCTTATCACTAGAGGTGCTACCCTTTTCAAAAACCATACATGCATCTTCCTTATAGTTTTCTGAAGCATCCTCATACATAATAGAAACCAAATCATTATTTGTGCAATCATCCTCAAGGTGACCAAAGTTTCCACATCTAAGACATTTCATGATAATGAATCTATGTTTCGGTTCTTCCTCTTTTTTTGATATGAACAACATCTCATTTTCATCATAACTTGAAGAACTTTCACTATCACTACTAGAACACTTACTTGCTTTGTCTAGGTAAAAATTCTTCTTGTGCTTGTGAGAATACCTCTTTCCTTGATTGTTGTGCTCATCTTTGTTCTTCCTATGATGCTTGTGCTTTTCAGAATCCTTGCTCTTAGAATCTTGTTTATCTTCATCACTTTCATTCTTGCGAATAGTACAGTCAGTAGCATAATGACCAAACTTTCCACATTTGAAACATCTTATATTTTTCATACTTTTGTGCTTTCTAGAAAACTTGCCTTTCTTGCTATAATATGCCTCTTCATCACTAGAAGACTCATCACTATCTTGAAGTTGTTTACCCTTGGATTTCTTGGTAGCCTTGAAAGCTGCATCTTTCTTGACATCAACCTTCACTTGAGTTCTCAACTCAAATGCTGCAAGTATACTATGGAGCTCATCCTTTTTCAACTTATCCAAATCTTTAGCTTCCTCAATAGCAAAAATCTTTTCACTAAATCTATTAGGAAGATATCTTAAAATCTTATCACAAACATCATTTTCAGCAAGCTCAAGACCTAAGTCTTTCATGGAGTTAACAACCTCATCCATACGAAGCATGTAGTCACTAATATTTTCATCATAATTCATCTTGAGTTGTTCAAACATACCTTTGAAGTGTCTCAACTTGGCCTTTCTGACATTTGTATCACCTGTATGAACCACCTTCAACTGTTTCCACATTTTACTAGCTGTCTTGCAATGAATCACCTTGGTGAGATCCGCTCTATGTAAGCCTTTCAGGATTGCATTCATTGCCTTTGAATTGCTGTGATGTAGGAGCATTTCTTCCTTAGTAATAGGACCATGTACAAGAATAGTGTACTCATCTTCAATCACTTCCCAAACCTCATTACCAAGTGCCATTAGATGAACCTTCATCCTTGCACTCCAAAGACCAAAATCTGACCCATCAAGAATAGGTGCTTTGCATTGCCACTTGAATGATCCATTGTGTTCTTTACTAGCTTTTCCTTCAAGTTGTTAAAATTTTCGAAGGCACCGGCTCTGATACCAATTGAAGAACACAAGCTTATACTGATAGGGGGTGAACAGTATAAGACCTCTTTTTACTTTTTCCTTTATACTTCAAAATAGTAAAGAAATACACCCAAAGCAATATCAAAGCAATGCACAATATCATCCACAAAGTGACACCAATTTTAACATGGTTCACTGAAAATGGCTGGGCTACGTCCATAAAACTTTTCTCTAAAATTTATCTCAAAGTTATTTGGGAATCCTTCCCAATTACAATGTTTATGAGCCTCGGCCCAAAGGAGATACCTTCCCCCAATCAGAATTTATGAGCCTTTGCTCAAAGGAGATACCTTGTCCTCTGCTCTGGAAATGATCCCTCAGAAGATCAACTGCCTCTACTTCTTGCCAGCACGTGGAGCTCCTTTCCATCGAAGACCTCCTATCCTCAATGCTTAGCCTAAGATACCTCTGCCTTCTATGATCACATCCATAGCAGCTCAACAACCTATACCAAACATAGTCAGTCAATCTAGTACAAGTCTTCCTCTATCTATCATATCTGTCCAACGCTTGAAAAAATCAATCCTCTGCACACAAGCCTTCTCAAAGACTTGCCAAATTTGTCCTCAAGTTCTTATCAAAGAACTAGTGCACCTCTGTCCTCAAGATATATGATAGAACTATCAAACTCAGCCCACAAGTCCTCTTCTAGGACCTATCCAAATCTGCTCACAAGTCCCCATCGGAACCTGTCCAAAATTTTTCACAAGTCCCCATCGGAACCTGTCCAAGAATGCTCACAAGTCCCCACTGGAACCTATCCAAAAACTCAGCAAGCTCACCAAAAAAAAAAAACTTTCTTAGTAGGAAATCACAAAGTGAATTTTTAGAGACCCAATGTGATTTTTCAAACTCATAGAAGCATAAAGAGAATTTTTAGAGACTCAATATGTTATATACTCAACTCCCAATCTCAAAACTCAACTCAAATCAACTTAGCTCAAAATAAATCTCAAATCTAAAAACTCAACTCAATATCTGAAATGGATAGGATAGAATGTTTTCTTTCAAGAACATGAAACCCCAAAAATTGCCAACTATGCAAATAATCACATAACAATGATACTCATGTTCTTTTCACCATCAATTAGGGCTTCAACAATAATGCTCATCAAACAAGATTCAATCAACACCATTCAACTCAAAACACAACCTTGAAGCATTTCACAATCAACATCAGAAAAGGAAAAAAGTAGAATTCCTTTTCTCTCCAATATTGTTTGAACAAAAAGCATCTACCAACTCAAATCAACAAGAGCACACATAACTTTTCAAATCATCAACAAAGGAGTAAGCCCAACACTTTAACCAAGTAAAGAATAGCTTGATTATTACCAATTTAATGAAAGCAACTGTCAATCTCAAAGCTGACCACTTAAGGTTTCACAACTTCACACAAGAAGCAATTTTAACCTTAAAACATCAAACTTTCATTTCCATAATCAACCAAAAGCACTCTCAACATTACAAGAAAAAAATTATCCCTTATACACCTTATTTATCCCTTATAGTCTTATCAAAAATAAAATTTATTTCTCATAAGAATGCAATAAGATATTTCAAACAACACCTTCAAAAGAATATTTTATCAAAATAAAACAAGCTTTAAACTCCTTATAACTCCTAAGCTGTTTTTCCCTCTAATAAACTTCCTCCATCCGCAAGATACACTTAACAAAAATTAATTTCGAAAATACCTTGGCCAACATCAAAAATCATGCTATGGAGAAATTGCGCATGAATTCTAACACCACCCGCTACGTCCACTTCATGATGAAAAACCCTGTCACGTTATTCGAAAGCAAAACCTTTTATTCTGGTAGCGCGCCAACAGCCTAGCCGCTACCGGTGCGCCAAAGGTGCCCGATGAGGTTTAAACCTCACGTTGTTAGCCTTGTTCCTTTTGTGCTAGGGATTAAATAAAACAATAGTGCCTCCCTTTCTTCTGACGTGAACACGGAGACGAAAACCTTATGATAGATTTACGACAAACGGTGAGTACAAAAAAATGAACAACAGATACACGAAAACAGCGAAGACACAATCGAACAGCAGGTTTACAAAAATGGCAAAGACACAATCGAATAATGGGTTTACAAAAATGGCGAAGACACAATCGGAGAAGAAATCCAAACAACAGATCACGAAATCACAGTGAGCAACTCTTTTCAAAATGCGGATGGGATCATTCTTTATTTTCATCAAGGGAGATTTATATGCATTTTTACCATAAGCTCTTGACGTCGGCAAGGATTTTAACACGTCGACGGAGGTCTTGGCTAGCACCCACAATCTTAAAACATAGTGCCCACATAGTTAAGACATTTGCGCCATGGGTTAGGAGAACCCATTGCAAACAATAATTTAATATTTATTTAAAAATAATTAAAGGGAACCTTAACAAGGTTTTTAATTATTTAAATAAATACTTCCTCCTGGACCCAAATGTATTAAACTAATGCATCCACATGTAGTCTTTAAACCTTCCAACTTGGGGTTTACAAAAGACCTTTGAAACTGCCATGTCGAAACCTTCAAGAAACCTTTTATCAAAGCAAAAATTTTGACATCAAACAAATTCCTTCAAGAGCTTCTTGACATCAATGACAACTTATACACATGATCAAGGGAAATGTACCCAATGTACCCAAAATTGCCAAAAGTTTGGATATATATTGTGGTGAATTGACCCTAAGAAAATATTGGTCCTAAAACTTTTAGGCGAATGGAACGACATTAAGGGTCCTCATATTTGCCTATTTCTAATTTTGGAAATCCTAATATTTTCCCAATTTGCAAATATTCACCACTATGCATAACCTTGTATTGCATTATAGTTTTAACTCCTTAATTTGAATTACTTAATCCTTTTTTGCTTCATCTTGATTCGAATGGCTCTCTCTTTTTCTGCTATGGAGTTGCATTGAATGCCCCTTCCCTTTTCTATTATACCTTGAGACTCTTCATGAACCTATACTTTTGCTTATATATTTTTGATCATAGTCCTATATAGAAGTCTCTTTATTTCACTTAGACTCTTCTTTATGGCTATTATATCTAGAGTCTTCTTTTTAATATTGTTTTTGTATCTTGTTCTATATATGGATTTCAATTTCAAGCCTTCAAGAACCCTTATAAAGGTAAATATATACCTAAATAATTCTAACTATTCAATATCTATCTTCTCAGTACCAATTTCAAGGTCAAAATGACCTGAAACATTCTTTCTCTTATGTCAAGGTCTGTCTTCAAGATCTAAAACTATCATTCTTATGTGAAGGTCTATATATAAGACCTAAAATATTATTTTCATATGCGAAGGTCTATCTTCAAGACTTGAATCTGTCTTTATGTAAAGGTCAATTTATTTGTGACCTAAAAATCCAATGTTAGGATTTTTGAAATCTAAATATTTAATATCTTGCAACTCTAATTAAACAGTTGCTTGATGAAAAATTTATACTAATATATCCTTCTTTTGTTCTACTTTCTCTTACACTTAGAAGATGAAATTCTTCTCTATCTACTATAAGAAGTTTCTCACACTTTTGATGATACTTTATTTGAATCTAGCTGCAACTCTTTTTTAATAATGTCTTAGGTAACACCTAAGAATACACAAAAAATTTGAAGGTGAATTGGATATCCATAATGCCTTAAATCTATGTCAATATGACTCAAATTTCCATGATGCCACAATCAAAGTCAAGATGACTTGATTATCCCAAATTCTTCAAATTTCTTATGAGTTGATAGAAATTGGTATCTAAGAAATATTTATGCCTAAAATACTTCTATCTATTAAATAAATGCCAAGGGTTGGCGATGATTAATATCTTAAAGCTGATATGCCTTCTAATATAGATGATTCCTAGCCTTCACTACTTATAGCCATGAAAAGAATATATATGTGAGTCCTAGCATTCATTGCTTATTCTTTAACTGTGGAATGATTCTATAGTTGAGTCCTAGTATTCATTGGTTATTCTTCAACTGTGGAAAGACTATATCCTTTCTACTCACTATGACCTTACAATAGAGTTCGAGTATCACTACCTCTAAAGTAGATAACCTCTCAACCATTTTATCAAACTGCACAAATTAATTTTTTGTAAGTAGCTAAATTAAATTCTATCAACATGGACATAATTTATTTGTAGATTTGATACCACTGATGGCTTTTTAAGCCTTAATACTATGATAAATCTTATAGGATTGAATATTATATAAGCACAATATAATATGGTCAAGATAATTATATGAGCAAAATAGTATGAGAAAATGTATATGTATATCAAGGCTTTAATATATCAAATATCATTCAATAATAAACAATAATATGAATGTAGATAGCCTAAATCATACATGTACAAAGTATGTAGCACAACTTAGAATATTAATTACTCAAGATGGATGCTTGATTTGATATGATACTTGATGCTTGATTTTATTTCTATGGAGTACTATATAGCTATGGTAGAATGGCTCTTTGAATAGTTGACTATTCCTTTCTATATGCGAAGTCTCATGACTCTTGGCTTCTCTACTAGACACTTGTATACTTGATGAACACATGACTCTATATTTTATGCACACCTATACATGACTCTTGAAATTCACTTTGCACATTCTAATATAATATGTGTGCACAATGTACATTACATATTTGATCTCATACATACAAAACACTTGTGCATATAGTCTCAATTTACATTTGTACACTCACTCACATGACACTTATGAATTTCCTGCACATTACAAATTTAAATAAAATTTGTGCATTTCTTGCACATACACACTTACATGAAAGGGAAAATAATACTCACACTTTAAACTATGACTCAACACTAATCTAATATTTACAAGATATACCATCAAGGTACCATAGGGGTACATTAGCATGTACCACAAAATGTAATATACTCCAACACTAAGAGGATTCTACTTTACCAATGTCATCCATAGGTTATCATCAAGTTTCCACATGTCATAAATAATTCTCTAATAAAATATTGTTGTCAAAGGAGTGGCTATTTTAGTAGTTGGTAATATATTTTAATTTGAAAAGCACATAAACTATATACATGCAACTAGTGAGTGATATTTGATACAATTTATGAATTCCATTATTGTACTATACTAATATGTTATTATCATGTAGATTTAGATATGGTAGGAGAATGTGGTGCATTTATAAAAATTTCTTAATACCTTGAACTAACTCAATCAAGCATCTTTATATAATATCAATGTTAGGTATACTATCTAGACTCAATCAATCTCTTAATATTAATATTGATATATTTTAGTATATCCTTGATGATATAGCCATCCCCCATCTACACCCCATTGCCTATCATTCAAATAATTTTAATAGCATTGTACTAGCCATCCCCCATTTATGAGAAGAAATTATATACTACATATATGAATTTCATAAACGACAGCTAAATATTGGGTGAAATTATAGACATCATCAATTTTAATCACAAGGGTCTTTAATTTAATAAATTTTAATTAAATCATATGAATTTGAAAATATAACTATAAAAATTCCACATTCTGATGAAATATTGGAAGAGAAAGAAGAATAATACTACTAGCTACATCATAGATCCATCAATATTGATGCTAATACATATAATGGATGCCCACATACATGACTATATATATTAGAGTTTGATGTACTATCAAAATTGTGACATTGATGTGACGGATGGAGAAGCAAGGAGGAGGAGCGAGAGGTCTAGGGGCATCAAACCCTAGGTGTGGGACTTCAGAGGGCAGATCAGCAGACGTGGCAGGTGGGGGCTCTGGCGAGATAGCAGGCCCCCGGGCGGAGGATGTGGACAAGGAAGTTCTATTGGAACCGGTCCAAGGGCGTTGGGCGGATGCGGTTGAAGATTTCTACGAGGGGGACCCGGGACTCTATGCGTCGGGATCAAAGGAAGACCCAAGAAGGAGACAAAGAGAAACACGGCAGCTGGAGACCTTCATATCTTAATGCTCTTCGCGGTAAGCAAAAATTATCCGACTCTTGTTTTAATCTAAAATCTGTCAATGGTAGGTTGCACATCCCGGATTCCTTAGCTCGGCATGTGGCTATGGAGGGCGAGAACATCTTTGGTGGCTAAATTTATGGGGGTGAGGCCGGACATGGAAGTCATAAGGATATGGGCTATCCAAAAATGGCGGCCAAGGGCCGGTATGATGATTAAGGCTTTACCCAAGAGTTTTCTTTTGGTGACATTTCAATGTGAACGGGACATGGAAAGGACTCTCCAAGGAGGTCCTTGGTTTTTTGGGAAAAGGGGCTTGTATCCGAAGCGTTGGTCCCCCGATTTCCAACCCCCGGACTCGGAGTCTTTGGATTTGGCTCCTATTTGGGTTAAGATGCCGGGATTACCTCTGCTTTCTGGAGCGAGACAAATATTGGGTGGGATAGCTACGAGAGATTGGAGAACTAATAGCTATTGATCCTGCAACCTTGAGCAAAACAAGACTCTGTACTGCTCGCATGTGTGTGTTGGCGGACCCGAGTAAAGAGCTCCCTAAATCCATTATTTTGTCGTCTATGTTTGGCCTTCATACTCGGGTATTTGAATATGAAAATATGTCTTTTAAGTGTAGTGTTTGTGGGAAGGTAGGGCACCGGGGTATCCACTTGCATTTCCAAGAACCGGCCCCCACTCCAAAATGCTTGATCCTCAAACCCAGAATAATATCCCTCCCCCGCGAGATCTCCATTCCTACCCAACTTGGGCCTCAAGGACGTGGAGCTCGAAATCCGAATATCAGAGACACTGTTCGCCCTATTGTAAGCAAGAGGCAACGTTTTAACCCTCCTCCCAAAAATTCCTATGCCCCAAAACCCTCTCACGGGGAGGCTGGTCCCTTTGATGGGAACCCTCAAGCTCAACTTTGCTCCTAAGATGATACTGACAAGCCTCGAGCCAAATCACAAAGGAAAGAACCCCATAGATCAACGCCACAGGGCAAGTAAGTTTGATTGGGTGATACGGGAGGCCTATGGAGGCTCGGTGGAAGTGGTCCCATGTCTTGCGAGAGGAATTTATGGGAAGAAATTCCAAGGAGATCAACATCCCGGTGGAGAACAGTTTTGATGCATTAAATCATTTGAAGGGAGATCGGATGGACAGCCAAGAAGTGGAATTCGAGGTAGAGGAGACTCAAGAGAAGGATTTAGAGGAGAAAAATCGAGAGGAAGGAGCGAGGAAACTAATAATACGAGGCAAGGATACTCGGGGAGGAAGAGGTGAACCACCAAGATCGGTGTAACCCCAAAGCGGGGAAAAAAGAATCTACTAATCAAGAAGCTAAGAGCACGGAATCATCTCCATTGTCAAAAAGACCGGTTAACCTAGGAAAGCAGATTGTTACCCCAAATACCAAGGCCGACCTACCCAAGATGGTTACTAGAAGCCAAGTGAATCCCAAGGAACTTCAACCTAGAGCGGATGTATGGGGATATGGTTCGGTAGGAAGAGGGAAACCTAGCAATGCTGCCTTAAGGCGAGAAAGAAGCGAGAGCGAGGAGTGGGCGATGGCACTCAAGCGGTGTTGCTCTTTGGGGCGAAGGCTCGAGGATCCAAAGCCCATAAATGAAGATCCTTTCATGGAATATTCGTGGGAGTAATCCTGCCAAAAATAAGAGCTTTGTATGCTCTTAGACAAGAACACAAACCGGATATGATTTTTCTTGCAAGAAACTAAAATGGAGGAGAGTAGAGTTATTCCTTTTAAGAATAGGACTTGGCGAGAAGGCTGAAGTAGTAGGCCAAGAGGCCATTGGAGCAGACGAGGAGGGTTCTTGGTTATGTGGAACAAAAATGTGATTGATAGTAGAGTGATTCCGATGTCTAGTTGGTTTATTTGTCTCTTATGTGTGGATAAAACCACACGGGAAGAGTGGATCTTAACGAATGTATATGCTCCGGTTAGACGAGGGTCGAGAAGGGTTCTTTGGAGTCAGCTAGCTGAATTGAGGGAGACGGTCCCCAACTACCCTTGGATTGTGGCGGGGGATTTCAATTGCTACCTTAATCCTGTAGATAAATTGGGGGGCTCTCAAAGAATATCTGCTGATATCTACGAGTTTAGAGATTTTGTTGAGCAACATGAGGTGATGGATGTGGACCTGCGTAGATTCTCCTATACATGGTCTAACAAAAGATTGAAGGAAAACCAAATTCGAGATAAGATTAGATAGGTTTCTTCTTTCTCAAGAATGCACGGAGAGGTTTGGGGACTCTTCATTAACGGCACTCCCAAGAATCGGGTCTGATCACAGCCCAGTTCTGTGGGAAGCGAGGGGAGGACTCTAAGAAAAGATACATGAGACCCTTTCGATTCGAACTTATGTGGTTCCAACATCGGGATCTCAAGGATGCGGTTTGCCCAATGGTGGGACAAAAAGTATAATGGTTCGAAACCGGCCCAAGTGGCATGTAAACTAAGGAATGTGAAGGCTAACATTAGAGAGTGGAACAAAACTTCCTTTGGCAATATTTTTGTTAAAAAGGCGAGAACTAAAAGACAAGATCAATGAACTACGGGAGAAGTTGAAGTCGGAGCGACTTACGAGAGGATCGAGAAACCGGGAGAGGGAGGCATTGGCCGAATACCACACGATGCTAGGATTTGAAGAAACCTTTTGGAGGCGAGAAATCCAGGCTGCGTTGGTTAAAGGAGGGTGACGAGAAATACAAAGTTCTTCCATGTCTCTACTCTTCGCCATGGGAGTACTAACAAAATTAAGGAGATCAAGATGGCCGATGGGTCTAACACCAAAGATATGGAAGACATAAGGAGGGAAGCGGTTGAGTACTTTAAATCGTTGCTAGAAGATGTAAATCCGACTATTGAAGAAGAGGACTCTCTGTTGGCAGCCATTCCACCCCTCGTGGCGATAATCTTAATGGATTCTTACTTAGTCCTTTCACAAAGGAGGAAATCAAGAAGGTCGTTTTTGACATGGATGGTAACGACTCCCCGGGACCGGATGGCTTCCCTGCAGCTTTCTTCCAGAAGTTTTGGGATATCCTAGGCAATGATGTAGTGGAAGCTATAATTGAGGCTCAAAAGGACATGGAAATCCCAGAAGGAGTTAATGCTACTTTTTTAGTGCTCATCCCTAAACTAGTGGGAGCAATGGAATTTTCCGGTTTCGCCCTATCGGTTTATGTAACACTACGATGAAGATTCTCACAAAAAAAATCGCCAATAGGGTGAAGGTTATCCTTCCTTTCATCATTGATATGAACCAAGGTGGCTTTGTGAAAGGGCGACAAATATTGGATGGTATCATCACAATTCATGAGGTTATTCATTCAATGGTGACTAGTAAGGAAGCGGGTATGTTACTAAAGCTTGATATGAATAAAGCCTACGACCGGGTCTCATGGCGGTTCCTCACCAAGATTTTGGGTAAGTTTGGTTTATGTCCCCAGTGGATTAAGTTGATTTTTAGTTGTATCTCTACTACAAGATTTTCTGTCATGGTGAATGGGTCACCCTCCGGTTACTTTAAGAGTGAAAGGGGGTTGCGACAAGGAGATCCTTTGTCTCCATACTTGTTTATTATTTTAGCGGAAGCATTGGGTAGGAACATTTCAGCGGCGGTGGCGAGATGGTCAATTGGAAGGTTTTAAACCGGCCTCAACGGCGAGGCCGGTGTCTCACCAACGGTTTGTGGATGATACAATCATTGTGTCCAAAGCCTCGGTGCCTCAAGCTAGGAAGTTGAAGAGAATTCTAACCAAGTATGAGACGAGACGGGGACGGTACATAAACTATAAGAAGAGTAGCATCTATTTCTTTAACACGCCTGGTGGGAGGGAGGAAAGAATAGCTAACCTCTTCGGTTGTGGAAAGGAGCTTCTACCCGCAACTTATCTAGGCATGCCTATGTTCGAAGGAAGAATGAAGGCTACTTTGTGGAACTCGAGTCATTGACGGGATCTCCAAAAAGTTAGCGGGGTGGAAGGGCGGCCTTCTCGGCTCCGCGAGGAAAAGCCTTATTAGTTCAAACTACTTTACGAGCATTCCAATTTCTTGCATGTCTCTATTTAGAATGCTGCAAAGGTCCGAGCTACATTGGAGCTAATTCAACGCAACTTCTTGTGGTCGGGTTCGAGAGGAGAGAAAGAGAATTTCGTTGGTAGCATGGAATCGGGTGTGTGCAAGCAAGGATCGGGGGGCACAGGGGTTAAAGAGAATGAAAGAATTGAATCAAGCTACGATTGGCAAACGGGTATGGAGATTTATCAATAATGATCAATTGGGATGGGTAAAACTTCTTAAGGCAAAATATATCGAAATAATCGGGACTTCTGAAAGTGATAATCTTCCTAGAGGATCCTATTTTTGGAATTGTTTGCTCGAATGTCGGGAGGTAGTCGGGAAAGGCATCGAGATGGAGAATTGGTAATGGAAGACAAGTGGACTTTTGGAAAGACCCGTGGTTGGAAGAGGCCCCTACGAAAGATAACTTAGACCTTCGGGGTCCTCCAACATAAACTTTCGAAGGAAATGGGAGGAAAAGTAGGGGATTTTATTGCTTGTAGCACAGGAAACTTCTTCTTGGAAGAAAATCACGAGTTCATAATACGTCGAGCAAGAGAATGTGGCCCTAACCAAACTCAATGATGCTTTAAGGGTGTTCCCGATCATTCCTGGGGGAGGAAGAGACAAGGCGATTTGGGGCAAAACTACAAGTGGGATCTATTCGGTAAAAGCGCCTATAAGTTAATCCACTCGGGATTCAATGGGTGGACTCCGACTTCGTTATTTGGTTAAATAATTTAACCCCAAAAATAGCTTTCTTCTTTTGGTTGGCGAGTTCAAAATAAGATCCGACAACGAGATAATCTGCAAAGGAGAGGTTTCCAATTCATCAATCGATGTATCTTGTGTGAGAAAGCAATAGAATACGTAAGTCATATATTTCTAACTTGTGATTTTTCTTGTACGAGTCTTCCAAATGATCTGTCCAAATTTCATATAGATTGGGTCTGTCCAAATAGCATGTCGACTTACGCATACGGTGGGCTTCCCCCTTAGGGCAAAGCTTTTGACTTGGCTCCGGAAGCTCGGCTTACCCCATTTTTTATGGGGGATATGGAATGAGAGAAATAAGAGAGTATTTAAAGGACGTAAGAAAGATCCGAGGTTATGTGGTAATAAAATAATCGAGCTTTGAAAGAAAGCTGGAAAACTTTCTTCTTCAAAAATGAGACCATGTCTCTAAGGGAAAGGAGGATTTTGCGGAGCCGGGGAGAGGAACTTCCAGGACCTAGACATTACAACCAACCCACGGGATGGTGTCAAGTGGATACCCCCCACACAAAAGTGGGTTAAGTTTAATTTTGACGGGGCGGCTAAAAGGAAATCCGGGGCTGCGGGAGCGAGGAGGAGTTTTGAGAAATGAGGAAGGAAAAGTGGTCCTTGCCTTTCTCGAGCCTTTGGGAACTCAAACAAATCATTTTGCGAAGCCCGAGCACTGCATGCGGGCAATGAGAATTGCCAGACTTGAGGGTTATAAGGAAGTTATCTTTGAAGGGGATTCACTTAATATAATCAAGGCAATTAAGGAGGATAAAGACCCCAGTTGGACCATATTGGAGCTTATCCTAGAAGCAAAGATTCATAAATCTCATTTGGTTAATGCCCGAATCCAACACACCTTCGAGAGAAGGGAACCGAGCGGCGGATCTAATGGCAAATATTGCGGTTTACGTTGGGGAGATGCAAATTTGGAAGGATAACTTCCCTCAAGAACTATTGGTGTTGTCTGCTAGAGAAGAGCTAAGATCAAACCTGTTAGAGCATCGGGGAGATCGAGAGGGGCTGATGATGAGTAATCCGACGAGATGGAATTAGGCGAGAAAAGGCATCCCATTTCTTTGGGGCACAGGGAGGTGACAAGTGTACGGTCCGGCAACCTAGTGTTAGTAAGTGCTAGGTGTTGTTTGGTTTTTGTTTTATCTGAATAGTCAAGCGACAAGTATGGGGCTTGTGGACTCTAAGTATGGCTTAATGTGAGTCTTAGAAAGATCCATTTTGTATTTTGATTATACGGGCTTGATGCTAGAACCAGCCCATTTTGACTTTGTAAAAGGTTTGTGGACCTTATAACCACCTCTACCTTATACCAAAAAAAAAAAAAAAATTGTGACATTGATCAAAGTCATCACATCTTGGTATAGATTGACCCACTTCTAGACCAAAACCTTACTAATAGACCCAAATTTCATGTATCTCATCTCTATATTTTACCTAACATGTGTTTTTCACACTTGATATGGGATGCACAATATTTGAAAGTATCTAGATACTTTATAATTAATAATACCTTGAAATGTTATAAAATCAGTTAAAAACCAAAGGAAAATTGGGCAGGAAGGGAATGTCCGCCAGAAAACCAAATTTGAAACAAAAGCGTACCATCCAAACTACCAACAAACCATTTAAAAAATCCCAAAGGTGAGAAAGGACAAGAGCTAGAATTTTAAAATTTGAATCCTCCCAAGGGTGGGAAAACCAGAAACCACCCTTGGGAAAACAGGACCTGAGAAAAAACTATTTCCCACATAGGGGAAAACCATAATGGATCTAAAAAACCACCCTAAACAAATGGGTGGAGTAGTGGAACAAAAAAATTGTGAATCCAACCAAAACAGGGATGGGAATCACACAGGGATGGTGAAATATTAATAAAATAGGAAAAAACACTCCCTGAAAGCCTAGAAAATGAAGAAGCATAAAGAAGATAAACAATCAAGCATCTTTATATAGTATCAATGCTAGGTATACTATCTAGACTCAATCAATATCTTAAGATTAATATTGATATATTTTAGTATATCCTTGATGATATAGCCATCCCCCATCTACACCCTATTGCCTATCATTAAAATAATTTCAATAGCATTGTACTAGCCATCCCCCATCTATGAGAAGAAATCATATACTATGTATATGAATTTCATAAACGACAACTCTATATTGGGTAAAATTATAGACATCGTCAAGGCTCTTTAATTTAATAAATTTTAATTAAATCATATGAATTTGAAAATACAACTATAAAAATTCCATATTCTGATGAAATATTGGAAGAGAAAGGAGAATAATACTACTAGCTACATCATAGATCAATCAATATTGATGCTAATAAATATAATGGATTCCCACATACATGACTATATATATTAGAGTTTGATATACTCTCAAAATTATGACATTGATCAAAGTCATCACATCTTGGTATAGATTGACCCACTTCTAGACCAAAACCTTACTAATAGACCCGAATTTCATGTATCTCATCTCTATATTTTACCTACCATGTATTTTTTACACTTGATATGGGATGCACAATATTTGAAAGTATCTAGACACTTTAGAATTAATAATACCTTGAAATGTTATAAAATCAGTTAAACTAGATTCATATACACCAAGATATAGAGCCCTCTATAAAGTCCTATGTTCTAGTTAAATATCACATAGCAATTAATTTAGGAACCTTAAAATATAGTAATTTCAACTAGTTTCTTTTATGAATTGGGAATCCATCAATATGAATTATCCTTAAGTATACTTTAATCAATAAATAAATAGTTATAACTTATTGTGATTGCTAGGTGCTATAAAATGATGTCTATGGAACCACATATGAAAGGTATCAATTCAACATGCATAAATTAAATGATTTTCTACTACATATGATTTCACTTAAATATTAGTTAGAGAGTTCAACATTATCATCATATTTTAGTAATGAGTATATGATGTGCTTAACACCTACTTATATTTATTGCTTGTCCTCCATCTATAAATATATGGTAATATTAAAATTCTCAATAGCATTAAGGAACATTTTCTCCATGTGTACAAGCACGATCATACATGCACACAAGATGATATATTTTCTATAGTATGCATCTATATAATCATGAATTTAGTAGTATGTAGCTTACTATACCTTCTAATAACAACTTACATTTACCTCAATTTTTACTATTTTTTGCTTACTAGATATTTATCATTATATTTACATTTACTATTATTAAGAAATAAATAAGGTTAAGCACTCGCTTCAAAATATATATTATGTGCATAACCAAGCTCAATAGATATGAGGTTGTGTAAAATAGATGCAAAAGGAATTCCATGATCAATATTATGTGTTCCTCATAATATTTTAGTTGAAAATTAGATTTAAGTTTCATCTTGATAAGGAATTGTAATATTTCTCTCATTTATTTAAATCAAAGCCATGTAATATGATCATTGTAACATTTCATGCACAAATAGAAAATAACATACTTGTCCTTTATTTGTTAACATATTTAGGAATGTACCGAATTTTCAGCATAAATATTCTTAAATATTTTATTTTCTGCCTACTGAATATAATAATTGTGCAATATACATTATATTAGATCCTAAAAATCTAATTTTATCCTCAAATATTAGTTAATTGAGTCCATGAACTAGCATCCTGATCAATGAACACAAACCAATTTATTGATCATAAAATATTATAATTTTGTAACTCAATTAAAATTTATCACAATTAATCGACTCAAGCCTCAATTTCGTTAGATCAAGGTAGTATGGAGACCATCCCTCCTATATAATGTCTAGTTAATACAACTAAAGTAGGTATTATGTGAGTCCTCTTAATAATTGACACCATGATTCAAAATATGCAAGGTAAATGCAATTTTTGGTCCATGGTGCCACCTTTTATATTAATTTTATGACATGTTTTCTATGTGATATTAGAATTTCTCTTTAAACATTAATGCTAGAATCTAATTTAGTTCTAACTTGATAATGAATTGTAGTGTTAGCCACCAACATATAGATAATTTTCATATTAAATTCCAATAACTTAGATGTAATTATATTACCTAGAAATATTCTATACATTAATGCTTAGTTTTAAATTTGAATGCTCATATTTCTTAGAAAACATCTCTAATTAATTTATGCTATAAGAATAATTGAACCAAATGTTAGATTTTCTATACATTAATAGTTAGTGCCCAATCTAAAAATGCATGTTTCATTAATATAATATCTAAGCCATTTATTATATAAAATGAATTAGAATGATTTTATATTACATAATTAGACTCTAAAATTTCCATGTATAGATGTGTAAAAAGATGTAAATACCTCTAATATAATACATGTAAATAACACAAGTGATGTTGGACAAAGTCAAGAAGAAAATTGGAAAGTGTACCAACAAGTGGCTTTCTTCTGGGGGTAAAATCACCTTGGTAAAATCAGTCCTTCAAGCTATTCCTATTTATGTTTCTTCCGTTTTGAATATCCCAAAGGATGTTCTTCGAGAATTAGATCAAATTAGTTATCATTTCCTTTGGAGTGGTACTAAGGAGAAAAAAAATGGGCCTTGGTGAAATGGGATACTTTATGTCTTCCTAAGAGTGAAGGGGGGTTAGGATTCTGGTCTTCTATTAATAAAAACAAAGCTTTAGCTACTAAATTATATTGGAGGATGTTGCATAACCCCAATGGTCTTTGGGCCAATAATCTACGTGCTAAATATGCCGAGAACAAAATTCTTGAAGACCTTGTTCGCTATCAACTTCCTACCAAAGGTTCTCCCATTTTAGCAGTTCTTAAGACTGGTGAGAATTTGATAAAGAAAAAATTATTTTGGATCATTTATAATGGTCAACAGGTAAATTTTTAGACAGATTCTTGGGATGGTCACAAGCCTTTGATAACTCAGTTTCTCAATTGGAGGCCTTGGATGGAGGAGCTTGAACGAGCTAATTGGATAAAGGTGGATAATTACTGTTGGTACCATACTGGTAATTCAAAGGTTGGTAGATAGTAGATCCCTATTGAGGAATGGCCTATTAAAATCCTGGAAAGGCAAAGACAAGATATCCAAGGCATACTTCATATGAGATCCCTCTCTTGGTCCCATGAAAAAGATTGTTTTGGATGGAACAACACTACTAAGGGTGATTATTCAGTTGCTCAAGGTTATATGACCTTATGCCATAATAATCCCAACCATTATTCTGACATATTTTCTCTATTGTGGGCTCAAAAGCTCTGGCCTAAGGTGAGGTTATTTAATTGGCTTTTATTGCATCATAGGGTGCTTACTGGTGAGAAACTTATGAGGCGTGGTTTTCATGGCCCTTTTAGATGTGAAATGTGTGAAGAGAATATAGAAAATATCAACCATATTTTAATTGAGTGTACTTTAGCCTCTGAGCTATGGAGGAGAATGGCCACTTTACTTGGCTTACAGTGGTCCAATTTTTTTATTTTTGAACAACTTTGGAGGGATTGGCCTAATCAAGAGGGTGTTGATCATTTTATTAGGCAATTAGTTTGGATGGGTTCTACCATTATTCTTTGGAATATTTGGAATGAAAGGAACAACCAAATTTTTAATCAAGATAGGAAGGATATTCACTATATTTGGCAAAATACCATAGCCAACTTAGTTGAATCAGTCCATCAACTCCTTAATCACCCCCAAAACTCCCACCAAATATGGGATCAAGTGATGCAAAGATTGAAGATTAAATATTCTAAGGGCAACCATCTTAAATGGAATGTGAGTATTAGTAATATGGATAGGACTAGAAATTGGCAACCTCCTCCTAAGAATTTTAGAAAATTCAATACTGATGGAGCCTCTAGAGGGAACCCTAGAAAAGCCAATGTGGGAGGAATTGGTAGACTTTCAGATGGCTCCATGGTTTTTACTTTTGCTGAGAGTTTGGGTATTCTTTCCAATAACCTTGCTGAGGGGTATGGTATCCTCAGAGGCCTTCAGGAGGCTACTAAGTTTGGATGGGAAAATGTGTTAGTTGAGTTTGACTCTCAACTTATGATTAATATTTTGAAGACTCCTAAGAATCATAAGGTGTATTGGAGAATAAAAATAATTATTGAGAAGATTCAATTAATCCATATGGGATTTTTGAAAGTTGATTACAATCATGTGGTTAGAGATCAAAACAAGAGTTCTTATGCTTTAGCTAATTGGGCTTTGGACAAAGGTGATCTTACTTGTTATGGCCACCCTCCTATATGGTGGGATTCTCAAATTAGGGAATTTCTTCTTTCTATCATTTCTTTGGATGGCTCCAGTTCTGAAGGTACCTAGTTTCTTCTTGTTTTTTTTTGCTTCTCTTTGGTTCATTTAATTTTTTTTAGTTCCCTAGATCATTCTATTCTTTATTTTTTTTCCTCTGTTGATTCTTGCCTTAATAGTCTTCTAGTCTAGATAGGTCATTGTAATGTTCAATTTTTGTTTTTTTTGTTTTTGTTTTTGTTTATTTTTTTAAGGTGGGTGGGCTATTTTGTTTTGTTTTGTTTTTGTGTTCTTTGTGTTGTTATTTGTTGTTCATATGTTTTTTTTGTTTTGTGTTTTTTTTTAATGTTTTTTGTTATTGTTCTTGTGTTTTTTTCGTTCTTGTTCTTGGGTTTCTCTTTGTTTGTGTTATTTCGTGTTTTTATGTGTGAGTGTTTTTTATGTTTTTAGTTTTTTTTTATTATCTATTGTTGGTTGTTTTTATTTTTATTTTTATTTTTAGTTATAATTTTTTTTAAAATTTTTAGGTTTTGGTTGTGTTTATTTTTAGTTATGTTTTTTGTTTTTTTTTTATTGTCTGTTGTTGGTTGTTTTTTTTGGGTTATGTCTTTGTAGTGTTTTGTTGTTTTTGTCTTGTTTGTGTTTTATTATGTGGTTTTTGTGTTTTTCTATGTGGTTTGTGTTTTGGTTTCTTTTATATTATTGTGCGTGTTTGGTTTTGCTTTTGTTTTTGACACACTCAAGGAGCATGTTTTTTATTTTATTTTATTATTTTTGTTGTTATTTACTTATTTTTAAATTGGTTTTGTGTGTTTGTTTGCTCCTTGAGTATGTCAAAGGTGGTATGCCAGGTCCGAATCCTGGGTGTTTTTAGCGAAATGAATACCCCTACCTCCTTGGGTATTACCCAAAAGTGGCATCCCTTTTGGCATGTTTTCCACACAAAAACATAAATAAATAACACAAATGATGTTGCTTTCCCTTCAATAAGGATCTTACATTTATATTAGATATATTTTTGTATCATATTATATTTAGTAAAAATATGTCTCTTGGAATACTCTAGTTTTCCTCTTCTTCAACCAAGACATATCTATAGCTTAGGTAGATAGAATTTGATGCTCCAATAGTCAATGGAACAAAATGAATATCACAACTCAATTCCTACTACCTATGTCCTAAGTCTTGGAGTTGGTGCTAATTCTACAAAATGTGATTTATCTTTTGTTATTTATATTTTCATTATTTATAAGTAAATAATTTTATTTTTTAAATACTTTGTAATTTTAATGCATATTTCCTAATTAGTAACTTTGTTAACTATTTTTCTATCCAAAATTATGTTTGGGGAACTACTTTTTATACCTTATTTTACTACATTAATTTAAATTATTACTCATATGACCTCACCAAATTAGTTGGATTATTGTTCTAAAGCCTTTATTCTAGGCCCTTATGCCATAGAATACTAGTCAACATAATGTAAATAAAGAGGGATTTAGATGATCTTCATATTCAACAAGATACAATGTAAAATTGAGACAATAATCTATGGAGTAATTTGATGGATTCTAGAAGAATCTAGATAGCATTCATCCTAAGACAAATCCAAAATCAAATATAATTTTATCCTCTAAGTAAAAATTACTTTAATTTTAATGTACCACAATGGGTGTTATATCTAATAAATGATTAGGTATCTTTGATAGCTATGATTCACCATTTTTTCAATGGGCTTAATATGGTTATAACAACCTATATATGTCAAACAACTAAGTATATTCAAACTCAACCAAAGAAATTTTAATATCAACAAATAACATTTCTTTAAATTGAAAATGTTTAGAAAGAAATATATCATAGTCAACACTACTATGTCAAACAAAACAATTATGAATCAATCAAATTTTAAAACCTTAACTAAGAAAAATAAGTCATTAAAAATATTACAAAAAATTTATTATTTCTAGATTTATTATATTCATATCATCAAATATAAGCGTGGATCTCTTGGTGTTAAGTATTTTAATCCTTGATGCTTGAAATCTATGAATTTGTTTATCATTTCATTTAGTTAGATGTCTCCTATTATGCTTGGGTTCTCCTCCTAATTCGTTGAAGGTAGTCTATGCTTCTATATTAAAATAAATATAAAACATTATCATTCTCACAAAAGTATTATATATATTTAAATTTTGGACACCTTGACTCAACCAAAATTTAAACACATTTTATGTGTAAACAATGCTTACTTAAGGGGTGAATTTTTTATTTATCTATAGTAAGTACTAATAAATTAAAAAATTCCATAGCATCAACTATTATCACATGCCTATGGAACCACCCACTTTTCATATGTCTCCATTAAATACCAAGTTAGTGGTTAAACAATTTTAAAGCAATTTTTGCCAACTTGTTTTGAATTTAAAAATGGGAAAATGTAAAGCCAACATATATTGATGATGTGTGGATTCTCTTAGTTCCATTGATGGACTTGTGGTAAAATTTCTTGTCAATGTCATCTCATCACAATGAAAGATGTATTTAACATCATGTTAGCATGGACTGAAAGACTCGATTGAATTTATAAACATATTCTATGGAACCCATTTAATTAGTTCAATATAGGAAGGAAATAGACTTATTCAACCCACCCACTCATGTTGGAGTATATCTTAGTTGTATCGTTAGATGTGGTTGCTTACGTATTATAGTGAGATGGTGATTGTTTGGTTGTTCCATTGTCCATTATTATTAACATTGTACATTGTCCATATCATTATAATTATATTATTATATAATTATGGCTCCCTTGATGTCAAATATTTTTATGGTTAATGCTTAAGATTTATCCATTTTTTTATTATTTCAAGTAGCTAAATATTTCCTAATACACTTGTGTTCTCTTCCCCATTCATAAAATATAGTCTTTATATTTTTACTAAAATAAATCTTAGAAATTTTTATTTTAATGAAGGTATCACAATAATATAATATATTAAATGTACATAAAAAATTGGACACCTTGACTCTATTTCATTGCAAATAAAATTGACTTGTAAAGGATGCTTAATTCAAGGGTGATGTTTTTGACTCACTCATAGTGACTACTAATGAATGAAAATTATTCATAATACCATATTCCATTACACCAAATATTATCACAAGTCTATACAAATAACCAATTATTCATGCATGCCCATTAAAATACCAAGTTAGTGGTTAAAAAACCCTAGAGGAATTTTAGCCAACTTGTTTTGAATTCAATAATAAACATATGTAAAGATTAAAAATATTGATGGTGTGTGTATTATCATAACTATATTGATGCTTTGTAGTAAACGTTCTTGCTAGTTTCACTCCATGGCAATGAGAGATGTATTTAACATCATATCAATATAGAAAAAAACCTGATCCACTTTCTAGATATATTCATTGAATCCCAATTAATTCAATGGAGGTTGGCAATAGACCTATTCAAACCACCCACATAGGTTGGAGTAGTTCTTAGGTATAATTTTAGGTATGATTGCTTTAGTGACATTTATTTTATATCATAATTATTTGGTGATTGCATTGGTGTTCTAGTGGTTTAATGGTGATTGATGAGATGTTTCAATTTATTGTCAATCTAGATCCGCTTTCGTAAGTGATGAGTCATTTGAATTTTTCTATTTATTGTATTTTTTATTGGATATTAAAAATAAATCCTTATGGCTAATGAGTCTTTAGAATTATATATTCATCATGCAATGTTCTTATTCCATAGTTTCTCTTTTGTTTTCTCCCCTTACATAGCAGTGTTGTATATTTTTCATGATATTAGAGCCAAAACCCCATTTATTGTTTAGATGTGTATTGAATTATCTATATGTGAAGAGAGATTTATTTTATAGATAAACTAAGAGAATTACTTGAGTTTAATGATCTAGTTTTAATCTATGGATTAATACCTCCTTCTATAACATAAAATTGATTTGGCATTGCTAGTGAAGGAGGGAATATGTATTGAAAATAGTGAGGCAAAAGATTTCATACCATCCACTATGATTTTAGCATCTACATACATATTCAAAGTAAGATGTGGACATAAATTTTTAAACCTTTATATAATATATACATATATATATATATATATATATATATATATATATATATATATATATATATATATATATATATATATATATATATATAAAGTAGGTACAATTATAGATATTACATTAAGGGGTTTCTATATTTGGTTTGTAAGTGGACATGCAACGTTTTTTAGACATCAAAGCTTAAGCCCTTAGAAGCAATTGTAAATATTTCAATTTAAAATTTTATGAGTATTTTTTTCCCTCTTCTTTTATGTCCTTGAGAGGGTAGATCATTAAGAAGGCCAACAATAAGGCACAATTGTAAAGAGATCTTATTTTTTGTTTTGGTGTGAGAAATTAGTTCTTCAAGCCTTTGCATTTTTTAGGAGTATTTATTATGCTTGTGTAGATGTATATTCTTCTAGGTATGGTCCCTTCATCTAAAAACTCAAATTTTATGGTCACTAAAAAATTAGATGGTTCGAATTATTAAAATTAGAATTATGATATTTGATTAATTCTAAAAGTGAAATGTTATGGGGTTAGCAACATAAAGCAAACCTAAATATCTCTATAAGCATGTAAAATAGGATAACATGGATATGAATTTCTTGGAAACTATTTTATTGAAAAATTACTCTAACAATTATACCCCATGTTAATACATTAAAACAAATATATATATATATATATATATGCAAGACTTTAAAATTAATGTATGAGAGAACAAACAAAATAAAAGTTATGGACAATAAAATACAACTGATTCATCTAAAAATGAAGGAAGGTGATAACATGAATGATCACACTACATAATTGAAGTTTTAAAAAAACTCAACATGCAATTATGAAGGAGAGATATGAAGATTTAGAGATCCTATATTTTTTGAGTGAAAGTCTTTGAAATGCATATCAAAATTTTACATGCACATTATTAGGGTAATTTGATGATATAAACCTAAAATATTTCCGTGGGAGCTTTTTTATTGAAGAGGAAGTCTTAAAAAGTCATGAATCTAGAAAGAGTTCACAAGAATTTATAGCTAGAGGTAAAATAAGAATTTCAATAAAGGAAGGTCATTCCAAAATTAAGTAAATCAATAAAAGAATAATCAAAGGCAACGAAATCAACAAAAGGATTATAATCAACAAAGGAATAATTTTCAAAAAAAAAAAAATGAATGGAAATACCAATGGGAGAATACTAGAGGACAAAAATACATCACATGTTATGATTATGGAGAGGAAGGACATATGAGTGATCACTGGCCTATTATATGGAAGATAAAAAAATATTATTTTATCAAAGAAGATAGTGAAATTTTGTTCAATGAGAGGAAGAAAATAGAAAAAATATTTTTTATAGCCTCATTTGTACCTTAATAAAGTTTATATGACTTATGGAATATCTATTCAAGGGCTACACAACCTGTGTGATACAACAAGAACTGCTATGATTATTTAGAATCACTGAAAGGTTCAAGGATTTTTCTTGGTGATGATACTTCACAGTAAACTAAAGGAATAGGTTCAATTCCAATAAAATGAAATTATGGCAAGGAATTAAGAATAAAGTAGATAAGTTGTGTACCTATGTTAAGGAAAAATATTCTCTTAATAATCCAAATAATTTAACATGGTTATACGATTGTGTTCTATTTACATAGATGTTTGATAAAGAATATTAATAATGGATTCATGGTTGTAGCTAGAGGAGTTGCAAGAGATGGAATCTATAAAATCTTAGAATTTGTAATTGAATAGCTTACCT
The DNA here is from genome assembly GCA_028583015.1 of Wollemia nobilis. NCBI lineage: Eukaryota > Viridiplantae > Streptophyta > Pinopsida > Araucariales > Araucariaceae > Wollemia > Wollemia nobilis. The sequence goes on along the minus strand of JAQPPZ010000078.1, from coordinate 1,441,551 downwards.
CATTATAAGTGAATCTATAAGTGAACTATGGAATCAAATATTTCATGAATTGAATTATCAAATATTGGCTATGATTTCAAAGATGAATATAGTTAAATGACTTCATTGGATCATGGTAAATACAAGTATGTGTGTATAGGATGTGGGGTTGATGAACAACATAGATAATATTTTGAAAAATCAAATTGGAGGGTAAGTCAACCTCTTGAACTTATATATAGTGATTTATGTGGACCTATGACTCCTACATATAAGGGAGAGGCTAAGTAAAATTTAACATTCATTGATGATTTTTTATGAAAGGTTTGGGTATACTTTCTAAAAAAAAATGAAGTATTTGGTAATTTTGAAATGTTTAAGACATTTGTGAAAAATAAAAGGAAACAAAGGATAAAGAGGATAGAAAAATATAATGGTGGAAAATATGTCAATACAAAATTCAACAATTTTCATGAGCATCATGGGATTAAGAGAGGAATGACCAATAGCTATATTGTCCAACAAAATGGTATTGATGAAAGGAATACTAGGACCATGATGGGGATGGGTTAATGTATGCATAATCCAAGGATATTCCTTTGTTTCTTTGGTGTAAGGTAGTAAATACAACTCATATTTTAAATAGGTTATCTACAACATGTTTGGAGAATATCATTCTAGAGGAACCATGCAGAGACAAGAAGCCTAATGTCAAGTATTTTATAATATTTGGATGTGAAATATTTGCTCTCATACTCTAGTGAGGTTGGGGAAAGTAAAGTTGATAAGAAAAGTATTAAGTGCATATTTTTTGGCTTTGATAATAAAAAAATTATATAGATTGTATCATTCTTGCATGGGGGTTGTATTTACAAGTAAGGATGTCGATTTCAATAAAGAGTTTGAGAATAGGATGCAAAAGTCTATCATTCCTATACCATAAGTAAACATAAATGATGATGTACCTTATAGTACCTTTGAAACTAGTAAGTACTCAAAGCCAAATTTTAGTGAAGATGAAGAATCAATTCCTCCTAGGAAGACTGATAGGAATTAGGTGTGATTTAATAAATGATGGTTGTTTATTTTTAAATGGTATTTGTTAGTTGGGATAAAGTGCACCATAATTTTATCTATTGTAACTGCTCCCATATCATTGGTATCAGATCATGTTACGGGTTACAAGCTAGTATCCTATTTTACTAGTCTAAGATTGGTTCAAATGGGGAAGGAGAGCACCTCCATAAATATATTTGAGGAGTAGATACTTTTATTTCAGATATTTTTGATTGTAGGATTTCAAGGAATTGTTGATTCTATTTGCAGTTTCATCCCGCTTCTGCCTTGCAATTCTTGACAATCATAAAATCTTTGATCATCTCCATTTTATTTTTGTACAAGTTTGAGATTTGTTGTTGCTCAATATTTTTTGAGAATACCTCTACTCTAATACCAATGATGTGGAAGAAATTACAATAGATAATGGAAATGGAATGATAATTCAAAAACTTATTTTCCATGGAAAAAAAAAACCTATAAATAGGCATTAGAAATTGATGTAAAATATAAGGTTACATTCAATGATTATGGTGCACCTTTTTTTTTTTAAATAAAGGGGTAAAAATTTATTGATAAAAAGTCTGGATTACAAAGTACAGTGAGCCCCCACCCAGGACTCAAATAAGCAACAAGACAGGCTAAATCACCAAACAAGGTCAACTCCCAAAGAAAACCAAAAAAAGCAAACCACATTAAGTCTGAACATCCTTATGGATCAACTCTCATAGGTGTTGAGAATCCCTAGACGGGAGACTCTCCCAATTATCAATACTCTGAGTATCCAATAGCTCAGAATCCCTTTTGGCCAGGTAATCAGCAACCCCATTCCATTCCCTTGGAATGTGCACAAAGGATATAAATTCAAACTCTTCACTCATTCTGAGAATCTGAATGGTCATAGAGGCCAAATGTCAATTAACATCCTCCACTCTTTTGCTGTTTAAAATATTAACCAAAAATTGAGAGTCAGACTCACAAATAATCCTGTGCTAGCCAAGATAAAACCCCCTTTGCAAGGCCTCAAGTATCGCCAAAGCTTCCATAAGATTTTTGGAGTGAACACCTTTATAAATGGAAAAGAAAAAACTGACCCCGCCAGCAGAATCTCTCCCAACACCACCAATTCCAGCATGTCCAATATTTCCCCTGGACGACCCATCAGTATTAATTTTTAAAACTCCTCTAGGGGGAAGTCTCCATCTACCCTCTCTCCTAACCTTCTTGCTAATCTGAGGAATCCTACTAGGGCTAGAAGAATTCACACCAACCCAAAACAAACCAAGGGCCTATCATACCTTCTCCTCATTAGAGTCCAAATGAGGGTCCACATCACATTTACTATGGATAGTTTCTTGAACCATACACAGGATCCTTTTCCAGATCTGTTGAACAGCCAAATGACTTCCCTAAAAAATGCATCGGTTTTGTTCGAGCCAAATATGCCAGATGATGCAAGAAGGGCCCAAATTCCAAGCCACTTGGAGGAAGGAGGCCTTGGCTGGAGGTCTGCCCAGACTACTCCAAAACTCCACTAGGGAGAGCACATGAAAACAAGGATGGTTCCAGGCACTCCACCAATAGTGCCAAATGTCTCCGGCAAGGGAGCATTGGAAAAATAAATGAGAAGAGTCATCCTCATTCTTGCCACAAAGGACACATAAAGAGGGACCCTGAAATCCCCTATTCCTCAAGTTATCCCAAGTGAGGCATTTATTACGAGCTACCAGCCAGAGAAAAAAGTTACATTTCGGCCAAGAAAATCTATTCCACACCTTTTTCCACCATGTGACAGGGAGACTCCCGAACTTTTGCTTATCAAGAACTTGATAACCATAGGCTACAGAGTAGGTTCCCTTGGGATTAGGGTTCCAAGCCAGAATGTCTTTATCCCTCAATGAAGAACAATACCTCCCTACAAGAATAAGAGCAAGCACCTCTCTATCCTCGGCCAATCCCCCTTGGGGCCATTCCTGCGGATCTTTCCATTTATACATCTCCATATTTCCAAAATACTAGATTTTTTTAAAGTCCTCCACATGAGACCAACCTGCTTCCAAGAAACAAATGCTTAGGGAATGTAACCTGGGATATTGAGTCAATATAGGAGGGTGGCCATCCCAAGAATCCTCCCAAAAAAGAACATTTGATCCTCGATTGCAAATCCAGAACAAACCCTGCTTAATTAGATTAGCTCCTCTTTTCAGAGTGTCCCAGATAACAGAACCTTTCCCAACCAAATTGGATCTAGGGATATCTGCCTCAGAAATACCTCTCAAGTATTTATAAGATAGTATTTTAGCCCAAATCTGATATTGAGATGTACACCATCTCTAATAAAGTTTGACAGCCAAAGCCTGCCCAGAAAGAGTTGCCTGTCGCAACCCAAGGCCTCCCTCTTGAACTGGCCTAAAAATGGAATCCCATCTAACCAAACTCCATTTAGATTGATCAAGTTTGCCAGACCACAAAAAATTTCTTGACAAAGCATCCATGTCCTTGATGAAATGAGAAGGAGTTGTTTGCACAAAACATCTGTAAATGGGTAAAACTTGAATAACATATTTTAAAAGCAATACTCTACCTGTAGAGGATAGCCATCTGACAATCCAGTGATTTAACTTCCTTCTAAACTTATCAAGTATAGACTGCCAAGAAGATCTATGCAGAGGATGAGATGAAATCGGGATCCCAAGATAAATGAAGGGGGGAGTCCCGACCTAGAATCTTAGAATGCTAGCAATCCTGGCTTGAATAAGAGGGGGGGTATTGAAGAAGAAAATAAAGGACTTGTCCTCATTAATCACCTGTCCAGAAGCACCAAGATATATGTCAAGATACTGTCTAATGTTTCTAGCTTCCTTGATAGTGGCAACTCCTAACAAAGTAGTATCATCAACAAATTGAAGGTGGGAAAGAGGTGGCAAACTGTTATCCCACTTCCACCCCTGAATGAGACCATGCCTGACCTGAGACTTGAGTAATCTGCCCAACCCTTTTGTCATAATGATAAACAATTAAGGAGATAGAGGATCTCCTTGCCTCAATCCCCTTGAGGCCTCAAACAGCTCCGTAGTCTCGTTATTAACAAGAACAGAGAATGAGGAAGAAGAAATATAGCTCATCACCCATCTAATCCATTCCTCCTCAAATCCAAAAGCAGTAAGAACTTTTTGAAGAAAGGACCATCTAACTCTGTCATAGGCTTTTGCTATGTCCAACTTAATGAACATAGTTTTCTTCTTAGAAGTTTCCATTGAGTGAATAGCTTCTATAGCAATAACAACCCCATCCATGATTTGTCAGCCAGCAACAAACCCACCTTGCTCCTCAGAGATGATTTTGCTCAACGATATCTTCAGCCTCTCAGAAATAATTTTTGTGATGATCTTATATACAACATTACAGAGAGCAATAGGCCTGAACATATCGAAGGAATTCGCTCCCTCTTTCTTGGGAATAAGCACCACAAAGGTAGCATTTAGTGCCCTTAGCATATGTTTCTTCTTTTGGGACTCACGGACCACTTCCAAAAGGTCAAATTTTATTAACTCCCAAAACTCTTGATAAAACTCAATCGGGAATCCATCCGGACCCGGGGATTTCCCCTTTTTCATCTTGAATACAACACTTTGCAGCTCCTCAAGGGAAATTGGATCCATCAAGTGCTCATTCATATCTCTAGAAAAAATCGAGGGAATACAATTTAGAATAAGTTTTTCTTCCTCATCATCTGAGAGGGCATCCTCCTTGAAGAGAGAGGAAAAATACCTCTTCGTCTCTTCTGAAATATCCCTGAAAGAAGAAAGCAGGGCACCCTAAGAATTAACAAGAGAGGTAATCAGGTTACCATTACGACGAGCATTAACAAGTTATAAAAGAAGGTTGTGTTCCTATCCCCTTCCTGAAGCCAATCTACTCGAGCTTTTTGTTTCCAAAAAATTCTTCCCTCAGTTCCCATTCAACAAGGTCTTTTACAGCTTTAGATTCCTCAACAAGAAGCTCCTCTGTGAGTCCCTGATCTCTAATCTTCCTTGAGGCTTCTTCCACCCTCCTAAGAGCTACCAGCTTAGCCAAGGAAAGGTTCCCAAAATTTAGTCTATTCCATCTCTTCAATTTATGCTTAACAAATTGAAGCCGCTTCATAAAGGAGTACATAGCATTGCCATGAGGAGGTTTGCCATTAGTCCACCGACCTCGCATGAAATCATGAAGCTTAGGATCTCACGACCACATAAGTTGAAACTTAAATGAGGGATTATTTTTTAGCCCTAACTCCAAAGGAGAGAGTTTGATAGGCCAATGATCGGATCCTCTACCCTCCAGAATCACAGAACTAGTGCTTCTATTATTGCCAATCCAAAAACTAGAGATCAAAAACCTATCCAGTCTCTCTGAAATGGAATATTCCCCACATCTTCTATTATCCTAGGTAAATATCCCATTATCCGGCTTGATGTCAACCAAGTTCAAGGCCCGGATATGAGCATTGAAGACAGAAGAAAAAGGCTCAAGACGATCAATCCCCCCACGTTTTTCCTCCAGACAAGTGATAGAATTGAAGTCTCCAGAAAAAATCCATGGGTACAGGGGAGCCAGACTTCTCACAAAGCCAATGTGCTCCCATAAATTCACTTTACCATTTTAATCAATAGGAGCATACATGTTTGTAAGTAGGATGGTCTCACCTGATTCATTATCATGCCTGATCATCGAAATAGACCACCTGCTGGAAATCTAGGTACGAGGAGAGATCTTAACTGGATCCCATAAACAAGCAAGGCCACCAGCATATCCACATGCACCAATACACTGACATTGCCCCTTTATCCACAACTTGGGAGCAATATTGAACAAACTATCAATAGCTAATTTAGTCTCCTGAATAAAAACCACATCCGAAGAATGAACACGAATCAAATCACGAACAACTTTTTTTTTGGGGATGTTGTTCAACCCCCTTACATTCCATGAAAGTACAATCATTTTTGGGGGTTATAAAAATGGGAGTCCAATGTTCTCACCAAACCTGACTCTACCAAAGTCTCCCCCATTAACTTAATTTTATCTTGGCCTTTCTTTCGACCCACTTTCATATTCTTATCTGAAGCAGTTTTTTTAATTATTTTATGCTGCAATCCCAGGACCGTAGGAGTTTTACAATCCATGGATGACTGCATCAGTGCCTGGGTAGGAGAGGGCATGTCTAAATCTGTGCCATTTCCTAATATAACTTCACTTCTAGGGCTAGGGCCAACCATATCACCTATACTCGAAACCAAAGCCCTCTATTCTTCATTTAAACCCCCTATATCTAGTTCCCTTGGTTCCACCTCATGAAGAGACAACTGATTTGGTCCTGTTATATCTATAACAGGTAGTGATGTTCCAGGTATCTCCACGCACTGATCAAGATTCTCTAGAATTTCAAAACGGTTGAGCTGAGCATCTGGCTGGTTATCCTTAATGTCTCTTTTTGCCTTTATTCCTTTGTTTTGAGGTTTTACCGTAACAAAGCCTTCCTTATCCTAATCCCCCTACTTTATCGGGGCTTTTCCTTTATCCATATTTTGTACAGCTCAAGAGGGCCCAGGATTTGAAGCCACGAGCAGGACAAACTTAGGGCATTTTCTTTGTAAGTGGCCATATTCATGGAAAATCCGGCAATGAAATGGGAGAGCTTCATAGTCAAGTTTTTGAACCCATTTGGTTGATTCGAACTGTATTTCAATAGAATCTGGAATAGGATTGTTTAAATCAATTTCAACACAGATATGGGAAACCGAGATTACCTTTTTATCCAGCGTTTGTCGTGACGGCCCAACCGGCTTCTCAAGTAGAAGGACAATCATATGCAAGATGTCATTTCTCCAAAATTCCAATGGGAGCCACGAAAGCTAAACCCACATCGAAACCCATGACGGTCACTCCTCTGATGGGTTGAAACCCACATGCCAGGGTTTAAGAAAGAGTCCCGCTTGGTTACAGAAATAGGGACCTCCTTCAAATGCTTTGTTACAATCCGCAAGACAAGAAAAAACCACCATAAAATAGTTTTTTGCACTCAGCATCACCTCCACATCACCTTCAGGGTTCCAAGTCTTCCTAACCAAGCCTCCACAAAGGGAAGAGAAATTCGAATGCCCATAATTTACCAATAAGCGCATGTTTGGTTAAATACTCCACATATTCCGCCATCGAGTCTAGTTGAACCACTAGAACCGGCCTGGCTTCACATCGTTCCAAACATCCATTGTTCTTTAACAAGCGATTCTTGGAATGCAATGGGAAATCTTGTTCTTTCCAATCATTTTTAAAAGAAATACTAGCCCTAGCATGCACGCTCTATGATGGACCTGATGCCATCACTACATTCATCCAGTTGTTCATACCTACTCCAAAAACTGCTGCCATCCCCACAGAGCCCACCAGATAGGTCTCAAAAAAATTCTAGCAAAGCAGATTTCCTCATCAAACCCTAGCAGAGCTCAGGTCCATCAAGCTCCGATTCTGTTCAAGAGATATCCCATCATAAAAGGACCATTCTAAGGTAGGCTCTATTATTACGGTGCACCTTATCCCAACTAAAAACTAACATTTAAAAATAAACAACCATCATTTATTAAATCACACCTAATCCCTATAAACAACACACCTAATCCCTATCAAATACCAAGAGTCTTCAATAAAATAATAAAAGGGCTCAACAAGTTAATTATGCCCTAATGACCATAATTATGAAGATGAATTATCCTAAATTATTTAGGGAAGTGAAGATAAAATATATGTGACAATGAGCTATGCAAAGCGATTATGTATTTCATGAAAAATAGAACTTGGAAATTGGTAGTGTTATCTAAAGGGAAGAATTTAGTAAACATAAAGGGGTGTATAAGAATATTTTAATTTTTTATGAAAACACTAAAAAATATGAGTTAACATTTTATGAAGTATTTTGAAAGAGAGAAATGCTTGAGATTTCAAAAACCTCAAATGAATGACTTATTAGGTTGTTGTTAGAGCCATTTGTAATGCGAAGGACAATGTTAGAATCACTAATGTGGACAAGGGGGACAAGAATCAATGATCATTTTCATGAATGAGAGTTTGGTTTTTTGTGATAGGAATTTAGACCCAATCCCTAATCTAAGATTCTTCTATAGATGAAGTTCTCCTCCTGATGGATGGATGAAGCTTAATTTTGATGGAGCATCTAAAGGCAACCTTTTTTTTGCAGGGGTTAGGGGTGTCATCAGAGACCATAATGGTAGAGATATTACTGCATTTTTATATCACCTATCCAACCAATATTCCTTCTATGTGGAGACTAGAGCTACCTTTATTGGAGTATATTTTCTGCAAGTTTTAGGCTTTAAAAAGCAGTTGTAGAAGGAGATTCCTTGAGTCTTATAAATTTGCTTGAATTGAAAAAGGCTCCAAATTGGTGGGTCTTTAATGATATATTAGAAACCAAGAGAATAATAATTTTTATGGAGGAAGTCCAAATTTATCACCCTTGGTAAGAAGGGAATAAAGTTGTAGATTTTTTAGTGAATTGGGAGGTTGTGCATCTAAGAAGATTATATTGGAGATCTAATTTCTCAAAGGACCTATGTAACTTATTGAATATTGATAAACTTTGACCTTTTTTGGGACGGTAGGCTATGTTGTGTGGCTACTTTCGAATGTACTTCTCAATATCCTCATGCATTTGGTAGTCAACTATGGTGACTGGATGATCCAGTGCTCGATGTGTTGGCGACTTCCTCCTCAGGAAACCCATGTGACTCCGAGTGTAGGCTCCAAGGTGGTAAATTCTTTGATATCCAATGAAAATGGATAGAGTTTCATGATTAGGTCAGAGTGTGATTATGGGTTTAATTATTATTTGTTATTTGGGGTATGTTACCTCTAGTTTGAGTGCATGGGCATTTTAGTCATCCCAGTATTTTGTGTAGGAAACCATCTAGAAACATACCTTGGCTTTTTATGGAACTGATTTGAAGCATTTTGGTGTCTACTTGGTTTAAGCCTTTTCTAAGTGCTATGAAGGTTGTTTTGGGATAATGGAGAAATAAAAAATTTTAAAGTAAGAAGTTGTATTTTTGAAACTCTACATTGAGCCTCCGACTCTGATTGCAAATGAGAAGGTGATTAAAATTCTAAGCAAGGATGGGCTTCTAGATTGTATCAAAAAAATTATGGTTATAATCTCCTGCTTTCTAGTTAGATGGTGTATTCATGTAGTGAAGGCACAATTAGGGTGGGTAATATGAGATTCAATATTGATGATGATCTCATAGCTAAGGTGACTCGAAATTTTTTGGATGGGAACTCCCAAAATCAATATGGCCATTACCTCCTTAGGGAGTTAGGATTTTTTGTTAACTATGGTAAATTCCTACCAAAGAAAAAGGTTAGATTCAAATCTAAGGCCCTATAGCCACCTTGGGATCGAGTGATCCTCATAATTATGGAATATTTCTCTTTGGACCCCTTGCATGGAGTCGTTAGAAGTTATCATGTAATATTTATCAACTAGCTAAGAAGAGGGAGGCGTATGAATGTTCTGGTGTTCCTATGTCATTCATTGAAGAAATAAATTTTGAATGTCTAGAATGGTAATGTCCTCAATCCACTATATCAAGATTTAATCATTTTAATTTCTAAATTCATGGCTACTAAAATTGGGATTGACATGGTCAAGATCAAAAAAAATTATTGAGGTCAATCTAGTGGTATATTTAGAGCTTCCTGTGTCCAAAGCTCCTCTTTATGCGCATGAGATATCTAGTGGCTCTGATTTCTACTTGAACCTAGGACCCCAAATTAAGCATTAGGCTAGAGAGCTATGCATATCCTCCTTTTGGGTGCATGATGGGAAATTCATCTATCCATGGAGTCTAGTGTTTCCAGATCAAATTTGGTAAACCAACACATCTTGGATAAGGGTTCTTATGGGAGTTTGGCATTTAGGAGGGCTTTCAATCACATTGAATAGTTTTAGGGGTAGTAAAAAGCAATGATCCATAAGGTTATCAAAGAAGAATGTAAAGGACGTTTATAGCTACATGGAACATTTTTCTTCAATGTAGATCTTTCCAAGTGGGATTCACCAGCTGTGGTATCATAGGAAGACATATATGGACAGTGCCAATATCAAGTCCTTCTTGCTGCAGTTGATCAAGTCCATTGAAGATAATCAAAAATCTGTGTTGGGTGTTCTTAAGATTGTAGTTGATTTTACAGAGGATGTGAACATATAGATGGATGTCCAAATGGATTTTCTTGCTTTGGACATGAATGCTTTTGATAATTCTAAGATTCTACCCTAAGCTTTTTGGTTCCTATTCCTATATGGTATTTTTTTATTTATCTCTGGGAAGGCTTTTCTTTTCTTTTAATGTTCTAGTTCCCAAATTTTGTGTTGCTCTTGATTGTGACTCTTTTGCATTTTTGTCTTTTTGGACTCCCTCAAGAGTGTTTGTAGTTGGTTGTGGGATCTTCTCAAAACCCTATCTGATTAATTATAAATAAATAAATATATATATGAGGTAATATTAGTGGCTAAAGGGTATTCGCAAAAGGAGGGTATTTTTTACATAAAGCCATTGTTCTAGTCTCAAAAGGAGGGTATTAGATCAATACTACTATGACTATTATAGATTTAGAAATAGTCTCAAATGGTATATTCACAATGAATGTTAAAAATACTTTTTTGAATGCTGAGAGTGATGAAGAAATATACATGAATCAACCTTAGGGATTTGAGCATTTAGGATATAAAAACTTAGTTTACATGTTTATAAAATATCTCTATGACTTGAAGCAAGCTCCAAGGTCTTGGTATGCTAATATAGACAAATACTTAAAGGCACAAGGATTTCATAATACCCCTCATGATCCCAACCAGTATGTGAAGAACATTGATGGAGATGGCATAATTATTATTGTGCTCTCAATTGATGAGCTTGTCATCACAGGTGATAGATAGGATAAAATCAATGAAACAAAAATGAATTTGAGAGAAAAAATATAAGATGATAGACCTCGATTTTCTACATTATGTTTTAGGAATTTAGATTTATGATTGAAGAGTGTAAGGGTGTTTGTACTCTCCTTAAAGAGAAAATTTTGGATTGAAAATTTCAAGATCATTTCTATTCCCCTTTTTCTTGTCTTTGCGTTAACCAAGGATATGAAAAGTGATGATGTTGATCCTACCTTTTATAAGTAAATTTTTGGAAGCCTTGTGTATTTGATTCACATCTCTCCATATATCTCTTTTTCTAGTATGTGTAGTTTATATGTCTTTGAGTTCTACTAAGGTTTGACATTGTAGGATGGCAAAGATAAAATTGAGATATGTATGGTGGAATTTGAAAATAAGTTTATACTATTATTCATTTGAAGACTTGAAACTTCTAGGGTGTTTTGATTCAAATTTTGTAGGTTGCATAGATGATAGAAATTTTATCCTAGTATATGCTTCCTTTCTTGGCATTTGTTAGTTTCACAATATAGTAATAAGTAGGCTACTATTGCCTTGTCAACTATATAGTTTGAATACATAATAGCAAATGTGTAAGTTTAAAATATTACATGGTTGTGATTTATTCTTTAGTACTCCAATAGCATTTAGTATGACCTTATTTACTCTATTGTGACAATCAAATTGCTCTTCAATTTTATAAACATTTAGTGTTACATACCTGCACAAAGCATATTGTAGACTATCACTGTTACATAAGAGAACTAATCCAATAGCGGAAGATCCATATATAGTATTTCTAGATAGAGGACCAACTAGATGATAATTTCACCAAGCCCTTACATGCAACTATGTTTGTACATCTTAGAGTTATTTTAGGCTTGAAAAGTCACATAATTTTAACTCTAAGGAGGAATATTGCTAAAATTCAACTCTTGTTTTTATATTGAGTCTTGTAACCCATAACATTAAAGAGTATGTTGATAAGTGTAATGTTAGGTATGATTTTTCAGGTGTCACAATAGATAGATATCATATTAAATTTATGATTGCTTAAGTCTACCAGTATTTTGATGATAATTATTTTGAAAATTTCTATATATTTTCTTTATAGAAGGCAATTAAAAATACCTTCTAAATCATTTTTTTTCTTTCCTTATATAAAAAGTGTTGGTTAATGTTTTTTCCCACCCTTGAATCAACTATAATCACATGTTGTATGGTACTGCCCAAATTTTCATGCGTATCCATTAAAATAGCAAGATAGTGGTCAAAAAATTTTAAAGAAATTTTAATGAACTTATTTGAATTCAATATGTTGAAAAAACAAGGTGAATATAGCAACAATAACTTAGTTATGTGTATGCAAATGTAAGAAGTAAGTTAATCCAAAACTGAAATAGTGAAAGTGATTGCGCATAACATCACATAAAAGAAATCAACAACATAATTAACACCATATTTATGTGTAGAAAAACCCTTTCAAGAAAAAAACTCCACAGGAAAAGAGAGGCCAAGTATATTGTTAAATAGAAGAAGTTGTACAACAATATCCTTCTCTTTATCCTTCATCAACACCCTATGAACCTGCAGAAATAACACAATACTTCCACTACCTCCACAACTTAATTTATAGATGAGAGGTGGATGGAATACCACCATAGTATCCCAAAACAAGTGGATAAAACCAATAGCAAAAAATACACACCCACCTAACCAACCTTATCCATGGAGATAAAAAATCATTAAATGACTCCACATGGGCATCCACCTTAAAGCCTATCAATCACGAGGTGATCCACAACTTCCTATCCCCCAAATATTGCATAAACAATAAATTAGGTGCCTAATATAGAAATTATCTTCCATATTCTCCTAGATTGTCTTCCATGGGATAAGCTCCAAATAATCACCTTTTAGTAATTATCATGATGATTGTACAACTATTGATAAATCCCCTCCATCCCTTATGAGTGAATTACAACCAATATTAGGAGTATTAAAATTACATGAGATTTACAAGGTTGATGGCACATTAATCCCAACATTATCGCACTTGAAATAATACATTGTAAATACACCCATAGGAAAACATAAAATAAATTAAGCACAATGATTAAGATCCATGGCCTTCCTACACCAAGTGAACTTCTTCATGTTTATTGGATTCATGAGAGAATCTAAAACATTCTCCAAAGTTTCAACCTTCTATATCAGGAAATTCCTACCCTCAACCATTTCTCACGCAAAGTGATATTGACCATAAATATGCTTAGCACAAGCATGATACGTAGGTTTATTGGTCAAAAATATAGCACTCTGAATATCACATCCAATCCTCATAGTCCTGCAATTAAAACCAATACCAACACCAAGTCTCTGTAACCATATCACCTCCTTAGAGGTATGCATAACAACCATATACTCTACTTCTATGATGGATAAAGTAATTGTGGGCTGCCTCTTACTCATCCAACTCACTACACATACAAAATAATTAAACACACAGCCACTTTTGAACCTTTGATTGTCCAAATCATCTTCCAAATCAACATCAACAAACCCTTGTATGTCCAATGACTCAACAAAACCATTAGTACCAAAATAAACCAAAAAATAATATGAAGTACCTTGCAAATATCTGAATATCCACTAACATGAATCCAATGCTCTCTTCCATGGTTAGACATAAATCTGCTCATAATTCCTACTGCTTGGGAAATATCTAGTCTGGTGTAAACTATTGCATACATTAAACTCCCAATGGCACTAGAATAAGGAACGTTAGACATATCCTCAAAATAATCATCAGTACTAGGAATCATGTTTGATGTAGAAACTCAATGTGAAGATGATTTTTTTATTAATGTAATGCAATATATAGAAGAAATACAAAGAATCTCATGTGGTTAAGTGGTTGTAACAATTTTCCAAACATGGCCAACCACTTAACTAATAGATATAAATCTATTAAATACAGGTGACAAATAACTTCTATAAGGCAAATAATATCTCTAACAACTAACTACATACCCAAACCACTTAACAACCTATTTCTAACATGGGCATACTATGCCTCACGTGAATAAAAAGTGCAAAAAAATAGAAAATTAATATAATAATAAATAATAATATATTAACTTAGACTTAAGTGGATAAGCCTAAGTTATCCTCAACACTCCTCCCAACCATATAAGCATTGGACCCTAATGCTATCAACAAATGTGGAAAGTTATAGGTCATATCATGGTGAGGAATCCAGCGAGCCATATGTGGAAAGTGACTGCGATGAGCGAAAATGTATGAAGTGGAAGAATTATGTCTAGTGTGATGAGTCTTCATCTCGAAAACTCTATCTAAAATGAGCAAAATTTGATGATCAAGTGCCACTGTTGTTGTCCGATTGAAAATAGGATTAGGTACTAAAGGAGGATCTTGAAATGGTATCTCTAGAAAGCGATGCTTATCCAAGGGAACCCAAACTCTATCTCCAACCTATGATGAGAGAGGATTGTGATGCTTATGCACCACTCCCTGTGGAATCTCGTGCAAGTCCTGTGGTATCTTGCCTAGAAGGCTCTACCGGTGCTTAGTGAATTAAGTAACCTTAGCATGCTCCTCCATGTCTGCAATGGTGGTAGTGGGTAAAGACAAAGGTAACTTCTATGGAATAAGTGGTTGTGTAGCTAGAGGTGTACCTGAAATGATACTAATGGAATGAATGACATATTTCTCATGAGTGATAATGATGGGTTCCTTAACCATTTGCTCTTGTGATTTTTAGTTAGGTAGGTGTGAAACTTCTTCATTTTCCTATACCTTAGATGGTGCTTGTTCTTCATTTTGTGTGGAATTGATGCTAGTAAGAGCTAAAATGAGTGCTTTAATTAGTGGCTTCCTTACTTACCTACAACATAACATCAAATTGGAAGTAGGTGCTTTGTATAAAGTATTTTTTATCATGCAACTCTAATGTGTATATGTTCTTTTAGCATGATAAATAGTATTCCTATCAAATTAATAGGGTTTACCTAGCAATAGCCCACAAAAATCCATCTTTGTGACATCAAACCTTACTTTATACATAAAATTATCACCAAAAGAAAAATTCAAGGTGCAAGTGTGGGTGATTTTAGATGCAGATTCTACATATTTCCACCCAACTACATATGGTTGGTGATGTGGCTTTATGGGAAGTTTCAACTTCTCAAAAATGGACTTCGCAATGAGGTTATTTTGCAATTTGTTATCTATGATACAATCAACATAGAAATAATGTGTAAGGTGGGCTATAGTGATAAAAAAATGGTCATGACCCCCTTGATCAAATACATTTGACATAATGGTAATGTTATTTAGTTCACCCTTTAAATCAGGATACTCTTATGCTATCCCTATAGTCACAATGGAACCATCTTATGGTTCCTAATGTGTAGGTTGTACAAATAGGGATTTATTCTTCTTAAATTTTTTAAAAGTAAAGCATTTGTATTTTACATGACCATGATTTTTATAAAATTCACAATTTAATGAAGAAGAAGAATGTGCTTTAGGAGAAATGGGAGGAGAAGAAGAATGAGGGGAAGAATTGTTAGAATAAGTAATTATTCTCTTAAGTTCTACTAGGATAGACTTACTTGAGTTTCCACTCCTTCATGAGTCAGGTAAACTCTCAGTTATAGTCTAGATCAGATTTGATGAGTTGTTGTAATCCAACGACTCTCAATGATCAACTTTGTTATTTATACAAAGTTGATCCATGGAATAATCAATCAGTTCTACTCTTTCTTCATATTTTGTGTAATGCTTTGCATGTCTATTTTGGGAAATTCTAACATGGTACCAGAGCAGGATAGATCTTGCTAGCATTCTCTCTTGAAGGTTCTAGGAGCTGGTTCTTTGGATCTTTTGTTGGCTTCTCCTCTTTTCTTGGATTTAAGTCTTCAATAAGATTTTATATATAGTTTTTTGCTATATTTTTTTGAAATATATATATGTGGGTTATTCTGAATATTATTTGTCTTCTTCTCACGTTAAAAAAGGAAGGGAAGATTCATTGACTCTTAGTGTAAATGTTTTTTTTTCAGAAAAATTGCCCATAGTCATATATATTAATTTTTTTTCTTAAAAAAAGGAAACACCTTTTTCAAGCAATTTTTTTTTAATAAAAATATATAAAATCTTGATTAATAGGAATTTTATTTCCTATATTTAGTGTATCTTTTTTTGTAGGAAAAAAGGGCTTTGTTCGCTGCCTTATCATTGCTCTCGGAGAAGCACGATTGAGGCTCTCGAATCTTGCGCAGAGCACCCAATTTTGGGTGCCAACATCTCTATTCGTGATGCCTCTCTAATCGATTTCCATATCTCCTTCACTGGAGATCTGTAATATTCGCTCTCCTTTATTTTTGATGCTTGGTGCAACTCTCAATAAAGTCAACTATTATAAAATCCTTTCAATTTTTTTTTATTCTTCTGGTGCGCTCTTAGGCCACGTCACTTCAGTTGCAAGATAAACATTTTATACCATTCTATCTTGCGATCTTCCTTGGTGTACCTTTTGCTGCATCGACGAACTCCGTAGGAGCCCCCTTAAGCTGGGATAGCATTCATTTAACACCAATCGATGGATTTGTTCTCGGTTGGAATATTTGCAAATGACTCTCATTACCTCCTATTTAGTTATCTTTGTCTCTCTTCATTTCACATCATTTTCTTATGATCTTGAGCTTCATTTATTCTCTGACAAATTATATGTGCAGAGTGTTATTTTCATTTTGCTCAAAGGTGATGCATCATGGTGCTGAAGCAAGCAACTAATTTTTTAATTTTTATTTTGATATCATTCATTTGCTATCTCTTTTAAAAAATTTATAACAGTCTATATTTCCATTTATCGCCTCTCCTATTTTACTTTTGTTCTACAGGTTACAAAATCTGAGGCACTATGTCTACGAGGAACTACGTCTATGAGTGCTAGGTCTACGAAGTGCTAGGTCTGCACCTTCTTCGATGCTCTCATCAAAAGCACCAGTGATATTTATCTTCTATGATGCATCAAAGGAAAAACCACTTCTACCTCTCTGTTTCGTGGTACCTACCCGAATAATTTTGGGTTTCCTCTTCATGCGGTAACAAGATCATTCTTTCAAAAGTTATCTCTGTTCTTTCTTTCGCTTTAGCGTAGTCATGAATCGCAGGCACCTTGTTTGAAGTATATCTCTTCTATTTATTTTTTGTCTAAAGCTTCTTTGTATTGGTTTTTTATCTATCCCTTCAATTTCAAAGGTAAAAACCATACAAAAATATCCCCTTAGAATTTATGTATTTCGTATTTTATTCTGACTCAATTTTTTTCTAAAGCCTCTTTCTCTTTCAAAGGGCTTTAGTGAAAAGAGTCATTTGTAACCTAGTAAATGCAAAGTTATTTTTTTGAGGGGGTTTAGGGTGCTCAATTTTGCACCTTTTTTGTTTTATCTTTTAGGGGGGTGTATTCTTATATTTTTTGTGTCTATCTTCTTTAAATCGCTCTTCTAGATTTCTTTATAGTGGATTTTAAATTTTAGAGGTATATATTGTTTTATCTCATTTAAAATCTCCATATGGTATAAGAAGATATTCACTAACTTCTTGCACACCCTCATTTTATCAAAACAAATAATATTTTTCTTATTCAAAAAGTATTATACAATCTTTAGTGGCAACATGATAGACTTACTAACCTAATTAAATCTATTCTTAAATAAATATTAATGAAAGTGAGGATATCTCTTTAAAAACAACCCTTGTTATCTGTTTTATTCTCCATTCATCATTCCTTTCTTAAAAAAATTCTAAAGAGCAAATATATTAATCACCTATGCACCTATATTGGACATTCTAAATAACTTATAGTTTCCCTCACGTAAGGGTGGGTTATTGGATAACCAATATAGGAGTCTGGCTGATTAGCCTATGTTCCAAGTATCAAATCTACTCAATACTTATAGTTTCCCTCTCGTTAGGGTGGGTATTTGAGGAGACAAGATATATAGGCCTGGAATTTTGTTCTCATAAGCCTAAAACTAATATCAAATCTTCTCATATATACTTATAGTTTCCCTCTCGTTAGGGTGGGTATTTTGAGATATTTGGTGTTTCTTAAAAGGTTCTATTCCCTAATATCCATTGCATTCTCCAAATTAAAGTTAAAGGGGGGAAGTTTGGGTTCACTTCAATTTTCTTTGGCAAAATGAATTCAATGAATACAATTGATCCTCTCACTCCTCATAACTACCATACATGGAAACCCAAAATATTAAATCTCATTTCTCAAAAAGGGCTCACACACCTATTAGAAGAAGAGCAACCTGAGTTTGATAAAGAATATGAAAAATTTGTTCATAAAGGGAAGTTGTATGAAACAATGGGTATTATAAGCACTAATGTAAATGAAAGCTTATGGTTTCACATTACGGATTGTAAAACTCCTTATGAAAGTTGGGAGAAACTAAAGAACTTATTTGGAAAAGTAGATCAAATGAGGTCAATGCAGCTTGAGGTAGAATTAACAACTTTATCTCCTGACGACTTCAGCAATATTGTTGACTTTCTCACAAAATTCAAAGAAGTCCTTACTCAATTTAAAGGTAGTGGCAAGGATAAAAAATATGAAGAATGCATCTATCTAATTCTTTCTAAATTAAATGGTGTATTTCAGATATTCGCAACCACCTTTCTATCTACAAAAGATGCTCTTGGTGCAAGTTTCAAAATGCCCTCCTTAGAAGAATTTTGTGAGAGACTAACTAGAGAAGAAACAAAACTTGCAAAGTATGAGATCTCTTCCTCTTCCTCTAAAGCCTTAGTAGCATCCACCTCCACTAAAGAAAAATTCAAAAAGAAATAAAGAAGTCCCATAACTTGTACTCACTACAAAAAGAATGGTCATTCTACAAACAAATGCTAGAAAAGATTACAACAACTAGAGGCAGCTATGAAGGATCAAAATATAGATAATAAAAAGCAGATAGGAAAAGCCCTAAATGTCCAAGGGAAGACCACCAATACTTCATCTAATTATTGGGTCCTAGATTCTGGAGCAACTCATCACATGACTGCTTCAGATGAGTCATTCTCTTCTATCTCCTCAAGTTCAACATGTAGCATAGAAGTTGGTGACTCCTCCTTTATCCCAGTCAAAGGAAAGGGTGACATATCCATTGATGGTGGCTCTATCAATAATGTTCTCTATGTTCCAAACATTGCAACAAATCTCCTCTCCGTCTATCAGATTTGTACTTTTGGAAAGGGGAAAATTGTTCTCTTCTCTCCAATAGGAGTTGAGATAAGAGACTTTCAAGACCCCCACTCTCTTGTAGCCAAAGGAGATATTGATCACAACACTCACCTATTTCACTTCAAAGGATTCAAAAATCTAGAAGGGGCCTCCTATTTTGTGGCTCATGGAGATCTTGAAAGCAAAATTTGGCATGAAAGGTTTGGTCATCTCAGTTATAACTACCTAAAGGAATTGAACACCCATGAAATGGTAATAGGTTTACCTCAAGTCTCTTCTATTGATGGAGTATGTCCTGGATGTGCTCTTGGAAAGCAACATCAAGATCCTTTCCACCCAAGTGGTTCTCTAAAAGCCTCATCCCCTCTAGAGTTAATCCATAGTGACTTGATGTTTTTCCAGAGCCTTCTTTCAAAGGAGAAAAATATGCTCTAACCTTCATTGATGACTTTTCCAGAAGAACTTGGGTCTACTTCCTAAAATACAAAAGTGATGTTCTATCCCACTTCAAAGTCTTCAAAGCCTTAGTTGAAAATCAGGCCTCTTGCAACATCAAGAAAATTCGCACAGATAATGGGGGGAATACTACAGTAATGAGTTCTCAATATTTCTATCAAGTCATGGCATCATTCATCAACATTCTGTCTCCCATAATCCACAGAAAAATGGCATTGTAGAGAGGAAAATTGAACATTGAAGGAAATGGCAAACTGCATGCTCCATTCAAGAGATCTTCCAAAAGTTTTTGGGCAGAAGCTATTAACTGTGCAAACTATATTCAAAACCGCACACCTCATAAAGCTCTTGACCATTTAACTCCTGAAGAAGCATGGACTGGCTCAAAACCGGATGTCTCCTTCTTCAATATTTTTGGGTGTACTACTTGGGCACACATCCCAAAGAAGAAAAGGAAGACTCTAGATAAGAAAAGCAAAAATCTCATCTTTGTTGGTTATTGTGAGGAAATGAAAGCATACAGGCTCCTTGATCCCACAACTCATGAGGTATTTTTTCATAGGAATGTCCAATTTGATGAAACATTCCCTCAAAAAGATCCTCAACCATCCTCTTCTCCTATTGAGCCTTCTCCTATAGTAGAACCTCAATATAATGAAGAACCAACTTTAGAGATTAATTTAGAGATTGATGATCAATATGAGGAACCTATAACTCCAACTCAAAGTCTTTCCACTCCTTCTACTCCTTCCACTATGCCAAAATGGGCCCGCACCATTGTTAAAGAAGCTACTCCTTACATTCAAAATATTCCATCATCCAGATTAACCAACCCCATAGGCACTGGTCTTGTCTGTCAGTCTATTTCCTCTGATCCTCAATCCTTCAAAGAAGCCACTGGTATTAAAGAATGGGATGATGCCATGGAAAATGAATTCTCTTCCTTAATAAAAAATGAAACTTGGGATTTAGTTCCCCTACCTAAAGGAAGGAAATTAGTTCATTGTAAATGGATTTATAGAATAAAATATGGACCTAATGGAGAAATTGACAAACACAAAGCTCGCCTAGTAGCCAAAGGTTTCTCTCAAATTGAAGGAATTGATTATGTTGAAACCTTTGCACCAGTTGCCAAAATGGATTCTGTTAGACTGGTTCTTGCTCTGGCTGCTTCCCAAAAGTGGCCTGTCTTTCAAATGGATGTAAAAAGTGCTTTCTTACATGGGGACTTAAAGGAAGAGATATTCATGGAACAACCTGTTGGTTTCACTCAAGACTCCTCTCTTGTTTGTAGGCTAAAGAAGTCTCTCTATGGCCTCAAACAAGCTCCTAGAGCTTGGTATGAAAAAATGGACTCCTTCCTTCTTTCCTCAGGTTTTTCTCATTGTGATTCTGATAACATAGTCTACATTTGGAGATATGAAGGAAAAATCACCATACTTGTTCTATATGTTGATGATCTACTACTCATTGGTAGTGACTTCACTCACATTCAGACTATAAAAGACTCCCTCTCTAAAAAATTTGATATGGTTGATTTGGGTCTAGCTCATTACTTCCTTGGAATCCAAATAAATCAAACAGATGTAGGAATTTCATTGTGTCAACAAAAATACACTCTAGATCTTCTTCAAAGGTTTAAAATGATAGATTGCAAACCTTCTCCTACACCTTTTCAGTCTGGAGTCAATCTAAGTACTTCCTGCACATCCCCTCTATGTGATGCAACTCTATACCATCAGCTTGTAGGGAGTCTATTATACCTTACTCATACTCATCCAGATATCTCATATGTTGTTGGCTTAATATCTAGATTCTCACATCAACCTCATTTCAGTCACTGGAAAGCAGCAAAAAGGATCCTCCACTACTTGCAAGGAACTACTCACTTTGGGATCTTATATGAGGGAAAATCCATGGATATCATTGGCTACATGGATTCATATTGGGCAGGTTCAGTAGAAGATATATGTTCAACTTTTGGCTATGTTTTTTGTCTTGGTTCTTCACCAATTGCTTGGTTATGCAAAAAATAACAAGTAGTGGCATTATCATCTATAGAGGTAGAATATAGGGTAGCAGTTTTAGCAAGTCAGGAAGCTCTTTGGCTTCATCATATTCTAAAAGAATTTGGGTTTTCCAATGAAAAACCTATAACTATTTGGTGTGACAATCAGAGCACAATTCATATTGCACGCAATCCAGTTGAGCATCAGTGCACCAAGCACATTGAGATACACATGCACTTCATTCGACAACATATTCAGAATGGAGACATATACTTGGAATATATTCCAACTAAAAATCAAGTTGTAGACATCTTCACCAAGTCATTTCCTTCTCCGCGTTACATACAATTGCGAGAGAAACTTGGAGTATTACAACTACATTGAAACAGAGGTCTTTTCACCTCTCCTTTTATTATTGTATTCTTTGGAGGATGGTTTTTTCCCATGTGGTTTTTTTATCATCTCTCCCTTATATATTGTAAATGAGTACCTCATCAGGCCATGTTGTCGGGACTCATTATTTTTTTATTAAGGACAATCTTCGCCATCCGAAGACATGCCTATTTATTTCATAGCAGATGGTTTTTCCCATGTGGTTTTTTCACCATCTCTCATAAATATTGTAAATGAGTACCTCATCAGGCCATGTTGTCGGGACTCATATTTTTTTATTTAGAGGACAATCTTCACAAACCGAAGACATGCCTCTTCCTTTTTTTCCTTTTGATAGATGGTTTTTCCCATGGGGTTTTTACCATCTACTCAAAATGAAACCATTGTACATGAGTACCTCATCAGGCTCTATTGTCGGGACTCATTTGTACAATACACCCCTAGTATCACTTAAGGGGGGTGTTAGAATAAGTAATTATTCTCTTAAGTTCTACTAGGATAGACTTACTTGAGTTTCCACTCCTTCATGAGTCAGGTGAACTCTCAGTTATAGTCTAGATCAGATTTGATGAGTTGTTGTAATCCAACGACTCTCAATGATCAACTTTGTTATTTATACAAAGTTGATCCATGGAATAATCAATCAGTTCTACTCTTTCTTCATATTTTGTGTAATGCTTTGCATGTCTATTTTGGGAAATTCTAACAAGAATGAAAATTGTTATTCGCATTTTGTTGATGTTGATTCCCGCATCTGGAAGAGCTCTCCTATGATGATCAAGATTTATGATATGCACCTAAAAGCACGAGGATACGGAAACAAAAAGGAAAATGCCAAGTACGATGCGTGTAAAACCAAACTTAACGCTAAAAGCCTATATATTGAAAAATGCATGAAAGGAAAGAACATAAACGAATCGACACAAGATAAAAGCAATATGGAATACGGCCCTCTTTATTGATATGCTTTTAAAGTCGTGTTACAATACGTCTCCTTCCCTTTTAGGGGATAGGAGCGTTAAATATGTTTCTTGTCACATCCATGGATAGCAATCCTTCTTCCGCGTGCCCACATGTAAGATGGGCGGACCAAAACATCACCGCCACTTGTGTATATGAGTGTTGACTCCTTACTGCTCCTCTGATGTCGAAGACCTACGTTCAAGGAAACAGAAAAGATCAGTAGCACCTCGCAGATAGAATAGAACATGTGTTTCCCAAGGCCTACTGTTAGTGTATGCATGAAAATATTAAAACGATAACCAAATAACATCAGAACGACCTAAAAATTTAACATAAGCATGAATATGTTACCAGGAGGGCACTGCAAGTGGAACAGTCGGGAAATTCCTCACAGATTTGTATTCGCTCCGGGGTGGGATGAATAAACCTGCAATAAATTGTTAGAAAGCACCCTCTTCAATGTCCTATCCAGGAAGCTCCAAATGACCTGCAAAGTTGGGATTAGGTAAAAGGGGGTATTTTGGGAAGACCCAGAAGGTCAGATTTCTCCAATTTGGCCTCTATCACCCAGATTTTGATGGTGCCATCTGCAGGTTAGTAAAGGCGGGAAATGATAAAAACATGGTCAAAAATGCTCAGAATGAAGTGAAATTTAAACTACAACCTATTTAAATAACCTAGAATAAGATGCAAAAGAAAAATCAGAGAAATCTATCATAGATTTCTAATCACTCTGGGGTGGGGCGATTAGGGCTACGACAGTTTGGGGGGCACCCGAGGGCAGGACGCCCACCGTTTGGGACTCTGTTTCGGCACCAATCCACTTGGGATGGGTCCAAAACCTCTTATGGGGTGTTGTCGACAAATTTTGTGGGATATTGTGGCCAAATGTTTGGGTTTGGGTCTAGAATGCGCCTCCAATAATCACCCAATAACCTCCCTCCAAAAGAGAGATCAAGGATGTGAAAGCACAAACAATGGGTGAGGATATATTTTAGCAGCACTTCGTTGCTCCAAAAGCTCCTCTCCGTATCTCTTTTTGGGGTGAGAAGACTCACCAATTTATAGACCTAGGGTCTCTTTGTTTGAATGCGCATGCGAGGGTGCCACTTGAGTTGATTGTCCTATTTTGAGAGAAAATATTATTCCCTGATTTAGAGTCTCCTTGCATGAGGTCTCTAAAATAAAGACATGCATGACTAAAGTCTCTCTCCTTGATTTGAAGTCGTTCCTCGCAATTGCATGTCCTGAAGTTGCAGTTAACTGGCGGACCTGTCGAGGTTTGACTTTTTGCCAGTCAAACCTGCTATTCGCCTCACCCTAGGGTGAATGCTGCTATTCGTCCCTGGGTGGGACGAATACCAGTTTGTAATCGTCCCAGGGTGGGACGAGTAGGGAGCAAAGTGCCAAAAGGTGCCAAATTGACCTCTGACCTTCCAAACTACTTTTGGGAGTGGTTAGGACCACTGTTTAACCTCTAGGGGCTGCCCTAGGGGTTGTGTGTGTCAATGCGATCGATGCTTGTTGTCACATAATCGGATTGGTGTTGTTTTGGTGTCTACAGATGCCCCTTTTTGGGAAGCATTGTGCAAGGCGCAACGTTGAGCAAAAATAGATAACCAAAGCACTAATGATTAGGGTTTCTCAGTAACCTAACCAACTCTTGATGCCCCAAGTATGGAAAGGGCACGCATTCTTGAATCCTTGCTTCTGACGAGCTAAGGAACTTAATTCAAGTGTTAACCTTTTTTGGTGAGGTGTTACTTGAGCTTGGACATTGATCAGTCATGAATAGGCAAAGGGCGCAACCTTTTGTCTATGGGAACCTTGAGTTCATGATTCATGAATGCCAAGTGTTTGATCAGCTTGTGATTATTGCTTGTTTGCTGCCCCAAGCGGGAGCATGATTGTCTTTGTCAATGATCCTTTGAATGCGTGTTATTTCCTTGATTGGGTATATCTTTGTTGATTGGTGACTAAGTGTGACTACCCCCTCAAGCGACGAATCGATGAGGGAATGACCGACATGAGAAAAGCGATGAGTCGCTTGACCCAAGATGACTTAGGTAAGGGTGCCTTCAGTTGTTTACCGTTGAATGCTTAAGCAGTTTCGAACATTCTGACCTATTTTTGGTGGGTTTTAACCCTTTTTGTGACGCATTTTGGAGCTAAAATTGTCAAGAATCCGTCCTCCCGTGGAGCGGTCCGGCTATGGTAGCCTTCTTAGGGAGTAGGATAGTGACAATTTGTAACCCCAACATCTGTTTTGGATGCCAAGAATGTCAGGCGCAAAGGTGCCTTCGTTCGGCAATGTTATTGCTATTTTTGGTTGGGTTTTGACCCGTTTTGTGACGTCGTTTGGGGATGAAATTCTTGACAATCCGTCTCTCGTGGAGCGGTCTGGCTATGGTAGCCTTCTTAGGGAGTAGGATAGTGAGGATTTGTGACCCCGATATCTATTTTGCATGCCCAGAATGTCAAGTGCAAAAGCACTCTTATCGGACACTTTTTTTGCTTGTTTTTGGTGCATTTTGTGCAGTTTTTGCTGTTTTTGAAATTTTTGCTCTGTATTCGTCCCTGGGTGGGATGAATACCAGTTTAGTAATCGTCCCAGGGTGGGACGAGCGCTAACTAGAGTGCTCGTCCTAGGGAGGAACGATTACAGGCTCAAAAAGCCTATTTAAAGGCCAAAACTAGGTTTTGGGCTCATTTGCATTTGTTTTTCTTGGCGATTTGGAGCTTTGAGGAGGAGGAGGTCAATTCTGCGAAGCGAAGCGCTGCCAAATTTTTCCTGCCACCATGAGTTCATGGACCGGATCATCCAGCGGTGGAGCCGAAGCGAGACTAGTGAGTGCTCTTCCTCTTTATTGTTTGTTTGTGTTACAATTTGAAAACTTGCAATTTGTTTTTGTCTTTTTGTTTTGTGTTTTCAAATTTAAAAATGAAACCCTAGTCTATCAAAATTAACACTTAGCTTAAAACTTAGTTTAACCCTAGTTAAACAAAGATCAAAAGTTAGTTTAAAACTTAGCTAAAAAACTTAGTTTAGAACGTAACTTAAAAACTTCGCTTAACCCTAATTTAACAAAGATCAAAACTTAGGTTAGAAACGTAGGGTAAAACTGAGCTTAAAACCCTAGTTATTTTTTGTTGTTTTTGTTTGTGTTTTTAATTTATCGATTTTAGAGTTAAAAACCCTAGAAATTATATGATGTTTTAATTTATAGATTTAGAGTTAAAACCCTAGGACTAAAAATTATTTTTTTTTTTGTTTTTAATTTATGAGTTTAGAGTTAAAAACCCTAGGACTGACAAATTTTTTTTTGAATTTTTTGTTTGTTTTAATTTATAATTTAGAATTAAAAACCCTAGGACTGACAAATTATTTTTGAATTTTTTTTGTTTTTTTAATTTATCAGTTTAGAGTTAAAAACCCTAGAAAAAATTGTTTTTGTTTAATTTATGGTTAGAGTTAAAAACCCTAGGAACTGAAAAATTGTTTTTAATTTTTTTAATTTATCAGTGTAGAGTTAAAAACCTAGATGACAAATTATTTGTTTTTTTTTTTTTTAGGTAAAAACTCTATAAAAATTTTTTTTTTTTTTTGTACATTGTTTTATGCATTGTTGTATATTCATGTTATTGTTGTATAATTTTTCATTGTTTTAATGTTTTTGTGTTGTTTTCTTTTGTAGGTTGTGAAGAGCCGGTACCGTGTGCCCATGGTTTTTACTGAAGCGCATGAGGCGCTGACTTTGGTTGACTAGGAGTGGCTTGATGCCCTTGGGCTCAAGCAGGTGACTCGACTGGAGCCTGTGGTCGGGGATCGGGCCTATCTGATGGCCCTGATCAACTTGTGGGATCCTCGGACCAACACCTTCCATCTCCCAATAGGGGAGATGACAGTGACCTTGGAGGATGTCTATCGGATTCTACGGATTTTGATAGATGGACTGCCGATCAGGACGACGCCACGGGATCAGCAGACAAGTGCTGACATGCTACTTCGGGCATGGGGAGGAGTTGGGTGTGGATAGCCCAGTGGAGAGGGCAGAGGGCGACTGCCAGATTGGTGGCATTTTGGTTCGATGGTGGCTAGAGATGGGTGTGTTGGGAGTGAGGCATGCCGTACTGATGGGCCTCATTTCCAACATGCTGCTACCCGACTCTTCGGGTGTGAGGTTCCCATGGAACCTGCTGGAGGTGGTGTTCAGGTGGTGGAGTGTCCTATGGATGCACCTATGATCATGAGATGGAGATAGACTCTATTGGCATAACTCTATGATGAGTTGTACGAGGTCCACTATCTTCGGAGGAAGGGGATTGGTTGTAGCTACTTGTTGCAGTGCTGGGCTTGGCAGCACATAGTGGTGGAGAGGCCGGTTGGGTTGCCATGGATGACTGGGAGAGATGG
The DNA here is from genome assembly GCA_028583015.1 of Wollemia nobilis. Taxonomy (NCBI): domain Eukaryota; kingdom Viridiplantae; phylum Streptophyta; class Pinopsida; order Araucariales; family Araucariaceae; genus Wollemia; species Wollemia nobilis. The sequence continues at coordinate 1,414,012 of JAQPPZ010000078.1, read as the reverse complement.
TAGACTGAGAGATTAGATACGGGGCATTATGGTGGCGGTCTGAGGAGCAGGGATAGAGTCGATGGGTAGGTGTCGTAGGGCACTATGTCGATGCCTTCGCTCGGCTTGCTCTAGGGGAGGTGTTCCGCGCCCCTATCGGGACTGTCCAGCTTGGCCTGAGGCTGGAGAGTGGCTCCGATGGGTACGTAGGGAGGGTGGCTGATTGGGCGACATGGGACTGAGCAGGAGTTCTTCCCATATGGTCGGGTGACATGATAGTTTGGGGTGTGCCGGGGTTCCTGGTGAGCCCTTGATCTATCAGCATTGGGGGACGAGAGGACTCTAGTCTGGCCGATCATTGCACCGTTGGGTGAGGATTCAGATACATGATTGATGTCCCAGATATGGATGACGTCGGGGCTACCGCTGAGTATGACCAGTGGTGGACTTTGTGATGGTGGCGAGGCGAGGGGCCTCTAGGGGTGCAGAGGTGACAACAACAGGGATGAGGGTGTAGAGGCATCAGGTGAGGGTTGGGGGTTTCGCTGGAGGATGCGGATATGGTAGAGGTGGATGATTTTGGGGGGATTTTGGGGTTTCGGATCAGCTGGAGATGCAGGACGTCCCGGAGTAGTGGGAGCCAGAGCAGGCTGTTGTCTCGGATTTGCCTATGCCTCAGGTAGTTTCGGAGGACATGGAGGTAGGGTTGCATGCTGAGAATGCATGATTGGTGGGGCTACTTTAGAGGTGGGATGAGGAGCTGGGGGAGGCTCTGTAGGAGAGGGATCTCTTGCGAACTTAGCTAGCTGAGCGGGAGAATGCATTGGCTACGTACCATTGATGGGATGGGGATACGAATGCTGCATAGGAGAGGGATCTCCTACGGACGTAGCTGGTAGAGAGGGATGAGGTGTTGGCATAGTGTGATGATGTAGTAGCGATGTATCATCGATGGGAGGTGGAGTGGTGTTCATCACTAGATGGATCTGGAGGGAGAGATCATCCACCTCGGGGGGTGGGTACCTGAGCCCTTGGGAGGTGGATCTTCATGCCGAACGAGGGGCAGTGATACTGAGCAGTCAACATCGTCTCATCGTAGGTGATTGGATGAGGGGAGGGCTAGTGGGCATGATGCGGGGGTGAGCAACAGTCATCCTTAAGGGGTCCCATAGGACCCACACCATGGGGGTAGTTCTCGTCGCACCGATCCTACGTGATCATGGTGGCCGATGCCCTAGGCTTGGGGGTTTTTGAGTTTTTGCTTTGTTGCGAGGTCAGAGGACCGGTTCATTGTAGCCTACGGGTATTTTTGATGATATATATATAGATGACTTTCTTTGTGTTTATACACTTTTCATGGTTTGTTTTTCTATTTATGCATAGTTATTTATGATGATGTATGCATGTGGTATTATGAATGCGATGTGTCTAATTATATGATGTATGCATATGGAATGAATGAAATGAGTTGTTGATAACTTGTCGATGGCACCATAGACTGTACAAGATTTATTGGCTTCTGTACTTATGGGATGGCTTTGTGGAATGACTTTGCATGTGATAACTTTGTTTTTGTATTTTGCATATTTTTTGATGGTGATGTATGTAATGAAATGTTCCAGTTGTTTTTTTAAAATGTAGTTAAGCTTTTCTGAGATTCAGATATTTTAACTAACTAGCCAAGACTGTACATTTATCTTACAAGACTTTTGAACAAGGTATAAATCCGACTTGAGTTTAACCAAGTTATTTCACATCCCTATGTGTGCAATTGAGTTCGTTTATGTGGTATTTGTCAGGATACCGCTAGTGCTAGATAGGCTATCAACCAAACCTGTACTGAGGATCACCTAATTAGCTCCACTAACTCCATTGTTGTATTTAGTAAGATTAATCCATGGGACAATCTAAGGTACCATAAGCTAGCTCATCCACATGCAAACATTGGTCTGCTCACACGCAAAGCTAATGTGATAGACATATCATCATGCATTTAGGATACCGCCATTGCCAGGTAGGCTGTCCACCAAACCCGTAATGAGGATCACCTAGATGGTTTTCGAATGCTGAGAATTCTAGGGATTCAAGTCCAGGATTTTTATTTGCTCAACGTGTTTAGGATACTTGCTCGTATACATAGTGATGAAAATCACTATTTATTTTTCTCTTTTGTTTTTCTTTTTGAGCAAGGATTTTGAATAGTGGTGATAACCACTGTTATTTGATTTTGGATTTTGAGCTTGTAAGGTTGAGCTTGTAGGTTTGTGGCTTGTGAATGACCTTGATCCTTTTAGGCCTTGGGGATGACTACCCATCCTGTTCAGGGACGTGTAGTACGAATCCTTACGACTTTGGGAACCAAAGGGGATTAGGGATATGATGAAGTAAGGGCATTGATCTTTTAGGCCTTGGGGATGACTACCCATCCTATTTAGGGATGTGTAGTACGAATCCTTACAACTTTGGAGACCAAAGGTGATTGGAGATTGTCGTGATGATGGCTTGTGGGAATTTTGTTTTTGAATGGCATCGATCCTTTTAGGCCTTGGGGATGACTACCCATCCTTGGCAGGGACGTGTAGTATGAATCCTTACAACTTTAGGGACCAATGGTGATTGGGATTTTTGTAGTGGTGAAAACCACTATTTATTAGGGGGAATTGATGGGGAAGAGCTTGTCCTTTTGTCAATTCTCAGCACTCTTGAACCATTCGCACAGGGGGATGAACAGGCTAATCTTTCACCTATGGTACCCTAGACTGCTTTGTAGGTTTCTCTTGCATTCACACAACTTAGGAATTATTTTATGTGTTTTAACTTGTGTAGGGATGTTACGTAACGAGGCTTGATCCAAGTAAAACTTTCCCTTGTAAAATCCATTGAACTTTGTACAGTTTTTGGCTAGAAATTTAAAGACAGCTGAATGACGAAAAACCCTATATACATTAGGAGACAACTGACTATGCTAAAAATGGGGATGGTGTTATTCTGGATGTATGTGTTTATAAAATGGATGGAATGTGGAAAATGATGGAATTGCCGAGCAATTATAGTCTATGGTGCTTGTGACATGTATGACCAACAAATATGCAATGTATGGATGCGATGCCTAATGCAACTTATATTTTTGTATTTTGATTTTTATGAGTATGCATGGAATTGAGATGCAATTTTTTTGTTATTTTTGATGATTTTATTGTTTTTGTTTGTTTTTGAATATTTGTTTTGACCAAGCGGTTATGGTAACCCTTGGAGCTTTTGGTTTGACCAAAGGGTTTATGGATACCTTTGGGGCATTTTGGGGTTGACCAAGCGATTGTGGGAATCCTTGGAGCTTTTGGTTTGACCAAAGGGTTTATGGATACCTTTTGGGCATTTTGGGTTTGACCAAGCGATTATGGGAATCCTTGGAGCTTTTGGTTTGACCAAAGGGTTTATGGATATTGGGTTTGAAAGGGTTTAGGATACCTTTGGGGTTTTGGTTTGACCAAGCGATTGTGGGAATCCTTGGAGCTTTTGGTTGGACTATGGCTCTCTAAATGTGGAATGGCCTCAAATGACTGATGTTCAAGGGTTCTAGCTCCTTGATTCCTTCAAGAGAGGCGAGCCGGTATGTTCTAGGTCCTATTTTACTATCAATCACATAAGGACCTAACCAGTTTGCCATGAACTTGTCCCTTAGATGGGATGACAAATTAGAATTCTGTTGGTTCTCTTTTAAGACCAAGTCACCAACCTGAAAGTCCCTTAGGTGAACCTTCATGTTGTATGCTTTCTTAAGTCGCTCTTGATAGATACGCAAATGCTCGAGAGCATTGATGCGTCGTTCATCGAGCAACGTCAGTTGGTCTAACCGGGCCTGCCATGCAGTGTCATCATCGATGAACTCTTGCATTGATATGCGTAGTGAAGGGATTTCCAACTCGAGAGGCATGACTGCCTCGGAGCCATACACCAGCAAAAATGGAGTTGCCCCAGTGGGCATCCGAATGCTAGTGCGATAAGCCCATAGGGCAAGTGGGATCTGAATGTGCCAATCCTTATGACTATCTACGATGGTATTTTTGAGGATGGCGACTAGCATTTTGTTTGACGCCTCTGCTTGCCCATTTGCCTGCGGATAATAGGGTGTTGAAAAACTATGCTGAATTTTGTACTTTGTGGTCAAAGCACGCACATATTTATTCTTGAATGACGTCCCATTATCCGAGATGATCTTGGATGGAATACCAAAATGACATATGATGTTATGTAAAATAAACTCCGCAATGCGGGTTCCAGTCGTAGAGGTTAGCGAAATTGCTTCCACCCACTTGGTGAAGTACTCTATGGCCGTTATGATGAACGTGTGATGACCTGACGACATAGGGGAGATCTTTTCGATTAGATCAAAGCCCCACTATGAAAAATGCCAAGCCGATTGGATCGGTTGCAAGGCCTGAGAAGGTACATGTGTCAAATTAGCATGGTGTTGACACTTCACGCACTTCTTTACATATGCGCAACAATATCGCTCTAAATATGGCCAATAATAGCCCATGCAGAGAATGCACTTTGCGATGGCCATACCGCTGAAGTGGCCACCACATGTACCATCGTGGGCTTGGGTGATCGCCCAAGCGGACTCCTATTGGTCCAAGCAATGGAGGAGGATTCCTTCATAGCTTCGACGATACAAAATGTCTCCTAACAAGACATGTTTTGCCACTTTCTATTTAAATGATATTTTCATGGCTTGTGTCAATCCAAGTGGGAGGTTACCTAGCTTGAGGTAATCCCTTATGGGTGTGTACCAATCCTGCTGATCAGAAACCTCGATGGTATGAATGGCCAATCCCTCTTGAAGTTCATCCCTAGCAAAATCTGAGTGGGAAAGAACTTGTAAAAATAGTGTTGTGTTGCTATTAAGAGGGGTCGGGGAGAACAAGGACCCCCAGTTGGCTCGAGTCAGACAATCATGGATTTGAGAGAACCTATCCTGAGATGGTTCAATCTGGATCAGGTGGATTCCTGGCGTTAGGTCAAAGCTTGCATGCTCCATCATGGATTGCGATAATGTTTTGACCTGAATGGTTGTCATCTCACCGGAAGGGTCTTGCGGGATTAGTGACCCCAAGGAGGCCATAGTATCCACAAAATGATTCGATGATCGAGGGAGTGCCTCGATGTCATACCATTCAAGTTGTGCCAGGAATTTGTCCACAAGGGCTTTGTAGGCCTATAGAACTGGGCATTTACATTGGAATACCCCCTTTACTTGATTGACAATTAACAATGAATCACCAAAGATGTTTAAACGTTTAATGTTCATGGTGATTGTTGTCTGAAGACCTATGAGCAAGGCTTCGTATTCTGCATTGTTGTTGGTGCACGGGAAGTCTAATTTAAATGATAGAGGCATTGGAGCCCCTTGTGGTGTGAAGAATACAATTCCCATGCCACCTCCTTGCTCACATTTAGAACCATCAAAGAATAGGGTCATGTCAGCTTGTGACTCAGGCTCATCAGAATCTGGCGATTCTAAAACATGGAAGACCCCATCATCCGGTAGTTCTACGGTCAGAGGCTGATCATCTTCAAGAGGAGCCTCTGCTAGTTGATCGGTGATGACTTGACCTTTTATGGATTTTTGTCCAATGAATTCTATGTCAAACTCCATCAACAACATGATCCATTTCATCGTGCGGCTACTATGATAAGTACGACTCATCATGTATCGCAATGGATTCTCCTTAGACACAACATACGTCGTATTGTTGAGCATGTAGTGGCATAGATTTTTGGTAGCAAACACCACTGCCAAGCAGAGCTTCTCAACGTATGCATAGTTAAGTTCATAACTGACCAGGGTGCGGCTAAGATAGTAAGTAGCCTATTCTTTGTGTAGTTCATTTTTTTGGGATAGCATGGCACCCAGTGCCACCTCAGTAGCTGAGATGTATAAGTAGAATGACACTCCTGGTCTAGGTGGTGCCAATACTTGTGGCAAAGCCAAGTATTGTTTGATGTCATCAAAGGCTGACTGGCACTCGTCATCCCAGTGAAATGCTACCCCCTTGTGCAATAATTTATTCATGGGTCGGCACTTGTCAGATAACTACGCTATGAAGCGCTTGATTGACGCGACCTTTCCCTGTAGACTTCTGAGCTGCTTGATGGTAGTTGGGGGAAGCATTTCAAGGATTGCCTTGACTTTGTGTGGGTCTACCTCGATTCCTCATTTGGAGACTATGTAACCCAAGAGCTTTCTAGATGTGATGCCAAATACGCACTTCTTGGGGTTTAGTCTGACTTTATGTTCCATGAGGCGATCGAGGATCTTGCTTAAGTCATCGAGATGATCTGGGCACAAAAGAGATTTGGCCAACAAATCATCCATGTAATCTTCCAAAGTTTTGTGCATGTGATCATGGAAGATGTACGTCATGGCACGTTGGTAGGTGGCGCCAGCATTTTTAAGGCCAAAAGGCATGACCTTATAGCAAAATGTCCCCCAAGGCATTGTGAACGCCATTTTTAGTTGGTCCTCGGGATTGATACGAATTTGATTGTATCTCGAGAAACCATCCATGAGGGAAAGCATTTCATGGCCCGCTGTAGCGTCTACCAATGCATCGATGCTAGGCAAGGGGAAATCATCCTTAGGACTCGCTTTGTTTAGATCTCAAAAATTGGTGCATATGCGAATCCTCCCGTCGGGATTTTTGATGGGCACCATGTTAGACAACCATGGTGGGTAATCCACGTAGATGACAAACTGTGCATCCAACAACTTTTGTAGCTCATATTTGACCATTAAGGCTACTGTTGGATGCATCTTACGTAGTTTTTGCTTTACTGGCTTGACTGTCGGATCAAGCGTTAGATTATGCGTGACTAGCTGCGGGTCTAGCCCCGACATGTCTTTGTAGGACCATGCAAAAACCTCCTTCTTCTCTTTGAGAAGGGCAATGTAGTCGGCTTGCTCTTCGGGGGATAGACTTACCCCTAGCTTGATGATTTGCAAATTCATTGGATCTAAGCCGATGTCTACGTCAGTCGTCTCCTCGATCGACATGTGGGACCCATCCTCCAACTGGTGTGGAGTTGGGATCAAGTGGATATCGTTTGCTGAATTTAGATCATCGTTCGGAACATCAGGTTCCTCTTCAGCATGGAAGACATCCTGAGTCTGTCCTAGGGTGAAATGGAACATCCCACCGCAAGGCCAATACTCTGATGGGGATGGCGGTGTGTCAGCATGATCCCAGTCTATAGCATCTAGGTCTAGATGCAATGACCATGTTGGGTCGATTGGATTATGGATGGGGGTGGTTAAATCAATGGAGATCATGTTGATGAAATGATTGTGGTCTCCATTACCATGGGTGTTGTTACTCGGACATCCTAGATGATCTTTGTGCTCCGGATCTGGCTCTGTGGGTACTGGCACAAATGGATCGGCCCTATGTGTGGATAAGAGGATAGGATCTACCCTAGACACTGATGGCTCTATAGGGTCTCCAGGCGGAAGGTGCTCTCTATATACCTGGAGTGGCGGGTGCAGTAATTGGTCTATAACTGCACTAGGTTGAGGTGCCACCTATGCCTTGGCCCTATGTGCAGGTGTTCAAACATGTCGTCTATGTCCAAGGGATATTGTTGTTGCATCTTACATGTGATTGAGATAGGCCATCTCAGTTTCATCTTCATAATCACTATCAGAGATCCAAAGGCCTTCGTTGGCTCCAATAGCTGTTTGTGACATATGAGGCTCATCTTGCTCGAGCAAATTAATGTGGTCCCATCGAGGTTGTTCCGCTCTCTATGGGGGGACCTGATTCTCTTGAGGTGGCATATGCTCAATTGGAGCATCCAAAGGGAACATTGTCAGGAAGCTCTCCTGATAATCATCCATGGGAGTCACTTGTGAATGATTGCTATCAGACTCAAAAGGATCCCAAGGTGCTACCTCATACTCTAACTCATCTTCTGAAGACCCTTCTTGGTCTTGTCCATATCCCTCTTGTAGGTGAGTCCTCAAATTTTCTCCCTTTTTGACCGAAGGGAAAGGGTTGTTACGGTCAACAAGGTTGGTTGTTAGCAATGGGAGATAATCCCCCAATGTATATGTTGTGTTAGGATTGGCATATGGATCTAATGCCAACCCATCCTTGTTGCCTATCCCTAGGCCTTGCATGTTCTCTACCAAGATGTCAAGGGGCAGGGGGTGGTTGAACCCTACTCCTGACTTGTCATACGACATTTGATATCTCGGTTGGCAAAGAACACGCACTCCTTGCTCATACCTGCCCAACCCATATCCATGCCAATTACATTGGCAAAGATATCTCAAAGCAAAATCTGGGTTGGACAAATAGTTGACGTCCTCAACAAAGGGCTCTTCATCTTCGTCTTCTTGCATGTAAGGTTCAATGCCATTATCCAGGCCCCCATAAACAAAGTTTTTCTGATTGGGTGGGTAGCCTAGAGGAACCACAGAGCCGATGGGGAGTCGAGGTCTCCCCATGTCTTGCATGGACTCAAGTGTAGGGTTTGCTACAATGTTCCGCACTAAATACTCCCCCAAGCCCATGTTGGCCATCTCAATGGTGATCGTTGGCGGTTGAGGGGGAGCGAATGGGAGTTCTTCTGGAGTCCACTCCATGTAGGGTGAACTAGGCATCTCGAACTTCCATTCGGCTAGGCATCTCTTCGGTAGAGATGGTTGAGACTAGGGGTGGTTCCTCTTCTAGGGGTTTCTTTCCCTTGTCCTTTGGGGTGGCCACCATAGGTGGCATCATTGTTGAAGGACCATATGAGGAAGATGGACCCGACTAGGGATTTGATGGACTTGTCAATGGGGACGCCTACGGAATCAGACCTTGTTTAGATGGATTCAACTAAAAATCCAAATGCGTTGATGGAAGGGTCGACTGTGTCCACTGCAACATCCATAATCGTAGGAATCTGTGGACATGTTACCACTGCGTTGATGACCCTCTGAAGGTGCAAGTATCCTAAATTACGTCGATTCAGATAGAATTGGAACGAAAGATAAAACCCTTAATTGAAATACTCCATTTAATAATGTTATTTCATATATTACCTAAAATATTTCGGCTATCTCTACCGCGACAGTAAAAGAGTTTCTCAGCACCATCGCATCTCATGGGAGGAAGCCTATAGAGGCATGGATTGCCAAAACTTTGTCATCCTGTGATTCACATTATTTCTCATGAGTATTAGATGTTGTTGGATTATTTTTATGTAGTCTTCGTGTTCACATCAAACCTACTAGTTCTGAGTGGCTGAGAGCCTGAATGTTCCAACCTGCGTGACAGGTTTGAATAGGCCTGCTGCCGTCCCCATTAAATTAATTAAGTGCTCCCCAAACGAATATATCTAGAAAGTCAATCACGTCTTTTATTCTAGCTGTTAGGATGTTAAATACGTCTCTCCTTGCCATGAAGCGACACTGGCAAGAAAGTCCACCAGAAAGCCATCAATGGAGTTATGAGAATCCACACACAATCAAAGTTTGTTGGCTTTTGATTCGTCCATTATTGTGTTGGGGTTTAGCTGTTAGGATGTTAAATACGTCTCTCCTTGCCATGAATCGACACTGGCAAGAAAGTCCACCAGAAAGCCATCAATGGAGTTATGAGAATCCACACACAATCTGAAAGCATGAGATTCCGGAAATAAAAAGAAACACTAAAGCTATGCAGTGTAAAACACAATATTACGCTTTAATCTTATGACTTTGAAATGCACGAAACAAAAAAAAGAGACGAATTGAAAACGAAAGAACAGAGGTATAGAAAGCACAACCCTTCTTATTTAATTCTCTTAGTCTCGGTTACAAAGACGTCTCCTCCCTTTTTAGGGGCTAGGAGCGTTAACATGTTTCCATTACAAAAGTTAATAATGATCTTCTTTCCACGTGCCCACATGCAAAATGGGCGGGCCAAAGTGTTGCCGCCGCTGGTGTTGATGAGTCTTTGATCTTTGTTGCTACTCCTGCGTTCAAATAAACAACAAAGGCGTTAGTAGCACCTACTACAAATATAAAACGTTTGTTCTCTAAAAACAATGAAGGATGTATGCCTAAGACTGAATAAAACGATGCATTAAATGATTCTAAGTGACCTGCAATTTTGACAAAGACTAGAAAACATTACCAGAGGACCATTGTCATCAAAACAGTCGATGAAACTCCGCTCATTCGCATTCAACTGAAATTTGTCCCTGGGCATGACGAATTCAACTGTAATTCGTCTTCGGGTAGGATGAATTTGACTGTGTTAAAATGCCAAGTTGATGCCGCTCAAATTTCACACCTTGGGATCTCCAAAATACCTGCAAACATAAGAGTTAGCTAATTGGGAGCATTTTGGGACGACCCAGATGGTCGGATTCTCCCAATTTGACCTCCATCAATGGGAATTTGACGTCGCTATCTGCAAGTTAGTGGGACAACAAAAGCAACAAACGTGATGATATTTGATCAAAATATTATAAAATTGATATTATAAACTATCTAAACAGCATAGAATGGAGTTGAATCTGAATGAATAATAAAATAACAAGTTAAAATAAAACTTAGAAAGTGCGGGGTGCCCAAGCGGGCCACCCACCATTAGAACTTGATTTCGACACCAATCCACTTGGGATGGGCCCAAAATCTCTTGTGATAGGTTGTTGGCAAATTGGTAGATTACTGTGGTCGAATGTCAGGTTTTTGAGTCTAGATTCACACTTCCAATAGCCACCCAATGACCTCTCTTGTGAAAGATATCAAGGATGTGGAAGAGATGAATCGAAAAAGGATGCAATGGGGTGTTCAATTTGGTAGCACTTCATTGCTTGAAAATGCCTCCAACTTGTCTTCTTTGGGTGGGAAAGTCCACCATTTTATAGACCTCGAGGGTCTCTTCGAAGGGGCATGCAGGGGCGCCATGTGGCGGCCATGCCTTCCCATGAGGGAGGAAAGTCTTCCATGACTTGGGCTTCCATGACTGCCCTTGTGACAGTCCTCTAACGCCTACTCTACCCACCTACATGCACATGCAAGGCAGGAGGCAATAATTGAATGTCTTCGACTGCCACTTGGCACCATTTTTCTTTTTGCCTGTTGAACCTAGAATTCATCCCGACTCAAGATGAATTCATAATTCGTCCCTAGGTGAGACAGATCCCAATTTGAATTTGTCCCTGGGTGGGACGGATTCTAAGCAAAGTTCCTGGATGTGCTAAATTGCCTTCTGACATTACAAAATTGCTACAAAAGTGGTTAGGACCACTATTTGACCTCTGAGGGCTGCCCTGGGGGCTGTGTGTGTCAAAGCGATCAGTGTTTGCAGTCACATAATTGGATTGGTGTTGTTTTGGTTTCTATAGATGCCCCTTTTTGGGATGCGCTGTGCATGGCGCAGTGCCAAGCAAAAATAGATAATAAAAGAACTAATGATTAGGGTTTCTTGGTAACCTAACCAAATTTTGATGCCCCAAGTATGGAAAGGGTATGCATTCTTGAATCCTTGCTTCTGACGAGCTAAGGAATTTGATTTTAAGTATTAACCTGTTTTGGTGAGGTGTGACTTGAGCTTGGACATTGATCAGTCATGAATAGGCAAAGGGTGCAACCTTTTGTCCACAGGAGAACCTTGTGTTCATGCTTCGGGAATGCCAAGTGTTTGATCAATTTGTGATTATTATTTGTTTGCTGCCCCAAGCAGGAATGTAATTGTCTTTGTCAATGATTCTTTGAATGCATGTCGTTTTCCTTAACTGGGTGTGTGCTTGTTGATTGGTGACTAAGTGTGACTACCCCCTCAAGCGACGAATCAATGAGGGAATGACCTTTGTGAGAAAAGCGACAAGTCGCTTGACCCAATATGACTTGTGCAAAGGTGCCTTCGGATATTTAGCATTAAGCATGTGCAATTTTTTTGACATTTAGACCTATTTTTGGTGGGTGTTAACCCTTTTTGCGAAGCTTTTTGGGGCTGAAATTGGCAAAAATTCATCTTCCTGTGGAGCGATCCGGCTATGATAGCCTTCTTAGGGGGTAGGATAGCGACAATTTGGGACCTCAACATCAGTTTTGTAAGCCTGGGATGTCAAGTGCAACAGAACTCTCATTAGGCAAGTTTATTATCTGGTTTAGTGCATTTTTGTTCAATTTTTAATGTTTTTTGGATTTTTGGCCTGAATTCATCCCAGGGTAGGACGAATTCCATCTTAGAATTCGTCCCTGGGAGGGACGAGTGCTAACTAGAGCGCTCGTCCTAGGGAAAGACAAATTCAAGCTCAAAATGCTTATTTAAAGGCCAAAACTAGGGTGTGGCCTCATTTGCATTTGATTTTCCTTGCAATCTGGAGCTCTGGGGAGGAGAAGGTTAATTTTGCAAAGCAAAGCGCTGCTGAGATTTTCCCTGCCATCATGAGTACACAAACCAGTTCAAGTAGCAGAGTCGAAGCGAGACCAGTAAGTGCTCCCAAGAGTTATTATTTTTGTTTTAAGACTGCAAGTGTTTTGTTTAATTATTTGTGTGATGATGTTTTTCAAAATTTTAAAACTTAAACCCTAAAATTGAACTGAAGACAACTAAAACTTAGTGTACAACTAAACGTAGCGAAGAACCTAAGTAAAGAATTTATGTTTTAACTAAACCCTACGATAAACGGAACGTAAAACCCTAAGACTTAGTGTTTGTTTTTTTTTTTTTTGAATTTTTGTACTATTTTTTAAATTAATCAGTTAGGATTAGAAACCTTAAGACTGAAAAATTAATTTTTAAAATTTTGTTTTGTTTTATTTTTTTTGAAATTTATCAATTAGGATTAGGAACCCGAGAACTGAAACATTTTTGAATTTTGGATTTTTGTGTTTAAATTAATCAGTTAGGATTAAAAACCCTAGAACTGAAAATTTTAATTTTTGTTGGAATTTTTGTGTTTGTTTTTTGTTGTACCATTCTTTTTTCATGATTTTAATGTTTTTGAGTTATTTTTCTTTTGCAAGTTGTTAGGAGCCGGTACTGTGTACCCACTGCTTTTACTAAGGCATGGGGAGCACTGACTGAGGCTGACTAGGAGTGGCTTGATGCCCTTGGGCTCAAGAAGGTGGCTTGACTAGAGCCTATGGTCACAGATCAGGCCTATTTGATGGCCTTGATCAATCTCTGGGATTCGTAGACCAACACTTTCCATATCCCAACAGGGGAGATGACTGTGACTTTGGAGGATATCTATCGGCTTCTACGAATTTCGATAGATGGACTGCCCATTAGGACATCATCACGTGATTAGCAGACAACTATACTAACGAGATGCTTCGAGCATGGGGAGGAGCTGGGTGTGGAGGATCCACTGGAGAGTGTAGAGGGCGACTGCCAAATTTGCAGGATTTTGGTTTGATGGTGGTTGGAGAGGGGGGTGTTGGGTGTGAGGCACGCATTCCTTATGGGCCTCATTTCCAACATGCTATTACCTGAATCGTCAGGCACAAGGTTCCCCTGGAACCTGCTAGATTTGGTGTGGCAGTTGGTAGAGTGCCCGATAGAGGCACTACTTATCCTAAGATGGGGATAGACACTATTGACACATCTCTATGGGGAGTTGTATGAGGTCCGCTATCGGGAGCAAAAGGGGATCAGCTACAACTATCTGTTGCAGTGCTAGGGTTGGCAGCACATAGCAGTTGAGAGGCCAACCGGGTTACCATGGATGACTCAAGCGACGATGGAGGATAAGGAGATAGGATATGTAGTTCTGTGGTGGCGATCTAGAGAGCAGGGATAGAGTCAACGATGGGCAGGTGTCATAGGGCACTATGCCGATACCTTCTCTCGGCTCACTCAAGGGGAGGTGGTTTGGCACCCTTATCGGTACTGTCTAGCCTGGCCGAAGGCTGGAGAGTGGCTCCGACAGGTACGTAGAGAGTGGTGGCTAATTGGGTGACACAAGACTGAGCATGAGTTCTTCTCATTTAGTCGATTACATGATATTTTGGGGTGCACCAGGGGTTGCCTAGTGAGCCTCTAGTCTATCAGCACCGAGGGGATGAGAGAACTCTAGATCGACCCATAATCGTGCCACTGGGCAAGGATTCATACATGGTGATCGACGTCCCAAATGTGGATGATGTCAGGACTACCACTGAGTATGACTCATGGTGGGTACTACGGCGATGGTAGGGAGAGGGGCCACTGGGAGGTGCGGAGGCGTCAAATGCAGGCAGGGAGGGTGTTGAGGCACTAGGGGATGATTAGGGAGTTCCTTTAGAGGATGCAGAGATGGTAGAGGTGGAGGGTGAGGATGTGGATTTGGGAGCTCCGGATCAGCCGAAGATGCAAGACATGGTGGAGCAGTGGGAGCCATGGTAGGCTGCTATTCTAGAGAGTCCCATGCCTTATGCAGATGCGAAGGAGATGGAGTCTAGGCTATGTGCTGAGAATGCATGTTTTGTAGAGCTTCTACGGAGGTGAGACCAAGAGCTGGGGGATGCGCTACGGGAGAGGGATCTCCTACGGGTTTAGCTAGCAAAGTGGGATAGGGTTTTGGCACAACACGATGATGTAGTAGCTTACTATCGTCGATGAGAGAAAGAGTGGGATCAACGAGAATCAGATTGGTGATGGCATCGGCTAGAGACGGAGGGGGAGATTATCTGACTTGGTGGGCAGCTACCTAAGCCATCAGGAGGTGGATCTTCACATCGGATGAGGGGCAGTGATACTGAGCAGTCAACATCATCTCATCGTAGGCGACTGGATGAGGGAGGGGATATCAGGCATGATGTGGGGGCTAGCAATAGCCACCATGAGGGATTGCATAGGACCCACACCATGGGGGGTAGTTCCCGTCGCACCGATTCTGCATGATCATGGTGGACAACGCCTTAGGCTGGGGGTTTTGTTAGATGATTGTGGGGTCAGAGGACCAGTTTTGTAGCCTGCGGGCATTTTGTTTTACGATATATATATATACCGGCTTTATTTTGTTTATGCACTTTTGATGATTTGATATTATGCATGATGGTTGATGAATATGGATGTATGCATGTTAATTTGTTTTGATGGATGCCTATGTTATGATGAATGCAAATGTTTTTGATTTATGTGTGATATACAAAAATGAAGTGGATGAATGGGATTTGTGATGTTTGGTTAGGGCACCATAGACTGTTTAGGACTCTGCTTATTTTGTTTTTAGAAGATTGCTGTGGTAACTGACTTTATATGTATGTATGTGATTTTTGATGATATTTTAAGGATGAAAAGTAGTGCAATTTGGTTTAGAAATGTAGCTAAGGTTTTCTGAGACTCAGACAGTTTTAACTCAATAGCCATGAATGTACTTTATCTTACAGGACTTTTGAACAAGGTATGAATCAGACTTGTTTTTGACCAAGTTATTTCACATCACTGTGTGTGCAAATGAGTTCATTTATGTGGTATTTGTCAGGATACCGACAGTGCCAGATGGGCTCTCAACCAAACCTATCATCGAGGATCACCTAATTAGCTCCACTAACTCCTTCATTGTATTTAGTCAGATTAATCTGCGGTGCTATCTAGGATACCATAAGCTAGCTCATCCACATGCAAACATTGATCTGTACACAAGTTAATGTGACAGATATATCGTCATGCAAGAAGTTTACCGCCAGTGACCGATAGGCTATCCACCAAACCGGTACTAAGGCTTACCTCATGACCTGTCGAAATGCTGAGAGTTCTAGGGATTCAAGTTCAACTCCCTTTTTTTCTTTAATTGTATTGGGATACTTGCTCCTTTGTAGTGATAAGATCACTGTTTATTTTTGTTTTATTTGTTTTTATTTTGAGCAAGGGATTTGGATATGGAGTGACGAGAATCACTATTGTTTGTGCCTTTTGATGTGTGTACTGTAGGATGTCAAATTTTGGTGTTTTGACTTTTGCAAATTTTTTATGTTTTGCAACTATTAAGAACTTTGGGATTCTTAAGGAATTGGGTAGGGAAGATGCTTGTCCTTTTGCCAACTCTCAACATTCTTTGGGTCATTCACACAGGGGGATGAGCAAGATAGCCGTTTCGCTTATGGTGACCTGGATTGCTTTGTAGGTGTCATCTTTCGTTCACACAACTTGGGAATTTTTATGTGTTTTAGCTTGTGATGGGATGTTACGTAACAAGGCATGATCCAAGTAGAACTCTACCTTCATAAAATATACCTGACTTGGTATAGTACATGGCTAGAAAGCAAAGTTATGACTGAAAGGTGAAAACTCTTGATACATTATAAGACCACTGACTCTAGTGTGGTAAAAAGTAGTAAATGGTGTATTTTTGTTGTTTTTTTTTGGACTGCTTATAAAATGGAAAAATGTGGAACCAGATGGACTAGTAGAGCAATTACAGCCTATGGTGCCTTTGAGCTGTATGACCATAAATATACAATGTATGGATGCGATGCTTAGTGCAGCTATATATTTTTGTATTTTTGATGGAATGATTTTTGTGAATATGAAGATGAGATGTGAGAAGAGCTCTCTATTGATGAATTTGAGCATGCCTAAAAAATGAGATGCAAATATTTGCTATTTTTGATGATTTTTTAGATTTTGAATTTCTTTATTTTTGACCAAGCAATTATGGGAATCCTTGGAGCATTTTGGGGTTGACTAAGTGATTTTATGAATCCTTGGAGCATTTTTAGGATTGACCAAGCGATTTATGAATCCTTGGAGCATTTTTGGGATTAACTAAGAGATTGCATGAACCCTTGGAGCATTTTTTGGATTGACCAAGCGATTGCATGAATCCTTGGAGAATTTTTGGGATAGAGCTCTCTTAGATATGGAATGGGCACAAATGTATGATTTTCAAGGGTTTTGTTTCCTTGATTCCATCAAGAGAGGCTAGCCGGTACGTCCCGGGTCCTATTTTGCTATCAATGACATATGGACCTAACCAATTTGCTATGAACTTGTCCCTTAGATGGGACGGAAAACTAGAATTTTGTTGGTTTTCCTTCAAAACCAAATCACCAACCCAAAATTCCCTCAGGTGAACTTTCATGTTGTAAGCTTTCTTAAGTCGCTCTTGATAGATACGTAAATTCTTGAGAGCATTAACGCATCGTTCGTCAAGCAACGTAAGCTGGTCTAACCGGGCCTACTGTGCAGCATCATCATCGATGAACTCTTGCATTGATATGTGCAGGGAAGGAATTTCCAACTCTAGAGGCATGACTACCTCAGAGCCATACACGAGTGAAAATTGAGTGGCCCCAATGGGCATCCAAATGCTAGTGCGATAGGCCCATAGGGCAAGTGGGATTTGAATGGGCCAATCCTTATGACCGTATACGACTGTCTTTTTAAGGATGGCAACTAGCATTTTTTTTGACGCTTTTGCTTGCCCATTTGCATGCGAATAATAGGGTGTCAAAAAACTATGCTAAATTTTGTACTTTATGGTCAAATCACGCACGTCTTTGTTCTTAAATGGTGTCCCATTATCTGAGACTATTTTGGATGGAATACCAAAACGACATATGATGTTATGCAAAATGAACTCCACAATGCGGTGTCCTGTCATAGAGGTAAGCAAAACTGCTTCCACCCACTTGGTAAAATACTTTGTGGCTGTTATGATAAACATGTGATGGCCTAATGACGTAGGGGAGATATTTCAAATTAGATCGAAGCCCCACTACAAAAATGGCCAAGTAGACTGGACTGTCTGTAAGGCCTAGGAAGGTACGTGCATCAAATTGGCATGATGTTGACACTTCATGCACTTCCTAACATATGCACAATAATCTTGCTCTAAATATGGCCAATAATAGCCCATGTGAAGAATGCACTTTGTGATGGCCATACCACTGAAGTGGCCACCACATGTACCATCGTGCGCTTGGGCGACTACCCAAGTGGACTCTTGCTAGTCCAAGGAATGAAGGAGGATCCCTTCATAGCTGCAATGAACAAAATGTCTCCTATCAAGACATACTTAGTCGCTTTCTGCTTGAATGCTCGTTTTGTGGCATGCGTCAATCCAAGCAGGAGATTACCTAGCTTGAGGTAGTCTCTAATGGGTAAATACCAGTCCTGTTGATCAAAAACCTCGACGATATGAACAACCAATCCCTCTTGAGGTTCATCCTTAGAAAATGCTGAGCGAGAAAGAACTTGTAAGAATAGCATTGTATTGCTATTAATGGGAGTAGGGGAGAACAAGGACCCCTAGTTGGCATGTTTCAGATGATCATGGATTCGAGAGAAATTATCCAAGGATGGTTCAAACTGGATCATGTGGATTCCTAGCGTCAAGTTAGAGCTTGCACGCTCCATCGTGGATTGTGATAAGGTTTTCACTTGAATGGTTGTCATATCATCGAAAATGTCTTGTGAGATTAGTTACCCCAAGGAGGCCATTGTGTTCACAAAATGATTCGATGACCGAGGGAGTGCCTCGATGTCATACCACTCATGTTTTGCTAGGAATATGTCCACAAGGGCTTTATAAGCCTACAAAACTGGGCATTTGCATTGGAATACCCATTTGACTTGATTGACTATTAACAGCGAATCACCGAAGATGTTCAGTCATTTGATGTTCATGGTGATTGTTGTCTGAAGACCTATGAGCAAGGCTTCATACTCTGCATTATTTTTGGTGCATGGGAAATTTAATTTAAATTACAGGGGCATTGGAGCGCCCTACGGTGTGAAGAATACTATTATCGCACCACCACCTTGCTCACATTTAGAACCATCAAAAAATAGGGTTATGTCAGCCTGTGACTTAGGCTCATCAGAATTTGGTGATTCTGAGACATGGAAGACCCCATCATCAGGTAATTCTATGACTAGAGGCTGATCATATTTGAGATGAGCCTCTGCTAGTCGATCAGCTATGACTTGTCCTTTGATAGATTTATGTCCAATAAATTCTATGTCAAATTCTGTCAACAACATGATCCATTTCGTCATGCAACTACTATGATAAGTACGACTCATCATGTATTGCAATGGATTCTCCTTAGACACAACATACGTAGTGTTGCTCAGCATGTAGTGGCATAGCTTTTTGGTAACAAACACCACTGCCAAGCAGATTTTCTCGACGTATGCATAGTTAAGTTCATAACCGACCAAGGTGCGGCTAAGATAATAAGTAGCACTGTTCTTTGTGAAGTTCATTCTTACGAGCTAGCATGGCACCCGAGTGCCACCTCGATGCATTGAGATGTATAAGTAGAACAACACTCCTAGTCTAGGTGGTGCCAATATTGGTGGCGAAGCCAAGTATTGTTTGATGTCATCAAAGGCTGACTGGCACTCGTCATCCAAATGAAATGTAACCCCCTTGTGCAATAATTTGTTCATGGGTCGACACTTGTCAGATAGCTACGCTATGAAGTGCTTGATCGATGCGACCTTTCCCTGCAAAATTTTGAGCTGCTTGATGGTAGTTGGGGGAACCATTTCAAGGATTGCCTTGACTTTCTTTGGGTCCACCTCGATACCTCGCTTTAAGACTATGAAACCCAAGATTTTTCCAGATGTGACACCAAATACGCACTTCTTGGGATTCAGTCTGACTCTATGTTCCTTGAGGCGATCAAGTATCTTTCTTAAGTCATCGAGATGATTTGGGCGCAAAAGAGACTTGGCCAACAAATCATCCATGTAATCTTCCAAATTTTTATGCATGTAGTCATGGAAGATGTACATCATGGCATGTTGGTAGGTGGCGTCAGCATAGCTCCATAGCACCAAAATTCATCAAGGGTCAGGTGATATATTAAAGTGATGAGATATTTTATTTTATAAGTGTTAGCAATGATACGTTCTATAAATTATATAAGGTATCACTCAAAAGGATCGTTGGTGCTCCTAGATATATCAAAAGTGAGAATGCTAACATGAGTAATGAGAATCATGTGAAAATATTAATGATATTTTAGTTTTGGGGTTTTTATACTTAGTCAATTATGCAATGTGAAGCAATCCCTAAATATATCCTAAAAGGTCTATTTATCAATGGATACATAAAAGTGATAAAGTTAAACCAAGTACCAAACCATGGGCATCCTATTTAAATGGTATCTTGAATGAAATAGAAGCTTATTTTTTTTCGATTTGAAACTCCTAGGAAAAAAATTGAATTGGGAGGTTGATCCTCTCCCTATCACTTGAGTCCCCCTTCATATTACCTTTCAATTTAAGGGTTTATTGCCTCTTGGTTAACCATACCAAAAACTAACATAGGTGAATTAGTAGTGTATCCTAGGGCTCTTGAGAGAACCATGTTGAAGGAACTAAACAAAATAACCTCATAACTTCAAGATAAGGGGTTATTTTCTATTTATGGGAAAGTGCAACATACCACGGGGTAGTGACTATCTATTAAAAACATGTGAATATTCCAAGTGGTAACATGATATATAGATTCTAATACCTAACTAGTGCTAGAATTTGGATGGATAAGTGTCTCTTTGAATGGAATTCTCAATATATAGTGATAATAGCTCTAATTATTATAAGGTAGTAAAAATACCTATCACATAAGTAGCAAAATACAAAAATGATATAATTTTTACCTTATTTTCCCCAACATGGACCTAGTAAAATTGAACTCCAGATGAATATGCAGAGTAATAATGCCTAAATGATAAAATCACATGCACCTTTATTATATCTTTGTAGTCATAAGCTTGATCGACTATGTTATATAGGTGGGATATGGTGATACCTTGAAATGAATACCACACTTTCATCTATGGATGCCTAACCATACTTATAAAG
The DNA here is from genome assembly GCA_028583015.1 of Wollemia nobilis. NCBI lineage: Eukaryota > Viridiplantae > Streptophyta > Pinopsida > Araucariales > Araucariaceae > Wollemia > Wollemia nobilis. Next base: position 1,393,244 of record JAQPPZ010000078.1, on the reverse strand, counting down.
AGATCAAAAGATAGCAAGACACTACAAGGTGGGTAATTTATCTAGGATAGATTCCTCCTAAAGAGTAAGAGAGGTGTGGAAAGGTAGGTTCAATAAAACATCAATCAAGTCATGGGTGTAATTGTATAAGCTTATCTAATAATGAGATTATTTGGCTAAATAGGGATAAATTTTGGCCATATATATTGGGACATGTGAAAGGGCTATCACTCAATAGATCAAAGCTACACCAAGTATTATAGGCTGATGACTTCCAAAAGATCTTATTTATGGATTCATTTTCACTGTGATGTCAACTCATCTCATTTTTGGATTGAAGAAGGTCCTAAGGATTCAAATTTTTTTTGATGAAAGCAATATGTGAGTTGGGTTTATAATATAGTAAGAAATTTTAGTTCGTATCTACCACTACTATTGAAAGGAGAACTATGAGCATTCAACCCTAGTATAGGAGGACTAGGTTGGGCCAATCTATGGTATATTGGTTGTATCTATAATGCATTGTTAAGAATCTTGGTCAATATGGAAGAACTAATGAGAGTATCTAAGCAATAAATCCTTCTCTATAAAATTTATCATACAAGGTGAAATAACATTACTTCGATAGGTAATTTAGTGTAATAACTACAATAGATAAAGAAATATTGTACTAAAACAAAAATAACTTACTCTTACTTCCCATTTTTAAGAACTATTCTAAAACATTTGGGCTATTATAAACACCTTTCATATCTCTTTTATATAGGGATTTCGAAACCCGTGTTTATATAGAGAGGAAAGGAAAACCACCCCCACAATTTAGAAGGGCCTTCTTAAAACCTTTGAGGGGGTACTTTCAAGATTAGAGAGATTGAACCTCTATAATTTTAAAATGAGATAAAGAGACCTCTATTTTGAAGGTATAGAAAGTCATATAATCTCCATATTAAAAGGATTTAATTGGGTTTTAAAATGATAGGGCCATTAAATGACAATATTTTCAATGTCAAGCTCTCTTATGTAAGAGATTATGTTCCTTAAATTCATGCTTGATTTCTTGATTCTAAACTTATTTATCCACTTTTTATCTATCCTTATAAAATAGAAAGGGTCATGGCATATTTAGACTTCTTAATGAAGAACTAAAACCTTAAAGAGTCTAGGTATTTTCCAAGCTCAAATAACATTTTATTGTAAGGTCACCTCTTCCTCATTACAAACTATTATATTAAAAATATTGTTCTCTTTAAGCATTAATTTTATTGCCTCTTTTAAAAAAAATCTCTCTATTTTAAAATGGAGACTAGAGACCAATGCATATTGGGTTAGTCATGCATCTTTCTCATTATTTTGGTATGATTTTTAAAGGTGCAAGTTCTCCACCTAGCCTAGTAAATAAAATTGAATTCCTCTATTATTAAAGCAAGAAAGTAAGTGACTATTTATAGATCATTATATTATGACCACTCCATCCAATGCATCATTGTTAGAGAATATTATATTATTTTACACATATATTTATTAGGAGTTACTTTATGCAATGGAATAAATGCATGTGCTCACATGTCCTAGTTAGGTATGCATGTGCTCACATGTCTATCATGCATACATGTATAGAAATATGAGAAGTCATGGGAATATGGAAGACCAAGATTCATAGCCATCCAAGAGTCATTTTAGAATGGCTATTTTAGACATAATGTATCCTTGAGTTAAAGGTCACTTACTAGTCACTCAAAAGCATTATACTATTTTCGTGAGAATTATTAATGGCAATTTTATAAGTGCATATAGAAAATTTCTATGCATTTTACTTATTTATTAGATTACCATTATCATAGTCATATCATTAGTCGATTATTTCATTACTTTCTATTGCATTTTCTTTAATTTTATAACGTCAAAAGCTAATAGTGGTATCAGATCCACAGTGGATCTACCCATAATAGGTCTAGATAGAAATTGAGAGAGTTGTAGAAGTTATTGGCTTTGATATTGTTTGATATAAGTCTAAATATAGTCTTTTAAGGAATAAAATAATGCCAAAGAAATCATATTTGAAGGAGAATAAATAACATATTTAGAAGAAAAGAAAGCAAGCTTTGAGGCAGCCATTGTTGCTGCAAATTGAAGGATCTACTCACAAACAATTGAAGGGTGCAAATCCAAAAAATACAAGATAGTAAGCTAGGAAGGAAGAAGTTAAAAAAGGTGTGTAAATTTTATGACATATATATTACTATTATAGAATGTTTAAAGGAATTTAGTAAGAGATTTTTAAGGCATCGTGAAGCTAAGAAAGGATACTATTTCATACCATTGATTTTAGTGAAAATTTACATATTATAACAACAAAATCATAATTTTAATTGGAGTGATAAGAAGTTGATTATATGCTATTTTATAATAAGAGAAAATCTTACTTATTTAACATTGATTAGTGGGATAGAACCACTTTATTATCTAAGAGAGTTGAAACATTATAGTATTAACTAGACTGATTTATTAAACGAGTTATAAGTGTTAGTATAAACTAAATTTGAAAGTAAAAGAAGAAGCAAAATATTCTACATTTATGAGGAAAAATAACCTTCAAAGTATAGTAGATTATAGGGGGTAAATACTACATCATACATCCACCCACTTGTAGGAAAAATCACTAGTAAAAGAGCATAAGGAAAATAAACCATTAGGCTCAAGTTTTGGGCCAGCCCAAGAAGGTAGAGAATGTCATCCACAACTTGCAAAAGTACTGTTATAGCCATTGAAAATAGGGCCGCTTACAAAAGAAATAAAATACAGGGTGAATTATCAAAAATGAAAAAGAAACTACCATAGTTATTACCATAAGGCCACCATTGAAGCATATAAGAAGATATTTGGTTGAATCCATCCATGAATCCACCATAATCCAAAGGAAGGAGAAACCTCAACAAGAATATTTTTTCAAGAATCTAGAATAAGTTTGGGAAGAGCAAAGTCTTTCAAAATATTTACAATCCATACGTTTGGAAAAATATAGCATGCATAAATATTTGATTATACTTCTCTTCCAAAAGAAGATAATATATCCACTTGGCACTAAATATAGAAGTTGGTGCATAAGGTTGAATGTAACTCTTCTTGAGAATAGTGCACTCAAAAATTCAAATATTATTCATTATTATCTAAGCGCCCAAGAAGACTGTGTAAATTCTAAGTTGCAAGGAGAAAAGTGACAAATGTCCACTTTATTCATGAACATTAGCACCACGAAGGAGGAAGACAAGGAGCAAAATAATATCTACACCATATGGCACACATCCAAAGGAATGCGAAGAACTCATATAGCTGTAGAGGTATTATTATAGCATTTTTTTAATGTCTTACATAGCCAATACAAGAGGAGAAGAATTAAATGAGGTCAAAACATCTTTGAAGCGTCATATGTAGCATTCCAAGCATGTTTGACCAAGAATAGCAAGCAACACCAAGATATTTGAGGTTTTTACCATAGAATTTCACCATATATGAAAGTTTTATATTGATAGGAGGAATAATAAGGGAATCGATTCTAAGGTCAAAATTTATTAAAAGTAAAAGTGGAGTGATAAGAATTTGTATAACCTTAGAAAATAATATTATTATTTTGAATCCTATAATTATATTTTTGAAGAACATTTTTTGGAATTTGAAGGCTATATTGGAGTTTTGTAAAATTAAATACCATAGTTTACAAAATGAATTAAATATTTGCAAATTAAATAAAGTTGGAGAAATAAGGATTCTACATCAAAATAGATTACAAAATATTGTAAATATTATTTTTCAAAATTTCTAGATTTATAATTTTTGGAGATAAAATAAATTTTAAAAAATTATTTTAGGAACTATGAATTATTGGTATATGGACTCAAGGGCAAGAAAACATATAACTAGAAATAAAACTCCATTCAAGAATCTACAACCAGTATAGGAAAAACTAGTTGCAATAGAAGATAACAAGACCTATGAAGTAGAAGGAACAGGAGATATTGATGTCAATCTAGTAGATGAAAAGGAATAATAAAAAAAATTGTATTTGTTCATGAATTGACCATAAATCTTCTCTCAATTTCATAACTCATGGATTAGGACATGATAGTATAATTCAAAACTATCAAAGGAAGAAAACAATTTCATATTGTTAAATAAGGGAAAATGGTAGGCATAATATTCTATAAGGAAAACATATTCATTCTAGACACTACAACTCATCAATTCCTATCAATAAGAACTTCAAGTGAAAGATAACTATGTCATAAAAGACTAGGTCACACGAGCTCATCTTCCTTAAATGAAATGGTCAAATATAAAATGGTTAAAATAATACCTAATATCTCTTGGGAATCTACTATTTGTCTAGAATGTTTAGCAGGAAAACAATACATAGCGCCCTTTGAAACTCATTAACATAGATACCAACAAGCACTAGAATTAATATATATATATTTGGCCTAATGAATATTACAAGTATTGGAGGGCATAAATATTTTCAGTTATGTGTTCATGATCATACAAGGAAAATGTGGGTATATTTCATGAAATACAAGTCATAAGCCTTCAGTTTCTTCAAGAAATTCAAATTGCAAGTAGAGAAAGAATATGGAAATACGATTAGGTTTCATATATCAGACAGGGGATGTAAATTCACTTCAAAATATTTTAATCTATTTCTCAAATAAAATGGAATCAAGAGACAACATACTATAATATATTCACCACAATAAAATGGTATTGTATAATGGAAAAAATCGATAATGGAAATGGTAAGATGTATTATTAAATAAGCACACTTAGATAAGAAATACTAGGCAGAAGCAATTAAAATTAATATATTTACAAAAAAGGTTACCCATAAGAATACTTAAAAATATTACTCTTGAAGAATCATGGTTGGGGAAGAAATTAGACATTGCAAGGGTAAGAATTTTTGGATGCAAAGCATACATGCGTATTTTCAAGCAGAAACAAACAAATTTAGATGAGAATAGTATGGTAGGTATATTTTTTGGTCATGATGATGAATTGATAGGATATAGAATATTGGATCCACAAAAACAGAAAGTGTACATAAGTAGGGATGTATTATTTTATGAAGGATTCAAATATGACAACAAATAAGAAGAAACAAGTAACTCAAAAAATATTCTAGAATTCAAAAAATAAATAGAATCAAAATCTTAGATAGGGATAGATATATATTCTATAAAATAAATAGATACAAGGTCTATAATGAGTCATAATTAGAGGCAGATCATACAAATACTGGTACAATTATTCCAAAGAAGGAACCTATATGGATTAGAGATACACTTAGAGAAGCAAATTTGGAATATGTACCATATATCACTACTACAAGACCTCAAAATCATATTCAAATAATAATGAATAGAGGGCTACTAAGTGTTATGGAAAAACCAACAACAAATCATCAAGCACTAAAATAATCATAGTGGAAAATAGCTATGGAATAATAATATTCATCATTATAGAATAATAAAACATGGGATTTGGTAGAGTTACCTAAAGGAAATAAAGTAGTAGGTTGTAAATGGGTTTACAAGAGTAATCATAAAACTTATGGTAGTTTAGACAAATACAAATCTCATATAGTGGCAAATTGATACACTCAAACATAAGGAATTGATTTTGAAGAACCATTTGCACCAACATCTAGGATGACTACTATCAGAGTATTATGTGCATTAGCAACTCATCATGGTTAGCAACTACATCATATGGATACCAAAAGTGTCTTTCTTAATGGTTATCTAGAAGAGGAACTCTTCATGTCTCAACCAAAAGGATTTATTGTCAAAGATCAAGAACACATGGTTTGCAAAATGAAAAAGTCACTTTATGGTCTAAAGCAAGATCCAAAAGCATGGAGTATAAATATTAATAGTCTTATAATACAACACACTTTAAATAGAAGCAGATCATATACAATATTGTATACAAAAAATATAGGGAATGATATAATAATTGTCATACTATATGTTGATAATATAGTACTTATAGGAAGCTCTAAATAATTGATAAGTGGAATAAAGAGAGACCTTGAAAAGGATTTTGAAATAACTGATCTAGGAATTATGAGTTACTACCTTTATTTGGAGATACATAAAAACAAATATTAAATTAGAATCACATAGACAAAGCAGACGAACAATATACTTGAAATGTACAAAATGAAGGAGTGCAAATCTAAGGATACACCAATGGAACAAGGACTACAACTAACCAAGATTGATGATTCTCTCCTATATTTAGCTACAAATAATTATTATTTGATTGGAAACCTATTATATTTAACGAATACTCAACCATATCTAGTATTTACAGTGAATTATCTTGTAATATTTATGCAAGAACCCAAAGAGAGTTATTGGAAGGATATAAAAAGGATACTACATTATGTCAAACAAACTATAGATTACGGGCTAACTTATACAAATCATGATAAATAATTTGGTCTTCAAGGGTACATAAATTTAAATTATGCACAGTCCATCAATGATAGAAAATCCACCTTTGGTTATGTCTTCTACCTGGGATCAAGACCAATTTTATGGTATAGTAATAAACAACATTTAGTAGCATAGTCTTCCACTAAAGTAGAATATCGTGCAGCTAAAGACACATTTTGTGAAGCTTTATGGTTCCAATATACTCTATCTGATATGGGGATAAACATGACTTCAACACTAATACATTATGATAATAAAGGAGTACTTAATTTGATAAAAAATCCAATTATAGATGAGTGAACAAAATACATTGATCCTCAATGCCACTTCATTAGAGATAATTTTTAGAATAGACATATTAGTTTAAAGTATGTACCTATAGAAGAGCAAAGAGTATATATATTCACAAAAGTACTAGGCCAAAAGAAGTTCCAAATATTTAGAGATCAATTATGTTGATCAAGAGAAGAACATCTCAGGGGTTGTTGATTACTTGGCCAAAAAGGCTTTTAAGTTGTTGGATCCTTGGTTTATCGATAACTAGGAGAGTCTCCCATCTAGGGACTCTCAACATCTTTGGGATTTGATCCACAAGGATGTTTGGACTTAATGTGGTCTGTTATTTTTGTCTTATTCGGGTTTCAATATATTCTAGTGCTTTGAGCCTGTTTTATTTTTTATTCGAGTCCTGGTTGGAAGCTCAGTTGTACTTTGTAATCCATACTTTTATCAATAAAATTTTACCCTTTTATTAAAAAAAGATAATAACATCTCAAATAATGTAATATAATGGGTGTTGGATAATATTACATCATTTTACACATGTATTTATTAGTTATTACTTTATGCAATGGAATAAATACACAAGAATGTGCATGTTGTCCACATGTACTTGAGTCCTTTAGAATAGGAAGAACAAGTGTCCTAGTTAGGTATGCATGTTCTTACATGTATATTATGCATAAATATATAGGAATATGAAGATTCATGGGAATATGGAAGGCCAAGAGTCATAGCTATCCAATATTCATTGTAGAAAATTTATTTTAGACATGATGTAGCCTTGAGTTAAAGGTCACTTACTAGTCACTCAAAAGCATTGTACTATTTTCATGAGAATTATTAATGATAGTTTTATGAGTGCAAATAGAAGATTTATATGATTTTTAATTATTGATTACATTTCCATTATCATAGTCATATCATTAGCTAGTTTTCTCATTATTTTCTATTATATTTCCTTCAATTTTATAGCATCAAAAGCTAACAATCCTTCTAATATGGATTAAAAAAAAGGTTTTGTAACTCCTATATATTTTAAATATCCCTAAACCCACCCCTACCATACTAATTTAATCCCAACCATTTTAAATAGAGGGATTTTGGCTATAGATAAAGAGCTATCTATGTAAAAGACACTTAAAACCCTTTTATCCTTTCCATTTAAATGGTGGGTATGGGGAAGAGGGATTTTAAGATTAGAGAGCCTTTAAATCAATTCAAATAAAATATTACTCGCTTGAAACAAACCTAAATAGAGCCATCCTTTCCTCTCTATTTAAAGGTTACAGGACCATTTAAAAATATAGAGGGAAGCATTTAATTTTTAAAGCATTCGATGAGCATAAATACATTTTAAAATAAATGGGGAGCGGGGGAGCTTAAGATTCCATAAAAAGTATTTAAAGGTATAGGATGGAGCCAAGGGAAGGGAAAGACAACTACTTAAAGGAGAGTTGATTAGGGATTAATAATATGGATAGAGAGTTCAAAAGGATCTTTTAAAATAAATATGAGATGGCTTGTTCCTGAAGTATAATGAATTGATCAACACTATTCTATGATAAAATTATCTCTCCACTCTTCTTTATGTAAAGAAGGGGATAAAATAATCCAATATTTTAAAGTTTTGGCTATTCATATAGGGCAAAAAAGGAGACCCATTCCCCTTACTAATTTCCATTCAACTCTCTAGGATCTCTAGGAAATCATTAAAATAGATAGGTCATTTATAAAATTTTAGGTAATTTTGGTTCACTCAATAAGATTTTGAAGCCTTAAGGTTCGGTTGGATTTGGCTTCATTTATATAGAGAGGAGATCAATATTTTAAAATGAAATCTCTTCTTTTTACACGATATAGAGGGATTTATTTTAAAAATTACTTTTTAAAATAGAGAAGCCTCAAATTCCTATTTTGTCTATGTCGTGTCTATGTTTCCTCGATGTCAAAGGGATATATAGGTCCCCTTTCCCTTTGAAAAAATAGGTGAGGTAGGGCCCTTGTAAAATAGAGAGAAGGCCCTTTTGTTACTCTTTTCCCTTATTACTATTATAGATTCCAAAAAAATAACTTATAGTTTAGTTTAGTAGAACATTGGTCTCAAAAATAAGATGTCATTAATTCAAATCATATAGAGCACGAGTATTTCATCTCTATATACTAACATATTCTAAAAGTATCTACTAGAACATTTACCTTTTAAATCATACTTCCTTGGTTTTTCTATTTTATCATCCAGCTCCTTAGCCTTAATTGAGTCTAATATTTTAGAAACATCTATAGGGAGATGGGCTACAACATTTTTCTTATAAATGACCTCTTAAATTAAATAGGCATCCTCCTATTCATAGGCTATATCCCTTTCCATAACTATCTACACTTCATATTGAATATCACCTATCTTATTTTTATCTAATGCATCCTCTTCTTCATCAGATATATTCTACTTTAGGCCACTTAAATTATTTCTAAGTTCTTAGCATCCTTCAAATTTTAAAGCCCTAGACATAGCCTTTTTGTTTGGACCAATGGATCATCAACCTTCCTTTTCTTGTGTTTCAGATCTTCATTATTGTTATCTCCATCCAGAGTTATGCATAAGCACGAAATATCATAAATTGTATCTATTTAGGTTTTTTAAAATTTTAAAAAGGCTAATTTTAGATCCTTTCACTAGGGGCCATTCGTCTGAAATTTATGGGGTGGAAATTTTTTTGGGGTAAATTTGCCCACCGTTGATAATCATGAACCTAACTTTATTTTAATTTGTCAACCTAAAATTACATATGATTTTGATTTTCCCTCCCAATTCGCCTTCAAATTATAAATGATTTTATATTTCCCACCCAAATCACCTTCAAATTATAAATGATTTTATTTTTCCCACCCAAATCGTTTCATATGCTATGCGTATATATACTATACTGGGTATTGAAGTTGATCATCATGCATTTAGTCGATCGACATTCTTACAGTCGATCATCATACTTGTAGTCAATCGTCATATCTATAGCCGCTCATCATGACTATAATTGATCATCATGCCTATAGTTGATCGACATTTCTATAGGTGATTGTCATGCCTATAGCCGATGGGTATGCCTCCAGTCGATCAAGATACCTACAATCGATTGGCATACCTACAACCGATCGGTATGCCTAGAATCGATCATCATGCCTAAAACCAATCATCATGCCTACAATTCATTATCATGCCTACATCTAATCAACATTCCTATATTTGATCGACATGCCCACATTTGATCCACATTACTACAATCGATCATCATGCTAGCGGTCGTCATGTCGACCTAAAGAATTTCATATCGATCTAAAACTTTTAAGTATCACATACATTTTTTAGATTTTACAAACCAATATTCATATTCCCCAACATAGAAAAATTTGCCACGGTTTGAAAATTTTTGCAGACAAATTAATGAAAATCGGCACGGTTTGAAAATTTTTGGAAACAAATAAATTCAATTTTCCATGTACACTTCTACAAATATCGTCGAAATTCCAAGACAATTCGCCTTGATTTTATAAATAGATTTAGGGGTTGACCCCTTATGAATAGCCCTGTCTCCATATCCATAATTTATTTTAAAAAGAGTTTCCAAAGCTCCTAAATGAGCTTAAAGATATGCACTTTTTACTTGAGTAGGGATTTAAAAATATGCCCTTTTAAACAAAACATGAGTAACTCTCTCATTATAATAAGGAAAAACTAGTAGATTGTTGTGCACTAGCAATGGCCTCATTTAATTATAAAAGTAGAATTTGCATGCATAAATAAATTTTACAACTGACCACCAATGTATATCTCTTTAAGTGGTCATAGGTTCAGATTCTATTTGGTCTTTATAGAATGGTCAATCCCTTTAAACATTAATGATTAGGATTCACTTTGTTCCATAACCTTGCTTCCCTTGGTTAAATCACTATCTATAGTGAGAATAAAGTAGAAGGATTTTGTGGCTTGATCGATCTCTCATGTTCACAACCCAATAAACATAAGGCTAAATATAATTTATGAGGTTAATGAACAATATTTTTTCACTCTCCTTTCATATAATTACTAGCTAAAGTGAACTAGGTTGATGGGTAACACATATCTACTCTCCTTTTAGGTCAATAGAATATGGATAGTTAAGATATGATGCAACCCTATAAAATATATTGAGTTATGAAAGATATTTTTCTTATTAATATACAATCCCGAAAATCTCATTTCTTCTCTATTAGCTCATATAGATGAGCCATATCGAGGACCATTCTAATAAAAATAGAGGGAACAAGTTCCTTCTAAATATAAACTCCTTTATTTTAAAATAGAGATGTTTTTCTAGTTATAAAAGCACTATTTTTATCTAGAAATAGTAAGCTAAGAATATTTGCTGCTTATAAAAGCGATCTACCAATCCTCGGAATGACACTATATACGTATATAAGCTCCAACCCACACTTGCCTTAAGAGCTAGTTCCTATCAATACCTCTTCAAAAGCTCTTTAAAACAACAAGATAAGCTTGCTATAGGAAATAGGGATCATTTTGAGTTCAATGTAGTTTATTCAAAGTGGATTAGTTTTTAACATAATTTACATGGCCATAACATGAACCTCAAATGAAATAATCATGAATTGAAATAATTTTATAGATGAGGATTATTGTATTAAAAGGGAGGAGAAAGACCGGTTTGAACAATGGTCCCCATTCCATGTATTTATTTGTATTAGATATCTATATCTATATCTATATCTATATCTATATAGAGGATCGCCCAGCCTCATCTTGACTACTGAACCCAGCTTGAAATACCCCTTTAAAAATAGAGAGCGGGAAGAAAGACTGGGACCCGAGAATGCAACCGTCAACCCCTTGTATCGATATGTATATCACTTTTAAATGTTCATTGTGATTATCAACCTCTTAATGATTCTTGAATATAAACTATCGATTCTAAGAAAAATTTTAATTTTATTTTAAAGGTGTGTCTTATATAAGTTATAAAGTATTTTGTTCCTTAGTTAGTGACACTTTTAACTTAAGAAAGACCCTTTAAATATTATTCTATTTTCATTAAGAACCTTAGATCTAACATCTAGTAATCCCATCCTAGATTTAATTTAAGAGCTTGACCCAAAAATAATATTACTTTCTTAAAAACCACCTCCATGTCATTTCCATTGTGTTGCTCTATCTTTATTCTATGGTGCTATAAAAGAGTTATGATAGCTAAAGAGATATACACTTCCTTTTAATATTTTCAATATGATATTATGATGATAGAGTAGCATTATCTATTTTTATAGTATTTTGGGATCTCCCAATGCTTTTAATTTAAAGGGCCCTATAAATCTCTCCATCTCCATTTAAAAGAGCCTATGAAATGAGGCTTTAAAAAGGAGAGTGAGAGAGGGGCTCATAATTTTAAAATCTTCCCTACCCTCCCCAACTATTTAAAACATATAATAAAAAGAGGTTTTAAAAAGAAGAGAGAGGATATTTTTAAGAGCTCTTTTAAAATGAGACATTCAAAATGGAGGAGAGGAGAGAGGAGAGTTTCTATGATTTTCTCTATCAATAGGAAAAGAGTTCTCAAATAAATATAAAGAGGCATTTAAATTAATAATTTATAAGGTTGTAGGGATAATATTTCTAATCCCCTCCCCAAAAATTTAAAATACGAACAATAAAAGTAGGAATTTTAAGGTAAATACCAAATGTCTAACAACCCTATATGTTGGGATGAGCATAACCATGAAGTAGTATAGTTCAAGAAAATCCATTGAACCTTAACCTTATTTTAGAATAACAAGTAATCATTTGTGTCCAATTATGGTAATAATGATAGCCTAGAAACCGTTTTCCAAATTCTTTAATAGAAAGGTACCAAAAGAGGCTATATATCCCTCATCATTGAATAGAATATGATTACTCTTATTTCAAGGTATCAATTGAATTATATTCAATGGAATTATAAACATAACCCAACTTGAATCTCTCTATCTTAAATGGAATCTACTGGGATTGTCTACCTAGTAACAAAAATTTCAACTATGAATCATATGGTTTCCTTTCCCATTCCATAGCTAGGTTCATGAAATTACTTTGATGTCCAAAGATATCTTTTTTATTTTGAGTATTGAGAGGAGGATATAAATTTTAAATGAGGAAAGAGAGCAAGAAATTCATTCCCTTATAGAATAAATCCTAACATAAATCAGATATCAATCATAGGTACCTAAGGGAATGGTGTATTAAGCTAGCATTAACTAGATATTAATATTATAGGAGGGGTCTCTTATAAATTAAAATCCCATGACACAGATGTTGGATCTAAAAATTTTGGGCTTGAAACTCTTAAATATCCACTTGTGACTTTTTTTAGGGTGAGGAAAAGGAAGGGAAGGTTCACTCCATAGCAAAAGAATCATATCTAAATCTGAAGAGTGAAACTAGTTAGCCCATTGGACACATGCCTTTCTATGAAATAGATAAATATCTTAGAAATTTTAAAGGGTCATAACAAATCTTTAGTAAAAAATTATTAAATGAACCTTAGCTTTTCAAGTGATACCCATATAGACTCCATCTATGGAGAACCATACACCAAACTAATATATAGAGAATATATTTGTATTATAGGTCAAACATCCTTATATAGTGACATAGAAACTTATGACCCAACCTATCACATCATCTATATGGATTAGCCTAGCTTTATGCCTTAAATTGATCTACTAGCATGGGCCACAGATTTCTAAGGGTTAAGGGTTTAGTATATTCCTATGAAAACAAATCCTCTTTTATGTGGCAAGAGCTTCCATACACAAACTTTACCTCTCCTCACCCCACCATTTAAAATGAGGATGGATGTGTTCTAATGTTTTGAGTAATTTCTAATTTTTCTTGCTCTATTTTAAAAGGGGATTATTCGTACCTAAACTTTAAAAGAGAGGATGATTCTAGGATATCCTTCTCAAAGATTTATTAGCATATGTAATTTTCTCCTATTTAAATAAACCTCACATAAAATGGCAAAGGGGATGATCTCTATTATAAATAGGATGGGAGAGAGCAAGCACTTTACCTTAAATAATAAATATGTTCTCTTATTTAAACATATATAAGAGAACTCATTTAGCTCAACCTCATAACTTTTAAAAGGAGAGAGCTCTTTGAAAGAGCTACAATGCTTTACATTTAAAGCTCAACTTTTAAAATACCTCTCCTCTATATTTTAAATAATGGGACCATCATATCTATTTTAAAATGGACATTTTGCCCAAAAAATAAAATTAAAAGAGTGCTTCGGTATAATTTAATTAAGTGCTCATAAAATTTATAGCAATTTATCCACTACCTACAAAGTGGTTGGACATTCTCTCTATATTTTAAAAGGTATTCTCCCCTCCCCCTCTATTTTAAAGGAAAAAGAGGGTTCTATTTTTAAAATAAAATAGAGGGGATGAGATTAAAAATAAATAAAAGTTCTCCTTTTAAAATAGAGAGGATGATCCCCTCTCTCCTCCAAAAAGTATTTGGACCATCCAACATCACCTACCCCATATTTCTAATATGAGTTGAGTTGCAAGTTGTGAGCCTTATTTCTTCTTCTAGACCTATATGAAGACTTAGAGAAATGTTTATTGAGCTAAAGATTGAGTTGAGCGTATGAAGGAAGATTAGAGATCCCTTGAACTTAACATGTGAATCACTAGACCTCAAGTCTTCTCAATTCCTTTAAAATATAGGGGAGTTGGTTTTTATCATTCATTTCCTTGGGTGGAAGAGAGCACTTGACCTAGTACAATGCCATATCTTGGGCCCTTGTCCTTTAGTAGGTTCAGTAGATTTAATATCTGATTCATACAGGTCATTGCTTTAAAATAGAGGGGACTCTTTTTTAACATTTTTTTTTTAAATAGAGAGGATATCTTTTTTATCTTTTAATGGGGATGTTTTAAGCTTTCATATATATATATATAAAGGTAAGCTAAGTTTTCCATTCGATGGAGATAATAACGAATTTGTCCAACTATCTTAAAAGCTCACTCATCCATAAACACTTTTCTACTAAAAATATATTATGACTATCTTCTGAATAGGACTAAGGGAAATAAGAGGATCCAACTTCCTTAGTTGTTTATATTTAGTTTAGGGAGATGGTTTAAGGAAAGTTTAGGAAGAATTTTACCTTTCATCGAAATATATTCCCTTGCCATATTTAATATTAATACTAGGGCTCTCCTTTGAAATAAAATATTGTCCCTCATGTTTAGAGGGGATCCTTGTTTTAAGAAGGTACTTTTTAAACAAATGGAAACCATTTCTCTATTTTAAAACGAACCTAAAATTACTTTGAAGAATATATATTAGGAGAGGTGGTATTTTATAGGTTTGTTTATCTATGATATTTCACTCACTAAACTAAGGGGTATTTTCTCTATCTATGATACTATCTTTAGAGCCTACTGAATTGAGTCACTCTCTATCTAATTCAATATACAAAAATAGATAATGGGGTTTCTCTCCCTTTATATTCATCTTATTTATCATTAATTTGCTCATGTGGTTTAATAATTTCCATCTATTATATGTATAAATGATACCAACTTTAAATATATTATAACTAAATTTGATTAATGATTTCACCATTTCTTATGATATTGTAAGCATGTTTTAGTATCTAAAATTCCATAGGTTGTATTCCTTTCTATATGACACCACTTTCAGCTATTAGCCACGTGCTAGTTTTATTGTTGTAGTGCTTTTCAAGACATGGAATCCTTCTATTTGTTTTAGAAATTTCTTCACTTGGATCAGACCACTTTATGGCATTATTCCATACATCTATTGAAGCATTTCAACTTCAAATTATTATTATTTTCTTAGTAAGTTTGGCTTATTTTTGTTTTCTTAGATAACTTTATCAATGACTTAACATTACCCACTATCTATGTCGCTTTTTACTTATAAGCATAATATTTTGATTTATTATTCTTCATTTCATTTGGAATTAATAAAGTCACCATTAGCCTAAGATCGTCAATATTTTATATTTTTTCTTTCCTTAATACCTTTTAGTTTCTTTATATCAAGATTAAGGAAACATACATTGATTTTTTTTATTGAATTTAAAATAGTAGTTTTTAATAATTTTCAATATGATTGTTATTTACTCAGGTGTTGTAGGTGAGTTGGAGAGGAGAGGGCAATCCTCCAAGGGAGGTCCCAAGTTCAAATCTCCACCCTACCAAAAAGTTGAATTGGGTATCTAAAATTCAATTGATAATATTGGTGCGAGCAAGGTCGAGTGCGACCCTTGGGTGACTTTGACGGTGTAGAACCCCCTGTTCATGGTCTCTCAGACCAAGGCGGCTCCACAAGGGGTTTTTTGCTTTAAATATATATATATATATATATATATATATATATATATATATATATATATATATATATATATATATGATTGTTACGTACATATGTTCATTTATTTGTTTATAAGAAATCTAGCTCTTTCCTATATTCCTCATAAGTTAAAATTAGTAGAAGGTTATTTTGCTAAGTAGCAATATATAAGATAGATTATTTCTTAAGTTTTATTCTTAATATGAATTATATAAATATTCACTATCTAAGGTAAATATAAATATCTTTGATATAGTCCTATGTTTATTTTATTTTGAATAAAGTAAGTGTGTAATGTGAGTTAGACATTATTTTATTTAAATCTTGCACATTTTAAAGGGTA
Source organism: Wollemia nobilis (assembly GCA_028583015.1). NCBI lineage: Eukaryota > Viridiplantae > Streptophyta > Pinopsida > Araucariales > Araucariaceae > Wollemia > Wollemia nobilis. Next base: position 1,376,731 of record JAQPPZ010000078.1, on the reverse strand, counting down.
AGAAATATTTCAGATTTTTATTTCTTAAGTTCATTTTCTATCTCGATAGGCAAATGCTAATGATATGCATCTCATGAAAACTCATAAAATTAGATTAAAATGCTTGAAAATAAAAACAATTAAAAAATACCATAGATTTAAAATGTTAAATAAATTATAACCTTTCAAAGTGGAGTATATAGTCTCAAGTAATAACAATATTTAAAAGTTAATATTTATATTTCATTTCACAAGTTAATGTAACGTTCATCTCATGAGTATGCTTTTATAATTGACATGATTTAATGCATGTTTTTTGGTGTTGTGGTTGGTGACAACCCATTGTTTTGAGTAATGTTGCCTAACCTGAGTTAGTGTTAGTATAACTATATATTAGGATGCGCCTATCCACCTTTTTTTATTGTAAAGACTTGTATTTTTAAATTAATTAAAATTTAAGCTTTTACATTCAAAATATTTTAATATAATTATTTTTTATATTTATTTTTAAGGGTTAAGTGGATTGGTAAGTGTTTGTCTAATTAAGAATTTATTAAAAAGAGATCTTGGTTCAAACTTTGGGATGTCAAATTTGTAAAGGTAGGTGATATCCCTCTCAAACCTTGTCAACGAGATGGAATAGACTTATTAAGAGCAACCCTGTGATTTGAATCCTACTTTTAAAATTACTAAAATAATATAACAATAACCAACTCACTTATATTAAAAAAATAAAAATTGGTTCATATATAAAATATATGACTTACGGTCTCGAGTCACCTAATAATAAAATAGAGAAGCATTTTGAAATATAAACAAAGTTTAGCTTTCTAATACATAAGATTTAATAAACAACTTATGTTTTCTTTGTCTACCTTTTTTAAATTTATCTACTCTTATTACTAATTTTATTCTTATTTTATTTTAGTATCATTTAAATCTAATCGAAAATTTATTATCCATTTTTTTATTGAAAGCACGAGATTCCGGAAGCTTTTCAGAAAGAACAACTACTTAGATGCATTCAAATCAAAACAACGCCTAAGCCCTAAAACAAGAAATGCATTAAAATGAAAGAGGCAAATAGATCGAAACGAGTTACAAGGATTTAAAGAGAAGTCACAGCCCTTTTATTAAACTTATCAACCACGGTTACAAAATCGCCTCCTCCCTTTTTAGGGGCTAGGAGCGTTAAATGGATTCGGTTACAATCTTGGTAAGTGTTCTCCTTCCGCATGCCCACATGCAAAATGGACGGGCCAAAGTGTTGCCACCGTTGTTGTTGGTAAATCCTCACTTCTTGTTGTTCCTCCTGCAATCAAAGAGACAAACAAGGCGTTAGTAGCACCTGTGATAAGAAGGAAAATTCATGCTTTGAAATTGATAAAAGATGCATACGAACAGTTGCTTAAAACAGTGAACAAAGCAAACCTAAATGACCTAAAAACTTGACAGAAGACAGAATACATCACCAGAGGGCCACTGCCATTGAAACAGTCGGCCAATCTGCTCTCGACTGAAATTCGTCCCTGGGCAGGACGAATTCTACTGTTATTCGTCCCTGGGTGAGACGAATTCCACTATGTTAAAGCGCCGAGTTGCTGCCGCTCCAATGTCGAACCCCGGGACCTCCAAAACACCTGCAAACAGAGGGGTTATGTAATTGGGGCCATTTTGGGACGACCCAGATGGTCGGATTCTCCCAATTTGGCTTCTATCCTCGAGAATTCGATGTCGCTACCCGCAAGTTAGAAGGAACACAAAGCGACAAAAAGCATGGTGAAATCTAATCAAAACATCATGGAAATATAGCTATGAGTTAATTAAACTGAATAAAATGAAATGCAACATGAACTAGTATTCTAGAATGCTTTTAGAACAAAACTTCGAAAATGCGGGGGTGCCCAAGTGGGCCTCCCACCGTTGGCACTTGATTTCGGCGCCAATCCACTAGGGATGGGCCCAAAACCTCTTAGGATTGGGGTGTCGGCAAATTGGTTGTTTAAGGTAATCAAATGTCGGATTTGGGTTGGATCCATGCTTCCAAAAGCCACCCAATAACCTCCTTTGCGAAAGAGATTAGTGGATGTGAGAAGGTGAATCAAAAGGTGCAAGTGGGTGATCAATCGGACAGCACTTCGTTGCTTGAAATCGCCTCCAATCTGTCCTTTTTGGGGTGGGAAAGGCCACCATTTTATAGACCCATGGGGTCTCTTTGGAGGGGCATGCAGGGATGCCATGTGGCGGCCATGCCTTCCCAAGAGGGAGGAGACTCCTCCCTGACTTGGGCTTCCATGACTGCCCTTGTGACAGTCCATCAACTGCCAACCTACCCACCTGCACGCGCATGCATGGCAGGGGGCAATAATTGATTGTCCCTGGCTGCCACTTGGCGGCATTTTTCTTTTTGCCCGTTTAACCTGGAATTCGTCCTGACCAGAGACGATTTCAGAATTCGTCCCTGGGTGAGACGAATCCCGCTTAGTATTCGTCCCTGGGTGAGACGAATATAGGACAAAGTGCCTAAATGTGCCAAATTGCTTCTTGACCTTACAAAATTGCTATGAAAGTGGTTAGGACCACTGTTTGACCTCTGAGGGCTGCCCTGGGGGCTGTGTTTGTCAAAGCGATCAGTGTTTGCAGTCACATAATCGGATTGGTGCTGTTTTGGTGTCTACAGATGCCCCTTTTTGGGATGCGTTGTGCATGGCGCAACGTCGAGCAAAAATAGATAACCAAAGCACTAATGATTAGGGTTTCTTGGTAACCTAACCAACTTTTGATGCCCCAAGCATGGAAAGGGCATGCATTCTTGAATCCTTGCTTCTGACGAGCTAAGGAATTTGATTTCAAGTGTTAACCTATTTTGGTGAGGTGTGACTTGAGCTTGGACATTGATCAGTCATGATTAGGCAAAGGGCGCAACCTTTTGTCCACAGGGGAACCTTGTGTTCATGATTCACGAATGCCAAGTGTTTGATCAATTTGATTGTTGCTTGTTTACTGCCCCAAGCAGGAGCGTAATTGTCTTTGTCAATGATTCTTTGAATGCATGTCGTTTTCCTTAACTGGGTGTGTGATTGTTGATTGGTGACTAAGTGTGACTACCCCCTCAAGCGACGAATCGATGAGGGAATGACCTTCGTGAGAAAAGCGACGAGTCGCTTGACCCAAGATGACTTGTGCAAGGGTGCCTTTAGATGTTTTATCGTTAAGCATGTGCAATTTTTCCAACATTTGGACCTGTTTTTGGTGGGTGTTAACCCTTTTTGCGACGCTATCTGGAGCTGAAATTGGCAAAAATCCGTCATCCCGTGGAGCGGTCCGGCTAAAGTAGCCTTCTTAGGGAGTAGGATAATGACAATTTATGACCCCAACGTCTATTTTGTATGCCCGGGATGTCAAGTGCAACAGCACTCTTATCGGGCAAATTTATTGTTGGTTTTTAGTGCATTTTTGTTCATTTTTTGATGTTTTTGAAGTTTTGGCCTGAATTCGTCCCGGGGTGGGACGAATTCCAGTCGTAGAATTCGTCCCCGGGTGGGACGAGCACTAACCGAGCGCTCATCCCAGTCAAGGATGAATTCCAGCTCAAAAGGCCTATTTAAGGGCCAAAACTTGAATTTGGGCTCATTTGTGTCAAATTTTTCTTGCGATTTTGGAGCTTCGGGAGGAGGAGGTAATTCTGCGAAGCGAAGCGCTGCTGAAATTTTCCCCGCCATCATGAGTGCACAAACTGGTTCGAGCGGCGGAGCCGAAGCGAAACCTGTAAGTGCCTCCTAGAGTTTATTTTTGTTTTTAAAGCTGTAAGTTTGTTGTTTTTCTGTACAGTTTTCTTTTTCTATGATTTTAATTAATTTTTTTGTTGAATTATTTTCTTTTGTAGGTTAGGAGCCGGTACCGTGTACCTGCTGCTTTTATTGAGGCACGGGGAGCACTGTCTGATGATGACTGGGAATGGCTTGATGCCCTTGGGCTCAAGCAGGTGGCTCGACTGGAGCCTGTGGTCCCGGATCAGGCCTATCTGACGGCCCTGATCAAGCTTTGGGATCCACGGACCAACACCTTCCATCTTTCGACCGGGGAGATGACTGTGACTCTAGAGGATGTCTATCGGTTGCTTCGGATTTTGATAGATGGACTACCTATTAGGACATCACCGCGTGATCAGCGGACTGTTGTGCTGACGAGATGCTTTGGGCATGGGGGGCGGCTGGGTGTGACGAACCCGGTGGAGACAGCCGAGGTGGACTGCCAGGCTGGCGGGATTTTGGTTGGATGGTGGCAGGAGAGGGGGGTGTTAGGAGTGAGGCACGCATTCTTGATGGGCCTCATTTCTAACATGCTACTACCTGACTCGTCTGGTGCGAGGTTCCCGTGGAACCTGCTGGATTTGGTATGGCAGTTGGTAGAGTACCCGATAGAGGCACCACTGATTTTGAGATGGGGACAGACACTGTTGGTGCAGCTTTACGGGGAGCTATACGGGGTCCGCTGTCGGCAGCAAAATGGGGTCAGCTACAGTTATCTGCTAGGTGCTGGGGTTGGCAGCACATAGCAGTTGAGCGGCCAACCGGGTTACCATGGATGACTCGGGCGGCGATGGAGGATGAGGAGATAGGCTATGCAGCTTTGTGGCGGCGGTCTGCGGAGCAGGGGCAGAGTCGGTGATGGGCAGGTGTCGTAGAGCACTATACTGATGCCTTCTCTCGGCTCACTCTAGGGGAGGTGGTTTGGCACCCTTATCGGGACTGTCCAGCCTGGCCGGAGGCTGGAGAGTGGCTCCGACGGGTACGCAGGGAGCGGTGGTTGACTGGGCGGCACGGGACCGAGCATGAGTTATTCTCGTATAGCCGGGTTACACGATAGTTTGGGGTGCGCCAGGGGTTGCCTGGTGAGCCCATGGTCTATCGACGTCGGGGAGATGAGAGGGCTCTAGATCCACCGGTCACCGTGCCATTGGGCGAGGAGTCAGATGCGGTGATTGATGTCCCGGACGTAGATGACGTCGGGACTACCACTGAGTATGACTCGTGGTGGGTGCTACGGCGATGGAGAGGAGAGGGGCCACTGGGAGGCACGGAGGCGGCAGTGGAGGGTGCTGAGGTAGCAGGGGATGATTGGGGAGGTCCGTTGGATGATGCGGACATGGTGGATGTGGGGGATGAGGATGTAGATTTGGGCGCTCCGGATCAGCCGGACATGCAGGACGTGGAGGAGCAGTGGGAGCCAGAGCAGGCTGCTGTTCCAGAGAGTCCTGTACGTCAGGAAGATACAGAGGAGATGGAGTCTGGGGTACATGCTAAGATTGCGTGACTGACAGAGCTACTACGGATACGAGATCTGGAGTTGGGGGACGCATTGTGGGAGAGGGATCTCCTGCGGGCCCAGCTAGCAGAGCGGGATAGGGTTCTGGCACAGCGCGATGATGCAGTGTCTTACTATCATCGACGAGAGGCAGAGTGGTGTCGACACTGGATAGACTTGGAGAGGGAGGTCATCCGCCTTGGTGGGCGGCTACCTGAGCCCTCGGTCAGTGGATCTTCATGACGGACGAGGGATAGTGCGACTGAGCAGTCAGCATCATCTCGTCGTCGACGATTAGATGAGGGAGGCGGTAGCAGGCATGATGCGGGGGCTAGCAGTAGCCGCCCTGCAGGGTCCCATAGGACCCACACCACGGGGGGTAGTTCCCGTCGCACCGATCCTGCGTGATCATGGTGGTCGACGCCTTAGGTTGGGTTTTGATACATGATTGCGGGGTCTGAGGACCAGTTTTGTAGCCTGCGGGCATTTTTTTGATGATATATATATATATATACCGGTTTTATTTTGATTGTGTACATGTGATGATTTGATTTTGATGCATGATGGCTAATGACTATTGATGTATGCATGTTTATTAATTTTGATGAATGCAGATGTTATGATGAATGCAAATGTTTTTGATTTTTATGTGATATGTAAAATGGATGAATGGAATTTTGTGATGATTGGTTATGGCACCATAGACTATTTAAGACGCTCTTTATTTCGCTTTTAGGCGATTGCTATGATGTATGACTCTTGTATGTATACGTGTGGTTTTCTCTTTTTGTATTTTTTGATGGTATTGTAAGGATGAAAAGTAGCGCAGTTGGTTTAGAAATGTAGCTAAGGTTTTCTGAGACTCAGACAGGTTTAACTCACTAGCCATGACCGTACTTTATCTTACAAGACTTTTGAACAAGGTATGAATCGGACTTGTTTTTGACCAAGTTATTTCACATCCCTGTGTGTGCAATTGAGTTCATTTATGTGGTATTTGTCAGGATACCGCCAGTGCCGATGGGCTTTCAACCGAACCTCGTACTGAGGATCACCTAATTAGCTCCACTAACTCCTTTGTTGTATTTAGTTAGATTAATCTGCGGTGTTATCCAGGATGCCATAAGCTAGCTCATCCACATGCAAATATTGATCTATACACAAGTTAATGTGATAGATATATCGTCATGCGGGAGGTTTACCGCCATTGACCGATAGGCTATCAACCAAACCGGTACTGAGGCTTGCCTCATGACCTTTTAGAATGCTGAGAGTTCCAGGGATTCAAGTTCAACTCCCTTCTTTTCTTCAATTGTATTGGGATACTTGCTCGTTTGTAGTGATAAGATCACTGTTTATTTTGATTTGTTTTTCTTTTGAGCAAGGGATTGGGGAAATGGAGTGACGATAATCACTATTGTTTGTGCCTTTTGATGTGTGCACTGTAGGATGTCAAATTTTGATGTTTTGACTTTTTGCAAATTTTTGATGTTTTGCAACTATTGAGAACTTTAGGGATTCTTAGGGAATTGGGTAGGGAGGATGCTTGTCCTTTTGCCAACTCTCAACATTCTTGGGGTCATTCGCACAGGGGGATGAGCAAGATAACCGTTTCGCTTGTGGTGACCTGGATTACTGTGCAGGTTTCATCTTTCGTTCACACAACTTGGGAATTTTTATGTGTTTTAATTTGTGTTGGGATGTTACGTAACAAGGTGTATTTCAAGTGTAACTCTACCTTCGTAAAATCTGTCTGACTTGATACATTACATGGCTAAAGAGCAAAATGATGACTGAATCATGAAAACTCTTGATACATTAAAAGACCACTGACTCTAGTGTGGTAAAAACAGTGCATGGTGTTTTTGTTGTTTTTGAAAAATGGAACAGTGTGGAACAAGATGGATTAATAGAGCAATTACAGTCTATGGTGCCTTTGACCTGTACGACCACAAATATGCAATGTATGGATGCAATGCTTTGATGCAGCGATGTATTTTTGTATTTTTGATTTATTGATTTTTGTGAATATGAAGATGAGATGCGAGAAAACTCTCTATTGATGAATTTGAGTATGCCTAGAAATGAGATGCAAATTTTTGTTGTTTTTGATGATTTTTGTTGTTTTTGAATTTTCTTGATTTTTGACCAAGCGATTGTGGAAATCCTTGGAGCATTTTGGGATTGACCAAGCGATTTTAAGAATCCTTGGAGCATTTTGGGATTGACCAAGCGATTTTAAGGAATCCTTGGAGCATTTTGGGATTGACCAAGCGATTTTTAGGAATCCTTGGAGCATTTTGGGATTGACCAAGCGATTTTTAGGAATCCTTGGAGCATTTTGGGATTGACCAAGCGATTTTTAGGAATCCTTGGAGCATTTTGGGATTGACCAAGCGATTTTAGGAATCCTTGGAGCATTTTGGGATTGACCAAGTTTATTTTTATGGATCCTTGGAGCATTTTGGGATTGACCAAGCGATTTTATGGATCCTTGGAGCATTTTGGGATTGACCAAGCAATTTTTAGGAATCCTTGGAGCATTTTTGGGATATAGCTCTCTTAGATATGAAATGGTCGCAAATGACTGATATTCAAGGGTTCTTTTTCCTTGATACCATCAAGAGAAGCTAGCCGGTATGTCCCGGGTCCTATTTTGCTATCAATGACATATGGACCTAACCAATTTGCCGCAAACTTGTCCCTTAGGTGGGATGGCAAACTGGAATTTTGTTGGTTTTCCTTCAGAACCAAATCACCAACCCGAAAGTCCCTCAGGTGAACTTTCATGTTGTAAGCTTTCTTAAGTCGCTCTTGATAAATACGTAAATGCTCGAGAGCATTAACGCGTCGTTCATCAAGCAACGTAAGCTGGTCTAACCGGGCTTGCCGTGCAGAGTCATCATCGATGAACTCCTGCATTGATATGCGTAGGGAAGGAATCTCCAACTCTAGAGGCATGACTGCCTCGGAGCCATACACGAGCAAAATGGAGTGGCCCCAGTGGGTGTCCGAATGCTAGTGCGATAGGCCCATAGGGCAAGTGGGATTTGAATGTGCCAATCCTTATGACTGTTCGCGATGGTCTTTTTAAGGATGGCAACTAGCATTTTGTTTGACGCCTCTGCTTGCCCATTCGCCTGCGGATAATAGGGAGTTGAAAAGTTGTGTTGAATCTTGTACTTTGTGGTCAAAGCACGCACGTCTTTGTTCTTGAAAGGCGTCCCATTATCCGAGACTATTTTGGATGGAATACCAAAATGACATATGATGTTATGCAAAATGAACTCCACAATGCGGGGTCCTATCGTAGAGGTAAGCGGAATCGCTTCCACCCATTTGGTAAAATATTCTATGGCCGTTATGATAAACGTGTGATGGCCTGACGACGTAGGGGAGATCTTTCCAATTAGATCAAAGCCCCACTGCGAGAATGGCCAAGCATATTGGACTGTCTGCAAGGCCTGAGAAGGTACGTGCATCAAATTGGCATGATGTTGACACTTCACGCACTTCTTGACATAGGTGCAACAATCTCGCTCTAAAGATGGCCAATAATAGCCCATGCGAAGAATGCGCTTTGCAATGGCCATACCACCGAAGTGGCCACCACATGTACCATCGTGCGCTTGGGCGACTCGCCCAAGTGGACTCTTGTTGGTCCAAGCAACGAAGGAGGATTCCTTCATAGTCGCGACGATACAAAATGTCTCCTATCAAGACATACTTAGCCGCTTTCCGCTTGAGTGCTCGTTTTGCGGCATGAGTCAATCCAAGTGGGAGATTACCTAACTTGAGGTAGTCTCGGATGGGTAAATACCGATCTTGTTGATCGAAACCTCGACAGTATGAACAAACCAATCCCTCTTGAAGTTCATCCCTAGCAAACGCTGAATGGGATAGAACTTGTAAGAATAGCATTGTGTTGCTATTAATGGGAGTAGGGGAGAACAAGGACCCCCAGTTGGCACATTTCAGATGATCTCGGATTCGAGAGAACTTATCCGAGGATGGTTCAATCTGGATCATGTGGATTCCTGGCGTCAAGTCTGAACTTGCACGCTCCATCACGGATTGCGATAAGGTTTTGACTTGAATGGTTGTCATATCACCGGAAAGGTCTTGCGGAATTAGTGACCCCAAGGAGGCCATTGTGTCCGCAAAATGATTCGATGATCGAGGGAGTGCCTCGATGTCATACCACTCAAGTTTTGCCAGGAATTTGTCCACGAGGGCTTTATAAGCCTGCAGGACTGGGCATTTGCATTGATATACCCCTTTGACTTGATTGACTATTAACAATGAATCACCAAAGATATTCAGTCTTTTGATGTTCATGGCGATTGTTGTCTGAAGACCTAGGAGCAAGGCTTCATACTCTGCATTGTTATTGGTGCATGGGAAGTTTAATTTAAATGACAGGGGCATTGGAGCACCCTGCGGTGTGAAGAATACAATTCCCGTGCCACCACCTTGCTCACATTTAGAACCATCGAAGAATAGGGTTATGTCGGCTTGTGACTCAGGCTCATCAGAATCTGGCGATTCTGAGACATGGAAGACCCCATCATCGGGTAGTTCTATGACCAGAGGCTGATCGTCTTCAAGAGGAGCCTCTGCTAGTTGATCGGCTATGACTTGTCCTTTGATAGATTTTTGTCCAATAAACTCTATGTCAAATTCCGTCAACAACATGATCCATTTCGCCGTGCGACTACTATGATAAGTACGACTCATCATGTATCACAATGGATTCTCCTTAGACACAACATACGTAGTGTTGCTCAGCATGTAGTGGCGTAGCTTTTTGGTAGCAAACACCACTGCCAAGCAGAGTTTCTCAACGTATGCATAGTTAAGTTCATAACTGACCAGGGTGCGGCTAAGATAGTAAGTAGCCTGTTCCTTGTGAAGTTCATTCTTCTGGGCTAGCATGGCGCCCAGTGCCACCTCAGTAGCTGAGATGTATAAGTAGAACGACACTCCTGGTCTAGGTGGTGCCAATACTGGTGGCAAAACCAGGTATTGTTTGATCTCATCAAAGGCTGACTGGCACTCGTCATCCCAATGAAATGTAACCCCCTTGTGCAATAATTTGTTCATGGGTCGGCACTTGTCAGATAATTGCGCTATGAAGCGTTTAATCGACGCGACCTTTCCCTGCAGACTTCTGAGCTGCTTGATTGTAGTTGGGGGAACCATTTCAAGGATTGCCTTGACTTTCTTTGGGTCCACCTCGATTCCTCGCTTTGAGACTATGAAACCCAAGAGTTTTCCAGATGTGACGCCAAAGACGCACTTCTTGGGGTTTAGTCTAACTTTATGCTCTATGAGGCGATCGAGGATCTTGCTTAAGTCAGTCGATATGATTTGAGCGCAAGAGAGACTTGGCTAACAAATCATCCATGTAATCTTCCAAAGTTTTGTGCATGTAATCGTGGAAGATATATGTCATGGCACGTTGGTAGGTAGCGCCAGCATTTTTAAGGCCAAAAGGCATGACCTTATAACAAAATGTCCCCCAAGGCGTTGTGAACGCCGTTTTTAGTTGGTCTTCAGGATTGATACGAATTTGATTGTATCCTGAGAAACCATCCATTAGGGAGAGCATTTCGTGACCTGTTGTAGCGTCTACCAATGCGTCGATGCTCGGCAAGGGGAAATCATCCTTAGGACTCGCTTTGTTTAGATCTCAAAAATTAGTGCATATGCGAATCCTCCCGTCGGGCTTCTTGACGGGAACCATGTTGGACAGCCATGGCGGATAATCCACGCAGATGACAAACTGTGCATCCAACAACTTTTGCAATTCATCTTTGACCATTAAGGCCACTGTTGGGTGCATCTTACGTAGTTTTTGCTTTACTAGCTTGATTGTCGGATCAAGCGTTAAATTATGCGTGACTAGCTACGGGTCTAGTCCTGGCATATCTTTATACGACCATGCAAAAACCTCCTTCTTCTCTTTGAGAAGGGCAATGTAGTCGGCTTGCTCTTCGGGGGAAAGACTTACCCCCAACTTTAGAATCTGTGGATTCATTGGATCTATGCCGATATCTACATCAGTCGTCTCCTCGATTGACATGTGGGATCCGTCCTCCAACTGATGTGGAGTCGGGATCAGATGGATATCATTAGCTGAATTTAGATCTGCGTTGGGAACCTCGGGTTCCTCTTCAGCTTGAAAAATATCCTGAGTTGTCCCTGGGGTAAAATGATGCATTTCACCGAAAGGGCAGTACTCTGATGGTGATAAAGGTGAATTGACGCGATCCCAGTCGATGGCATCTATGTCTAGATGCAATGACCATGTTGGATCGGCCGGATTGCGGATGGGTGCGGTCAAATCAATGGAGATCATGTGGATGGAATGAATTTGGTCTCCATTACCGCGGGTGTGATAACTTGATTCTTTTAGATGCTCCCTATACTCTGGATCTGGCTCTAGGGGAACGGGCACGAACGGATCGGCCCTATGTGCTGAAAGGAGGACAGGGTCTTCCCTCGGCACTGATGTCATGATAGGGTCTCGAGGTGGACGGTGCTCATCGTGAATTTGGAGCCATGGATCCAACACTTGGTCCCACCTCGCTGGGTCTACCCACCATTCATGCCCTAACCTTATGCCCATCTGTCCCATCAGATCTTCATGAGTTAAAGGGCGATAATTCCATCGCGCATGTCTGAGATAGATCATCTCAGTCTCATCTTCTGAATCACTTTCGGAGACCCAAAAATGTTCATTCTCTTCAACAACTGTTACTTGCGACGTTGAGGACTCTCCTTGTTCCAGTAAGTTAATCTGGTCCCATTGCGGTTGTTCCACTCTTGGTGGAGGGACCTGATTCTCTTGACACTGTATTGATTCAACTGGAACCTCTAAGGGGAATAGCTTCAAAAAGATGTCCGAAAGCCGTTGATGTTCTCTTTGAGGATTAATGTCCGAACTTTCGCCTCTCTCTAGCAAAGGAGAGGGATTACTACTATTTCCAAGGGTGTTTGTTGACCATGGGAGGTAGTCTCCCAATGTATATTCTGTGTTCGGGTTGGCATAAGGATCTAGTGCCAATCCCCCCTTGTTGCCTATTTCTAGGCCTTGCATATTTTCAACCAAGATGTCTAAGGGTAGGGGGTGGTTGAACCCTACTCCTGACTTATCATATGGCATCTGATATCTTGGTTGGCAAAGGACCCGCATCCCTTGCTCATATCTGCCTAGCCCGTATCCATGCCAATTGCATTGGCCGAGATATTTTAGGGCAAAGTCTCGGGTTTGACGAGATAATTGATGTTTTCAACAAAAGGCTCTTCGTCTGCTTCCTTTTGCTTGCATGGTTCAAGACCATGATCAAGGCCCCCATACACAAAATTTGTCTGGTTGGGTGGGTGACCTAGAGGAACAACTGTTCCTATGGGAAGGCGAGGTCTCCCCATATCCTGTACTGACTCTAATGCGGGCGTTGCCACAACATTCTGCACTATGTACTCCCCCAGGCCCGTACTGGCCATTTCAATAGTGATTGTTGATGCTTGGGAGGGAGGGAACGGGAGTCCTTCCTGAGTCCATTCCATGTTTGGTGGTTTAGGAATCTCAGCTTCCGTAGTGCTAGGTGTTTCCTCTGTTGATACCGTTGATATTGTGGGCAAACCCTCTTCGAGGGGCTGAGCCTCTTCCATGATTTGTTTTCCCTTGTCCTTCTGTTTAGCCATGACAGGTGGCATTGGTAATGAAGGAGCAGATGATGAGGATTCACCTGGCTGGGATTTTGTTGTTTTGGTCACCAGTGGTGCTCGCGGTGTTGGACCCTGTTTAGATGGATTTAGCTGGAAATCCAAATGCGTTGAAGGGAGGGTCGATTGAGGCATTAGTTGCACCGCATTGCAATACTTGAAGGGTTCTAAGTCCATCGGGACTACATGTATTTCTCCTTCAAAAGCATACTTTAAGCACTGGTGAGCGATCGAAGGGACACACTTCATGTCCCTGATCCAAGGCCGCCCTAGCAATATATTGTAGGCCATCTCGCCTTCCAACACATGGCACAATGTTGGTATTGTCTTTTGTCCTACCCGGACAGGTAGAACAACTGTGCCGACTGTCGAGCATATTGCATCATTGAAAGCTCGTAGTGTGTACGTGGAGGCTATGATATGAGAGTCTGGCAGCTTTAAATGTTTTAGTGCTATCGTGGTAATGATGTTACTGGACGAGCCAGTATCTACCAGCACTCTCTTGTACGGGATCCCGTTGACCCGCGCAACAACGTGCAGGGGTGGATCTGCCGTGTCATTCGATATTGCTTTGACTTCATCTTCTCTGAAGGTGATGACCGGCTCCGTACATCTCTTCACATGTCCCACGAAGTTGTTGAAAGAATTTGCTTCGTGAGGCTGTAATTCGATGGCTTTTAATATTTCCATAAGAGCTTCTCTATGAGGTGCTGACTGTTGAATAAGCTCGTAAATGGATAGCCTAGCCGATGTGGTCCGCAAACTCTGCGTGAGTTTGGTCCGTATCGTGACCTCGGGTCTAGGCGGAGGTACTTGCATAGGGCATTGCTGAGGCTGCGACGTCGTTGGAACTTCCCTCGTAGCTACCTCTGGGGCAGCTGTTGGGTACTTTTTGTTCCGTGTCACTATGCTAATCATTCCCACAAATCCTTGCATGGGAAGATTCTGTCGCACCTCGTTAATCTGGAGAGGTTTTGCCTGTGCCTCGTGGGCAGGCAAAGGGTCCTTGAATACCCCCATTTGTTGATTGTTTGGCGCTATGGGGTTGTCCACGGCCAATGTTCTATTGTCGATCAGATCTTGGATTAATCCTTTAAATTTCTAGCATCCATTTAAATCATGTCCCCTTCTCCTATGGAATCTACAATACAATTCCTCTCTATATCCCTTAGGCTTGGGAGCATTAGGGTCTATAGTTTGAATCTCTGGAAGGGTGACTAAGTTTGCCGCTGACAAGCAGTCAAATAGGGAGTCCCTGGACTCCGTGTAAGGGGTGAATTGTCGCCTAGGGCGACGCTGCTGATTCTGCTCCTGTTTCTTATTATCTTTTTCATAACTAGGAGGCACTGCCTGGTAATTAGCCTTTTGGGGCTGCATTTCTTGTACAGGCTTGGGAATGTTTATCGCAACTTGGTTAACCGCAGCGGGTTGTGATTGCGTATTCCCAGTCTTAGTGGTTTTATTCCACTCTTTCTTTTTAGGCTTAGCGATTGCGCCTTCGCCTATCTTAATCTCTTCTATAACTCTGGCTTGCACCAAAGCTTCTTCTAAGTTATCGTATTGCTGCAGCAACAATAGACCAGAGATTGATTTTAAGCAACTCCGTGCAAACATCTGTGTTAGATCAGACATAGGGGGATGGTAGGGTAGCTTAGAAAGCAAAGCCCTCCATCGATTCCCGTATGTTGCCATTGTTTCTTCCTCATATTGCCTGAGGCTGGCCAGATCACTCAGTGATGCCTTCTTTCTTGTGTTGAAGGCGAAGCGTTCAAGAAACGCATCTACTAATTGATCTAGGTTGTTTATGCTATGTTTGGGTAGTTGTGTGAACCAATCCGAGGCAGGGCCTGCGAATGTGGTTATGAAAGTTCTAAGCAACAATGCATCATTATCTTGGATGCCGAAGCATTGACTTAGGAACCTTGTGACATGTTCTTGTGCGTCCTCTTCACCTTTAAAAACTGCCAATTGAGGCAACTTGAAGTGTTCGGGGTAAAGAGGTGTAGGCACTGAGGGATGCACTGGATGACTACGGAGTTGACGCAACGTGGGTTTTTGATGCCCAGAAGCTTTTGTCTCCACAGACTCCAAATGCTCTAATAGCACCTTGTATGCATCGAAAGCTTTTATTTCTTCCTCTTTTGTTTGCTCCCGTTGTGAGTTATGGGAGACTGGAGGCCTATGGGGGGGTGGCCGAGTGGCAGCCCTCCCGCCTTGATGGGGTGTTTCAACCCGTTCTATTTCTGGCTCGTACTCCTCATAAAATTCTTGAGGAGTCTCTAGGCGAGGCCTATGACCCTGATCGAGTCCCCGTTGAGGGTACCCATCATTGTTTCGAGGAGTAGCTTCTCTCTCGGGTCTATAAGGTCTCGGAGGCAAAGCTTGACGAGGTCGTGGAGACCTGTCCTGCACCAACGGATTGTGCCTCTCATACTGTTCGGCTCTTTGGGTGCGAGGGGTTGGCGCCCTCTCAGGTAGTTTATAGCGTAACTCATCCACTTCGTGCTGCATACGCTCTTTATTCAAGCGGTATAAGTACTCTAACTCCTGATGACCCTGCTCAAGCTACGAGATTCGGGCTTGGCGAGCGGCATGTCTGGCGACTGTCGGGTCAATCTGATCTGCCCTCTTTTGTTCAGGAGGCTTAAATGTTTTTCCTATATGTTTGCCTTGATCTTGATGATCTAAAATTTCAATGGGTTGCTTCCCTCTGTCGAGGTAGGCGACATTTACTTGAGGTTGTGGCCTCGATGTATGATCATGATACCTAGCGGGTGCGGAAATGCAAGGTTCCCACGTTGTTTGTTGTCCTCGAGGAATGTGATGGCTTTCCTCGTACTCCCTTTCATGGGTTTGAAAGGGGCGGGCGGAGTTGGCTCGCCCTATGTAAAGAGCCCTACGCTCTGGATTTTGTCTTTCTGTTCGAATGTGAGGCAAAGAAGAGGTAGCGTATTCACGCTGTCTCTCCTCATGGACACTATGCCTCTCTAGCGCTTCATCGCGCTGCGGCCATTCAGATCTAGCCTCAAGAGGCGGTTGTCTACTTACATTAAGATCTACATGTAAAGCATCTTCCCGAAAGGGGCTGTGTTGAATGGGCATACCCCAATGAGGAGGTTCCCAATAGGTCCTTTTTGAAGTGGCCTGATGTGGACTTTCTTGTAGGCCAGACCGCCAAGGCGGTATGGCCAAGTCCTCAGGGCTAAAGCGAAGGCGACCAGCGCCCTCTCTTTGTGCACCTTCCGCAGCGTCCGCCCTTGATTGGGCTTGGCTACGGGTGTACACCATTGTGGTGCTTCTCTACTATCTAAGCAGATTTTATCTCGTTTATGATGATTTATCTTTTTGTTTACACTAAGCATAAATGAACACACACATACACAAAATCGTGATTATCTCTTTTAAGGATTAGTAGTGTGTCCTAAACTGGTTTAGTGCATTTTGATGTTTTATGTTGTTTTTGCAAGTTTGGAAGAACGTTTAAATGCATAATGTTGGCTCATATGACTCCCATAAATGGTCGCCCCTTCAATATACCATTGCCGGACCGATATACCAACCTCTCTATATACCCGCCCTTACGAGAGGGAAACTATAGGTACGTGAGAGCAGATGGTACGTGGAACATAGGCGGTACGAAAGGGGGATTGTCCTGTTAATGACACCTACCATAGAAGACTTATCCTCGCACGCATGGGAATCACCCCAACGACACTCGGTCAGCTTTCGTCAGGATTTACGCCTAACAACAGTGACAATCGGGGAAATGGATGCAAAGCTAAGCCAAGGTGGTGATGAACCCACCGTTGGACTTGCTCAAGGGCTGGGGTCTTACGACCAGCTCCTTGGTTTAAAATGTGCCACGTGCAGTGTGTGTGGTTTATTTTACTTAAAAAAATGAAACAAGCAATCAACCACTATTTTCTTTAAGCACGCAAGAATTGACAAAATGGAAAGCAAAAAATCAAAAAAATTGACAAGGACAGTTTAGAACTTTACCTCTTTTCTGCCTGAACTTGCTGCTTCTGATCTTCTGTTCTGAAAATTCACAGACAGGAATTCGTCCCTTTGTGAGACGAATTACAGAGCAGAATTCGTCCCTGCCAGAGACGAATTTAAAATTCGTCTCAGGGTCAGACGAATTACAGTCAGATATTCGTCACAGTCAGAGACGAATAACAGTCTGTGTTAAAAACTTGTACCTGTCAAGCATAAAAACACAAAAGGGATCAGTTATTTGATCTAAAAATTAGGGGACAGAGTCCCACCGTGATCGCCACTGAAAGCACGAGATTTCGGAAGCTTTTCAGAAAGAACAACTACTTAGATGCATTCAAATCAAAACAACGCCTAAGCCCTAAAACAAGAAATGCATTAAAATGAAAGAGGCAAATAGACGAAAATGAGTTACAAAGATTTAAAGAGAAGTCACAGCCCTTTTATTAAACTTATCAAACATGGTTACAAAATTGCCTCCTCCCTTTTTAGGGGCTAGGAGCGTTAAATGGATTCGGTTACAATCTTGGTAAGTGTTCTCCTTCCGCATGCCCACATGCAAAATGGATGGGCCAAAGTGTTGCCGCCACTGTTGTTGGTAAATCCTCACTTCTTGTTGTTCCTCCTGCAATCAAAGAGACAAACAAGGCGTTAGTAGCACCTGTGATAAGAAGGAAAATTCATGCTTTGATATTGATAAAAGATGCATAGGAACAGTTGCTTAAAACAGTGAACAAAGCAAACCTAAATGACCTAAAAACTTGACAGAAGATAGAATACATCACCAGAGGGCCACTGCCATTGAAACAGTCGGCCAATCTGCTCTCGACTGGAATTCGTCCCTGGGCAGGACGAATTCTACTGTTATTCGTCCCCGGGTGAGACGAATTCCACTGTGTTAAAGCGCCGAGTTGCTGCCGCTCCAATGTCGAACCCCGGGACCTCCAAAACACCTGCAAACAGAGGGGTTATGTAATTGGGGCCATTTTGGGACGACCCAGATGGTCGGATTCTCCCAATTTGGCTTCTATCCTCGAGAAATCGCCGTCGCTACCTGCAAGTTAGAAGGAACACAAAGCGACAA
Organism: Wollemia nobilis; assembly: GCA_028583015.1. Taxonomy (NCBI): domain Eukaryota; kingdom Viridiplantae; phylum Streptophyta; class Pinopsida; order Araucariales; family Araucariaceae; genus Wollemia; species Wollemia nobilis. The sequence goes on along the minus strand of JAQPPZ010000078.1, from coordinate 1,358,634 downwards.
AAAGCATGGTGAAATCTAATCAAAACATCATGGAAATATAGCTATGAGTTAATTAAACCGAATAAAATGAAATGCAACATGAACTAGTATTCTAGAATGCTTTTAGAACAAAACTTCGAAAATGCGGGGGTGCCCAAGTGGGCCTCCCACCGTTGGCACTTGATTTCGGCGCCAATCCACTAGGGATGGGCCCAAAACCTCTTAGGATTGGGGTGTCGGCAAATTGGTTGTTTAAGGTAATCAAATGTTGGATTTGGGTTGGATTCACGCTTCCAAAAGCCACCCAATAACCTCCTTTGCGAAAGAGATTAGTGGATGTGAGAAGGTGAATCAAAAGGTGCAAGTGGGTGATCAATTGGACAACACTTCGTTGCTTGAAATCGCCTCCAATCTGTCCTTTTTGGGGTGGGAAAGGCCACCATTTTATAGACCCATGGGGTCTCTTTGGAGGGGCATGCAGGGATGCCATGTGGCGGCCATGCCTTCCCAAGAGGGAGGAGACTCCTCCCTGACTTGGGCTTCCATGACTGCCCTTGTGACAGTCCATCAACTGCCAACCTAACCACCTGCACGCGCATGCATGGAAGGAGGCAATAATTGACTGTCCTCGGCTGCCACTTGGCGGCATTTTTCTTTTTGCCCGTTTAACCCGGAATTCGTCCCGACCGGAGATGATTTCAGAATTCGTCCCCGGGTGAGACGAATCCCAGTTAGTATTCGTCCCTGGGTGAGACGAATACTGGACAAAGTGCCTAAATGTGCCAAATTGCTTCTTGACCTTACAAAATTGCTATGAAAGTGGTTAGGACCACTGTTTGACCTCTGAGGGCTGCCCCGGGGGCTGTGTTTGTCAAAGTGATCAGTGTTTGCAGTCACATAATCAGATTGGTGCTGTTTTGGTGTCTACATTTATTAATAATATTTATAAGTAAAAATTAAAACAAAATTATAATATTAATAAAATTTGACAAGTTCAAAAATTTAAATTAAAAATTAGTTAATGTTTATTACAAAAGTTATATAAATGGAAAGTTATGACCATGAAACAACATCAAGCAAACAATATGGGAATTACAAAGAAGATTTACCTTTTATCTATAATTCGTTGTTTTCTCTAATTTATTATAAACTTACGTTTAAACTTGCTGCCTTTTTTATTGGTAATGTCATTAAGCGGGAATGTCATTAAGAAGGTTTACAAAATATTTAAAACAAACACTTTTTCTAAAAAAAAATTTCTTGTAGTCTTGCCTTTTTACTTCATAATCATCCTCCACTTCCTTCGTAAAAGAATCACAAACATTACAGCAGACATACACCAAGCTTGAAGATTGTCTCTCAATCTAAATAGCAAGAATTATTTATTTATTTGTTTATTTACATAGTATACTTCCTATTTGAAATGTTGTAATTCATAAGGCGACATAATTGTGCGATAAGATTCCAACTATTTACTTGAATTTACAGGAAAATATCAAATACACTAAATTTTAAAATAATGAAAATTTCATAAAACAGTTTTTTTAAAATCAAAGCAGAAGGTGAATGCAAATTTTAATAAGGAACTTGTGGCATAAATACGCTAGGATTGCATTTCACTGAAACTTTGGCAATAGATTTTATATTCAATTTTGTTGATTACGATGCATAAGAAGTTAGTCTATGTTTTTTTTCGTTTCTTTTGTTTTTTTGTTTTTTTTAATGCAAAAGACGTTAGTCTATGGTTGCACAAGATTTACCTTGTATGTCGTGTTCTCTTTAATAAATCTACACATACATGATACAACTAACGATTTTCTCCTCCACAATAAGGACCAGGGCTCGTCTCGCCACAACTCCTTCAACTGCAACATCCAAAATCGTAGGAATCTGTGGACATGTTACCACTGCGTTGATGACCCTCTGAAGGTGCAAGTATCCTAAATTACGTCGATTCAGATAGAATTGGAACGAAAGATAAAACCCTTAATTGAAATACTCCATTTAATAATGTTATTTCATATATTACCTAAAATATTTCGGCTATCTCTACCGCGACAGTAAAAGAGTTTCTCAGCACCATCGCATCTCATGGGAGGAAGCCTATAGAGGCATGGATTGCCAAAACTTTGTCATCCTGTGATTCACATTATTTCTCATGAGTATTAGATGTTGTTGGATTATTTTTATGTAATCTTCGTGTTCACATCGAACCTACTAGTTCTGAGTGGCTGAGAGCCTGAATGTTCCAACCTGCGTGACAGGTTTGAATAGGCCTGCTGCCGTCCCCATTAAATTAATTAAGTGCGCCCCAAACGAATATATCTAGAAAGTCAATCACGTCTTTTATTCTAGCTGTTAGGATGTTAAATACGTCTCTCCTTGCCATGAAGCGACACTGGCAAGAAAGTCCACCAGAAAACCATCAATGGAGTATTGAGAATTTACACACAATCAAAGTTTGTTGGCTTTTGATTCGTCCATTATTGTGTTGGGGTTTAGCTGTTAGGATGTTAAATACGTCTCTCCTTGCCATGAAGCAACACTCGCAAGAAAGTCCACCAGAAAGCCATCAATGGAGTTATGAGAATTCACACACAATCTGAAAGCACGAGATTCCGGAAATAAAAAGAAACACTAAAGCTATGCAGTGTAAAACACAATATAACGCTTTAATCCTATGACTTTGAAATGCACGAAACAAAGAAAAGAGACGAATTGAAAACGAAAGAACAGAGGTATAGAAAGCACAACCCTTCTTATTTAATTCTCTTAATCTCGGTTACAAAGACGTCTCCTCCCTTTTTAGGGGCTAGGAGCGTTAACATGTTTCCATTACAAAAGTGAATAATGATCTTCTTTCCGCGTGCCCACATGCAAAATGGGCGGGCCAAAGCGTTGTCGCCGCTGGTGTTGATGAGTCTTTGATCTTTGCTGCTACTCCTGCGTTCAAAGAAACAACAAAGGCGTTAGTAGCACCTGCTGCAAATATAAAACATTTGTTCTCTAAAAACAATGAAGGATGTATGCCTAAGACTGAATAAAATGATGCATGAAATGATTCTAAGTGACCTGCAATTTTGACAGAGACCAGAAAACATTACCAGAGGGCCACTGTCATCAAAACAGTCGGTGAAACTCCGCCCATTCGCATTCAACTGAAATTCGTCCCTGGGCAGGACGAATTCAACTGTAATTCGTCCCCAGGTAGGACGAATTCGACTGTGTTAAAATGCCGAGTTGATGCCGCTCAAATGTCACACCTCGGGATCTCCAAAATACCTGCAAACATAGGGGTTAGCTAATTGGGGGCATTTTGGGACGACCCAGATGGTCGGATTCTCCCAATTTGACCTCCATCAACGGGAATTTGACGTCGCTATCTGCAAGTTAGTGGGACAACAAAAGTGACAAAAACATGATGATATCTGATCAAAATCTTATGAAATTGAAATTATAAACTATCTAAACAGCATAGAATGGAATGGAATCTAAACGAATGATAGAATAACAAGTTAAAATAAAACTTAGAAAGTGCGGGGCGCCCAAGCGGGCCGCCCACCGTTAGAACTTGATTTCGGCACCAATCCACTTGGGATGGGCCCAAAATCTCTTGTGATGGGTTGTCGGCAAATTGGTAGATTACTGTGGTCAAATGTCGGGTTTTTGGGTCCGGATTCACACTTCCAATAGCCACCCAATGACCTCTCTTGCGAAAGAGATCAAGGATGTGGAAGAGATGAATCGAAAAAGGGTGCAATGGGGTGTTCAATTTGGCGAGCACTTCGTTGCTTGAAAATGCCTCCAACTTGTCTTCTTTTGGGTGGGAAAGTCCACCATTTTATAGACCCAGGGGGTCTCTTTGGAGGGGCATGCAGGGGTGCCATGTGGCGGCCATGCCTTCCCAAGAGGGAGGAGACTCCTCCATGACTTGGGCTTCCATGACTGCCCTTGTGACAGTCCTCTAACGCCTACTCTGCCCACCTACATGCGCATGCAAGGCAGGAGGCAATAATTGACTGTCTTCGGCTGCCACTTGGCGCCATTTTTCTTTTTGCCCGTTGAACCTGGAATTCGTCCCGACCCAGGACGAATTCAGAATTCGTCCCTGGGTGAGACGGATCCCAATTTGAATTCGTCCCTGGGCGGGACGGATTCTAAGCAAAGTGCCTGGATGTGCCAAATTGCCTTTTGACCTTACAAAATTGCTACAAAAGTGGTTAGGACCACTGTTTAACCTCTGAGGGCTGCCCTGGGGGCTGTGTGTGTCAAAGCGATCAGTGTTTGCAGTCACATAATCGGATTGGTGTTGTTTTGGTGTCTACAGATGCCCCTTTTTGGGATGCGTTGTGCATGGCGCAGATGTCGAGCAAAAATAGATAACCAAAGCACTAATGATTAGGGTTTCTTGGTAACCTAACCAACTTTTGATGCCCCAAGTATGGAAAGGGCATGCATTCTTGAATCCTTGCTTCTGACGAGCTAAGGAATTTGATTTCAAGTATTAACCTATTTTGGTGAGGTGTGACTTGAGCTTGGACATTGATCAGTCATGAATAGGCAAAGGGCGCAACCTTTTGTCCATAGGGGAACCTTGTGTTCATGCTTCGAGAATGCCAAGTGTTTGATCAATTTGTGATAATTGCTTGTTTGCTGCCCCAAGCAGGAGCGTGATTGTCTTTGTCAATGATTCTTTGAATGCATGTCATTTTCCTTAATTGGGTGTGTGCTTGTTGATTGGTGACTAAGTGTGACTACCCCCTCAAGCGACGAATCGATGAGGGAATGACCTTCGTGAGAAAAGCGACGAGTCGCTTGACCCAAGATGACTTGTGCAAAGGTGCCTTCGAAGATTTAGCATTAAGCATGTGCAATTTTTCTGACATTTAGACCTATTTTTGGTGGGTGGTAACCCTTTTTGCGATGCTTTTTGGGGCTGAAATTGGCAAAAATCCGTCTTCCCGTGGAGCGGTCCGGCTAAGATAGCCTTCTTAGGGAGTAGGATAGTGACAATTTGTGACCCCAACATCTATTTTGTATGCCCGGGATGTCAAGTGCAACAGCACTCTCATCGGGCAAGTTTATTATCTGGTTTAGTGCATTTTTGTTCAATTTTTAATGTTTTTTGAATTTTTGGCCTGAATTCGTCCCAGGGTAGGACGAATTCCATCTTAGAATTCGTCCCTGGGAGGGACGAGCGCTAACCAGAGTGCTCGTCCCAGGGAAAGATGAATTCAAGCTCAAAAGGCTTATTTAAAGGCCAAAACTAGGGTTTGGCCTCATTTGCGTTTGATTTTTCTTGCGATCTGGAGCTCTAGGGAGGAGGAGGTTAATTCTGCGAAGCGAAGCACTGCCGAGATTTTCCCTGCCATCATGAGTACACAAACCGGTTCGAGTGGCGGAGCCGAAGCGAGACCAGTAAGTGCTCCCAAGAGTTATTATTTTTGTTTTAAAACTGCAAGTGTTTTGTTTAATTATTTTTGTGATGATGTTTTTCAAAATTTTAAAACTTAAACCCTGAAACTGAACTGAAGACAACTAAAACTTAGTGTACAACTAAACATAGCGAAGAACCTAAGTAAAGAATTTTTATGTTTTAACTAAACCCTAGGATAAACGGAACGTAAAACCCTAAGACTTAGTGTTTGTTGTTTTTTTTTGAATTTTTGTACTGTTTTTTAAATTAATCAGTTAGGATTAGAAACCCTAAGACTGAAAAATTAATTTTTTAAATTTTGTTTCGTTTTATTTTTTTGGAATTTATCAGTTAGGATTAGGAACCCAAGAACTGAAACATTTTTGAATTTTGAATTTTTGTGTTTAAATTAATCAGTTAGGATTAGAAACCCTAGAACTGAAAATTTTAATTTTTGTTGGAATTTTTGTGTTTGTTTTTTTGTTGTACCGTTCTTTTTTCATGATTTTAATGTTTTTGAGTTATTTTTCTTTTGCAGGTTGTTAGGAGCCGGTACCGTGTACCCACTGCTTTTATTGAGGCATGGGGGGTGCTGACTGAGGCTGACTGGGAGTGGCTTGATGCCCTTGGGCTCAAGCAGGTGGCTCGACTGGAGCCTGTGGTCACGGATCAGGCCTATTTGATGGCCCTGATCAATCTCTGGGATCCACGGACCAACACTTTCCATCTCCCAATAGGGGAGATGACTGTGACTTTGGAGGATATCTATCGGCTTCTGCGGATTTTGATAGATGGACTGCCCATCTTGACAGTCACGTACTGACGAGATGCTTCGGGCATGGGGAGGAGTTGGGTGTGGAGGATCCACTGGAGAGGGCAGAGGGCGACTTCCAGATTGGCAGGATTTTGGTTCGATGGTGGTTGGAGAGGGGGGTGTTGGGCGTGAGGCACGCATTCCTTATGGGCCTCATGTCCAACATGCTATTACCTGATTCGTCGAGCACGAGGTTCCCATGGAACCTGTTGGATTTGGTGTGGCAGTTGGTAGAGTGCCCGATAGAGGCACCGCTTATCTCGAGATGGGGACAGACATTGTTGGCACAGCTCTATGGGGAGTTGTATGAGGTCCGCTATCGACAGCGAAGGGGATCAGCTGTAGCTATCTATTGCAGTGTTGGGGTTGGCAGCACATAGCAGTTGAGAGGCCAACCGGGTTACCATGGATGACTCGGGCGGCGATGGAGGATAAGGAGATAGGGTATGCAGTTCTATGGCGGCGGTCCGGAGAGCAGGGACAGAGTCGATGATGGGCAGGTGTCGTAGGGCACTATGTCGATACCTTCTCTCGGCTCACTCCAGGGGAGGTGGTTTGGCGCCCTTATCGGGACTGTCTAGCCTGGCCGGAGGCTGGAGAGTGGCTCTGACGGGTACGTAGAGAGCGGTGGCTGATTGGGCGACACGGGACCGAGCATGAGTTCTTCTCGTTTAGCCGGGTTACATGATAGTTTGGGGTGCGCCAAGGGTTGCCTGGTGAGCCCGTGGTCTATCGACATCGAGGGGATGAGAGGACTCTAGACCGACCGGTCATCGTGCCACTGGGCGAGGATTCGGACGTGGTGATCGATGTCCCGGATGTGGATGACGTCGGGACTACCGTTGAGTATGACTCATGGTGGGTACTATGGCGATGGTAGGGAGAGGGGCCACTGGGAGGCGCGGAGGCGGCAGCGGCGGGCGGGGAGGGTGCTGAGGCACCAGGGGATGATTGGGGAGCTCCTTTGGAGGATGCAGAGATGGTAGAGGTGGAGGGTGAGGATGTGGATTTGGGAGCTCCGGATCAGCCGGAGATGCAGGACATGGCGAAGCAGTGGGAGCCAAGGCAGGCTACTGTTCTGAAGAGTCCCATGCCTCAGGCGGATGCGGAGGAGATGGAGTCTGGGGTACGCACTGAGAATGCACGTTTGGCGGAGCTACTGTGGAGGTGAGACCAGGAGCTGGGGGATGCACTACGGGAGAGGGATCTCCTACGGGCTCAGCTAGTAGAGCGGGATAGGGTTTTGGCATAGCGCGATGATGCAGTAGCTTACTACCATCGACGGGAGGCAGAGTGGGATCGATGGGAATCATATTGGTGATGACATCGGCTGGAGATGGAGGGGGAGATTATCCGCCTTGGTGGGCAGCTACCTGAGCCATCGGGAGGTGGATCTTCATGCCGAACGAGGGACAGTGATACTGAGCAGTCAGCATCATCTCGTCGTAGGCGATTGGATGAGGGAGGGGGCAGCAGGCGTGATGTGGGGGCTAGCAGTAGCCGCCATGAGGGGTCGCATAGGACCCACACCACGGGGGGTAGTTCCCGTCGCATCGATCCTGCGTGATCATGGTGGACGACGCCTTAGGCTGGGGGTTTTGTTAGTATGATTGCGGGGTCAAAGGACCAGTTTTGTAGCCTACGGGCATTTTTTTGATGATATATATATATATATACCGGCTTTATTTTGTTTATGCACATGTGATGATTTGATCTTATGCATGATGGTTGATGAATATGGATGTATGCATGTTAATTTATTTTGATGGATGCATATGTTATGATGAATGCAAATGTTTTTGATTTATATGTGATATGCAAAAATGAAGTGGATGAATGGAATTTGTGATGTTTGGTTAGGGCACCATAGACTGTTTAGGACTCTGTTTATTTTGTTTTTAGGCGATTGTTGTGGTAACTGACTTTGTATGTATATATGTGATTTTTGATGATATTGTAAGGATGAAAAGTAGCGCAGTTTGGTTTAGAAATGTAGCTAAGGTTTTCTGAGACTCAGACGGTTTTAACTCACTAGCCATGATTGTACTTTATCTTACAAGACTTTTGAACAAGGTATGAATCGGACTTGTTTTTGACCAAGTTATTTCACATCCCTGTGTGTGCAAATGAGTTCATTTATGTGGTATTTGTCAGGATACCGCCAGTGCCAGATGGGCTCTCAACCGAACCTGTACTGAGGATCACCTAATTAGCTCCACTAACTCCTTTATTGTATTTAGTCAGATTAATCTACGGTGCTATCTAGGATACCATAAGCTAGCTCATCCACATGCAAACATTGATCTGTACACAGGTTAATGTGATAGATATATCATCATGCGGGAAGTTTACCGCCAGTGACCGATAGGCTATCAACCAAACCGGTACTGAGGCTTGCCTCATGACCTATCGAAATGCTGAGAGTTCCAGGGATTCAAGTTCGACTCCCTTCTTTTCTTCAATTGTATTGGGATACTTGCTCCTTTGTAGTGATAAAATCACTGTTTATTTTTGTTTTATTTGTTTTTCTTTTGAGCAAGGGATTTGGATATGGAGTGACGAGAATCACTATTGTATGTGCTTTTTGATGTATGCACTGTGGGATGTCAAATTTTGGTGTTTTGACTTTTGCAAATTTTTGATGTTTTGCAACTATTGAGAACTTTGGGATTCTTAGGGAATTGGGTAGGGAAGATGCTTGTCCTTTTGCCAACTCTCAGCATTCTTTGGGTCATTCGCACAGGGGGATGAGCAAGATAGCCATTTCGCTTATGGTGACCTGGATTGCTTTGCAGGTGTCATCTTTCGTTCACACAACTTGGGAATTTTTATGTGTTTTAATTTGTGTTGGGATGCTACGTAACAAGGTGTGATTCAAGTAGAACTCTACCTTCATAAAATCTGCCTGACTTGGTACAGTACATGGCTAGAAAGCAAAATTACGACTGAAAGATGAAAACTCTTGATACATTATAAGACCACTGACTCTAGTGTGGTAAAAAGCAGTAAATGGTGTATTTTTGTTGTTCTTTTGGACTGCTTATAAAATGAAAAAATGTGGAACCAGATGGACTAGCAGAGTAATTACAGCCTATGGTGCCTTTGACTTGTACGACCACAAATATGCAATGTATGGATGCGATGCTTAGTGCAGCTATATATTTTTGTATTTTTGATGGAATGATTTTTGTGAATATGAAGATGAGATGTAAGAAGAGCTTTTATTGATGAATTTGAGCATGCCTAGAAATGAGATGCAAATCTTTGTTGTTTTTGATGATTTTTGGATTTTGAATTTCTTTATTTTTGACCAAGCGATTGTGGGAATCCTTGGAGCATTTTGGGGATTGACCAAGCGATTATATGAATCCTTGGAGCATTTTTGGGATTGACCAAGCGATTATATGAATCCTTGGAGCATTTTTGGGATTGACCAAGCGATTGTATGAATCCTTGGAGCATTTTTGGGATTGACCAAGCGATTATATGAATCCTTGGAGCATTTTTGGGATTGACCAAGCGATTACATGAATCCTTGGAGCATTTTTGGGATATGGCTCTCTTAGATATGGAATGGGCGCAAATGACTGATGTTCAAGGGTTCTGTTTCCTTGATTCCATCAAGAGAGGCTAGCCGGTATGTCCTGGGTCCTATTTTGCTATCAATGACATATGGACCTAACCAATTTGCCATGAACTTGTCCCTTAGGTGGGACGACAAACTAGAATTCTGTTGGTTTTCCTTCAAAACCAAATCACCAACTCGAAAGTCCCTCAGGTGAACTTTCATGTTGTAAGCTTTCTTAAGTCGCTCTTGATAGATACGTAAATGCTCGAGAGCATTAACGCATCATTCGTCAAGCAACGTAAGCTGGTCTAACCGGGCCTACCGTGCAACGTCATCATCGATGAACTCTTGCATTGATATGCGCAGGGAAGGAATTTCCAACTCTAGAGGCATGACTGCCTCGGAGCCATACACGAGCAAAAATGGAGTGGCCCTAGTGGGCGTCCGAATGCTAGTGCGATAGGCCCATAGGGCAAGTGGGATTTGGATGTGCCAATCCTTATGACTGTCTATGACTATCTTTTTAAGGATGGCAACTAGCATTTTGTTTGATGCTTCTGCTTGCCCATTCGCCTACGGATAATAGGGTGTCAAAAAATTGTGCTAAATTTTGTACTTTGTGGTCAAAGCATGCACGTCTTTGTTCTTGAATGGCGTCCCATTATCCGAGACTATTTTGGATGGAATACCAAAATGACATATGATGTTATGCAAAATGAACTCCACAATGCGGGGTCCTGTCGTAGAGGTAAGCGGAACTGCTTCCACCCACTTGGTAAAATACTCTGTGGCCGTTATGATAAACGTGTGATGGCTCTGACGACGTAGGGGAGATCTTTCCAATTAGATCGAAGCCCCACTATGAAAATGGCCAAGCGGACTGGACTTTCTGCAAGGCCTGGGAAGGTACGTGCATCAAATTGGCATGATGTTGACACTTCACGCACTTCCTGACATATGCGCAACAATCTCGCTCTAAAGATGGCCAATAATAGCCCATGCAAAGAATGCGCTTTGCGATGGCCATACCACTGAAGTGGCCACCACATGTACCATCATGCGCTTGGGTGACTGCCCAAGTGGACTCTTGCTGGTCCAAGCAACGAAGGAGGATTCCTTCATAGCTGTGATGATACAAAATGTCTCCTATCAAGACATACTTAGCCGCTTTCTACTTGAATGCTCATTTTGCGGCATGCGTCAATCCAAGCGGGAGATTACCTAGCTTGAGGTAGTCTCTAATGGGTAAATACCAGTCCTGTTGATCGAAAACCTCGATGGTATGAACAACCAATCCCTCTTGAAGTTCATCCCTAGCAAACGTTGAGTGGGATAGAACTTGTAAGAATAGCGTTGTATTGCTATTAATGGGAGTAGGGGAGAACAAGGACCCCCAGTTGGCATGTTTCAGATGATCATGGATTCGAGAGAACTTATCCGAGGATGGTTCAATCTGGATCATGTGGATTCTTGGCGTCAAGTCAGAGCTTGCACGCTCCATCACGGATTGCGATAGGGTTTTGACTTGAATGGTTGTCATATCACCGAAAAGGTCTTGCGGGATTAGTGACCCCAAGGAGGCCATTGTGTCCGCAAAATGATTCGATGACCGAGGGAGTGCCTCGATGTCATACCACTCAAGTTTTGCCAGGAATTTGTCCACAAGGGCTTTATAAGCCTGCAGAACTGGGCATTTGCATTGGAATACCCCTTTGACTTGATTGACTATTAACAGTGAATCACCAAAGATGTTCAGTCATTTGATGTTCATGGCGATTGTTGTCTGAAGACCTATGAGCAAGGCTTCATACTCTGCATTATTGTTGGTGCATGGGAAATTTAATTTAAATGACAGGGGCATTGGAGCGCCCTACGGTGTGAAGAATACTATTCCCGTGCCACCACCTTGCTCACATTTAGAACCATCAAAAAATAGGGTTATGTCAGCCTGTGACTCAGGCTCATCAGAATCTGGCGATTCTGAGACATGGAAGACCCCATCATCGGGTAGTTCTATGACTAGAGGCTGATCGTCTTCGAGAGGAGCCTCTGCTAGTTGATCGGCTATGACCTGTCCTTTGATAGATTTCTATCCAATAAACTCTATGTCAAATTCCGTCAACAACATGATCCATTTTGTCGTGCGACTACTATGATAAGTATGACTCATCATGTATCGCAATGGATTCTCCTTAGACACAACATACGTAGTGTTGCTCAACATGTAGTGGCATAGCTTTTTGGTAGCAAACACCACTGCCAAGCAGAGTTTCTCGACGTATGCATAGTTAAGTTCATAACTGACCAGGGTGCGGCTAAGATAATAAGTAGCCTATTCTTTGTGAAGTTCATTCTTCTAGGCTAGCATGGCGCCCAGTGCCACCTCAGTAGCTGAGATGTATAAGTAGAACGACACTCCTGGTCTAGGTGGTGCCAATACTGGCGACGAAGCCAAGTATTGTTTGATGTCATCAAAGGTTGACTGGCACTCGTCATCCCAGTGAAATGTAACCCCCTTGTGCAATAATTTGTTCATGGGTCGGCACTTGTCAGATAGTTGTGCTATGAAGCGCTTGATTGACGCGACCTTTCCCTACAGACTTCTGAGCTGCTTAATGGTAGTTGGGGGAACCATTTCAAGGATTGCCTTGACTTTCTTTGGGTCCACCTCGATACCTCGCTTTGAGACTATGAAACCCAAGAGTTTTCTAGATGTGATGCCAAATACGCACTTCTTGGGATTCAGTCTGACTCTATGCTCCATGAGGCGATCGAGGATCTTGCTTAAGTCATCGAGATGATTTGGGCGCAAAAGAGACTTGGCCAACAAATCATCCATGTAATCTTCCAAAGTTTTATGCATGTAGTCATGGAAGATGTACGTCATGGCACGTTGGTAGGTGGCGCCAACATTTTTAAGGCCAAAAGGCATGACCTTATAACAAAATGTCCCCCAAGGCGTTGTGAACGCCATTTTTAGTTGGTCCTCAGGATTGATACGAATCTGATTGTATCCTGAGAAACCATCCATGAGGGAGAGCATTTCGTGACCTACTGTAGCGTCTACCAATGCGTCGATGCTTGGCAAGGGGAAATCATCCTTAGGACTCGCTTTGTTTAGATCTCAAAAATCAGTGCATATGCGAATCCTCCCGTCGAGCTTTTTGACGGGCACCATGTTGGACAGCCATGGCGGATAATCCATGCAGATGACAAACTGTGCATCCAACAACTTTTGCAATTCATCTTTGACCATCAAGGCCACTGTTGGGTGCATCTTACGTAGTTTTTGCTTAACTGGCTTGATTGTCGGATCAAGCGTTAGATTATGCGTGACTAGCTATGGATCTAGCCCCGACATGTCTCTATATGACCATGCAAAAACCTCCTTCTTCTCTTTGAGAAGGGCAATGTAGTCGGCTTGCTCTTCGGGGGAAAGACTTACCCCCAACTTGAGAATCCATGGATTCATTGGATCTATGCCGATGTCTACGTCAGTCGTCTCCTCGACTGACATGTGGGATCCGTCCTCCAACTGATGTGGAGTCGGGATCAAATGGATATCATTAGCTGAGTTTAAATCTACGTTGGGAACCTCGGGTTCCTCTTCAGCCTGAAAGATATCTTGAGTTGTCCCTGGGGCAAAATGAGGCATTTTATCGAAAGGCCAGTACTTTGATGGGGATGGAGGTGAATTGGCATGATCCCAGTCGATGGCATCTATGTCTAGATGCAATGACCATGTTGGATCGGCCGGATTGCGGATGGGTGCGGTCAAATCAATGGAGATCATGTGGATGAAATGAATTTGGTCTCCATTACCGCGGGTGTGATAACTCAAACATTCTAGATGCTCCCTATGCTCTGGATCTGGCTCTAGAGGGACAGGCACGAACGGATCGGCCCTATGTGTCGATAGGAGGACAGGGTCTTCCCTCGGCACTGATGTCATTATAGGGTCTCGGGGTGGACGGTGCTCATCGTAAACTTGGAGCCATGGATCCAACACTTGGTCCCACCCTACTGGGTCTACATACCACTCATGCCCTGGCACTATGCCCATTTGTGCAAATAATTCATTAATCCCCAAGGGACGCCGTTGTTGCACTTGTTGCCTTTGTTGCATTTGTCGCATGTGGTTGAGATAGGCCATCTCAGTCTCATCTTCCGAATCACTATCGGAGATCCAAAAATGTTCATTTTCTTCAACAACTGCTTGTGACATTAAGGGTTCACCTTGTTCTAGCAAATTAATCTGGTCCCATTGCGGTTGTTCCACACTTGGTGGGGGGACCTGATTCTCTTGACACAGCACTGGCTCAACTGGAACCTCTAAAGGGAACAAATTCAAAAATATCTCTTGCCAGTTATTCATGGGAATCTCTCGTGAGTGATCACTATTGGATTCAAAAGGATCATATGATTCTGATTCATCTTTCGAAGATCCTTCTAGACACTGTTTATGCTCTCCTTGAAAGTTAGTGTCCGAAATTTCACCTCTCTCTAGCAAAGGAGGAGGGTTATTGATGTTACCAAGGGTGGTTGTTGACCATGGGAGGTAATCTCCCAATGTATATGTTGTGTTTGGGTTGGCATAAGGATCTGATGCCAATCCACCCTGGTTGCCTATTCCTAGGCCTTGCATGTTTTCCACCAAGATGTCTAAGGGCAGGGGGTGGTTGAACCCTACTCCCGACTTGTCATAAGGCATTTGGTATCTTGGCTGGCAAAGGACACGCACTCCTTGCTCATACCTGCCTAGCCCGTATCCGTGCCAATTGCATTGGCCAAGGTATCTCAGAGCAAAGTCCGGATTAGACAGATAGTTGACATTTTCCACAAAAGGTTCTTCATCCTCGTCCTTTTGCGTGCATGGTTCAGTACCATGGTCAAGGCCCCCATACACAAAATTGGTCTGGTTTGGTGGGTAGCCTAAAGGAACAACTGTCCCGATGGGAAGGCGAGGTCTCCCCATGTCTTGCACTGACTCTAGCACGGGCGTTGCTACAACATTCTGCACTAGATACTCCCCCAGGCCCGTACTGGCCATTTCAATAGTAATTGTTGGTGATTGAGAGGGAGGGAACGGAAGCCCTTCTGGAGTCCATTCCATGTTGGGTGGACTAGGAGCCTCAGCTTCCATTGTGCTAGGTATCTCTTCTATTGAGATGGTTGATATTGTTGGCAGCACCTCCTCTAGGGGTTGAGCCTCTTCCAGGATTTGTTTCCCTTTGTCCTTCTGTTTGGCCATGACAGGTGGCATTGGTAGCGAAGGAGCGGATGATGAAGATGCACCTGGCTGGGGTTTTGATGGATTAGTCACCAGTGGTGCCCGCGGCATCGGACCCTGTCTAGATGGATTTAACTGGAAATCCAAGTGCGTCGATGGGAGGGTCGATTGCGGCATCAATTGCACCGCATTGCAGTATTTGAAGGGTTCTAAGTCCATCGAGACTACATGTACTTCTCCTTCAAATGCATACTTCAAACACTGGTGAGCTATCGAAGGGACACACTTCATGTCCCCTGATCCATGGTCGCCCTAGCAATATGTTGTATGCCATCTCGCCTTCCAAAATATGGCACAATGTAGGTATCATCTTTTGTCCTACCTGAATGGGTAGAACAATTGTGCCAATTGTCGAGCATATCGCATCGTTGAATGCTCACAGTGTGTAAGTGGAAGCGATGATGTGAGAGGCTAGAAACTTCAGATGTTTCAATGCTGCTATAGTAATGATGTTACTAGATGAGCCAGTGTCTACCAACACCCTCTTGTACGGGATCCCGTTGACCCACGCGATAACGTGCAGGGGTGGATCTGCCATGTCATCAGATATCGATTTGACTTCATCTTCTCGAAAGGTGATGACTGGCTTCGTACATCGCTTTACATGTCCCACGAAGTTATTAAAGGAATTCGCTTCGTGGGGCTGCAACTCAATGGCTTTCAAAATCTCCATAAGAGCCTCCCGATGGGGTGCTGATTGTTGTATAAGCTCATATATGGAGAGCCTAGCCGATGTGGTCCGCAAACTCTGCATGAGTTTGGTCCGTATCGTGACCTCGGGTCTAGGCGGAGGCAATTGCACAGGGTGTTGTTGAGGTTGCGACGTTGTTGGAACTTCTCTTGTAGCTGCCATGGGGGCAACTCCTGGGTATTTCTTGTTCCTGGTCACTATGCTGATCATTCCCACATACCCTTGCATGGGGAGATTCTGTCGCACCTCGTTGACCTGAAGGGGTTTTGCCTGTACCTCATGGGTAGGCAAGGGATCCTTGAAGACCCCCATCTGCTGGTTATTTGGTGCTATGGGGTTGTCCACTGCCAATGTTTTATTATCAATCAAATCTTGTATTAATCCCTTGAATTTCCAGCATGCGTTCAGGTCATGTCCCCTTCGCCTGTGGAACCTACAATATAAATCCTCTCTGTATCCCTTAGGCTTGGGAGCGTTAGGATCTATGGTTTGGATCTCTGGAAGGGTGATTAAATTTGCCACTGACAAGCGGTCAAATAGGGAGTCCCTAGACTCCGTATAAGGGGTAAATTGTCGCCTAGGGCGACGCTGCTGATTTTGCTCCTATTTTTTATTTTCTCTTTCATAATTATTAGGAGGCACTGCCTGATAATTAGCCTTTTGAGGCTGTGTTTCTTGTGTAGGCTTAGGAACATTTATCGCAACTTGATTAACCATGGCGGGTTTTGGTTGCGTAGTCCCTGTCTTAGTGTTTTTGTTCCACTCTTTCTTTTTAGGTTTGGCAATTTTGCCATCCTATATTTTGATCTCTTCGATAACTCTAGCTTGCGCCAGAGCTTCTTCTAAGGTGGCGTATTGTTGCAGCTGCAATAGCCTAGAGATTGATCTCAGACAACTTCGTGAAAACATTTGTGTGAGGTCGGACATAGGGGGAAGGTAGGGTAGCTTAGAAAGTAGAGCCCTCCATCGATTCTCGTAAGCCACCATTGTCTCTTCCTCATATTGCCTGAGGCTGGCCAGGTCACTCAGTGATGCCTTCTTCTTGGTGTTGAAGGCAAAGCGTTCAAGGAACGCATCCACTAATTGATCCAAATTATTTATGCTATGCTTCGGCAACTGTGTGAACCAATCCGAGGCAGGACCTACGAATGTGGTTATGAATGTCCTCAAAGAATAGCAGCATCATTATCCTGAATGCCAAAACATTGGCTCAGGAATCTTGTCACATGCTCTTGGGCATCCTCTTCACCCTTAAAGATTGCCAATTGAGGCAACTTGAAATGTTCGGGGTAAAGAGGTGTGGGCACTAACGGATGCACTGGATGACTATAGAGTTGACGTAACATGGGCTTTTGGTGCCCAGAAGCTTTAGTCTCCACAGACTCCAAATGCTCTAATAGCGCTTTGTATGCATCGAAAGACTTAATTTCTTCCTCTTTTGTTTGCTCCCATTGTGAGTTGTGGGAGACTGGAGGCCTATGGGGGGGTGGCCGATTAGCAACCCTCTCCGCCTTGATAGGGCATTTTGGCCCGTTCTACTTCTGGTTCATACTCCTCATAAAATTCTTGAGGAGTCTCTGGGCGAGACCTATGACCTTGAGTGGGTCTCCGCGGAGGGTACCCATCATTGTTTCGGGGAGTGGCCTCCCTCTCAGGTCTATGGGGTCTCGGAGGCAAGGCTTGATGAGGTCGCGGAGACCTATCATGCACCAAGGGATTATGCCTCTCATATTGTTCTACTTTTTGGGTGCGAGGGGTTGGAACCCTCTCAGGTAGTTTATAAAGTAGCTCATCCACTTCGCGCTGCATGCGCTCTTTGTTAAGGCGGTATAAGTGCTCTAACTACTGATGATCTTGCTGAAGCCGTGTGATTTGGGCTTCGCAGGTGGCATGTCTGGTGACTGCCAGGTCAATTTGGTCCGCCATCTTGGGCTTAGGAGGCTTGAATGTTTCTCCTATGTATTTGCCTCGGTCTTGATGATCCGAGATTTCAATGGGTCGCTTCCCTCTATCGAGGTTGGCGGCATTTACCTGAGGCTCTGGCCTCGATGTGTGACCATGGTATCTAGCAGGTGCGGAAGCGCAAGGCTCCCACGTTGTATATTGCTCTCGAGGAATTTGATGGTGTTCCTCGTACTCCCTTTCATAGGTGTGAAGGGGGCGGGCGGAGTTAGCTCGCCCTGTGTGGAGAGCCCTGCGCTCTGGGTTTTGTCTTTCAGTTCTAACAATGATGGGAGGCAAAGGAGAGATGCCATAGTCATGTTGTCTCTCCTCATGGGCACTGTGCCTCTCTAGCGCTTCGTTGCATGGTGGCCACTCATATCTAGCCTCTAAAGGTGGTCTTCTATTTACGTTGAGTGCCACATGTAAAGCTTCTTCCCGAAAGGGGCTGTGTTGAATGGGCATGTCCCCCAGGGGGTATCCCTATAATTCCACCTTGACGTGGAATGATGCGGACTCTCTTGTGGTCTAGACCGCCAAGGCGGTATGGCCAAGTCCTCAGGGCTAAAGCGAAGGCGACTTGTCCCCCGCTCCTTGTACACTTTTTCCATAGCTTTTGCCCTTGATTGGGCTTGGCTCCGGGTGCACACCATTGTGGTGCTCTTCTACCAGCTAAGCAGATTTTATCTCTTTTATGATTTTTTTTTGTTACACTAAGCAGAAATGAACACACACATACACAAACGGTGATTATCTCTTTTAAAGATTAATGGTGTGTCCTAAACTGGTTTTAGTGCATTTTGATGATTTTGTTTTGTTTTTGAAAGTTTTGAAGAACGTTTAAATGCGTAATGAAGGCTCATATAACTCCCATAAATGGTCGCCCCTTCAATATACCATTGCTCGGCCGATATACCAACCTCTCTATATACCCGCCCTTACGAGAGGGAAACTATAGGTACGTGAGAGCAGATGGTACGTGGTACATAGGCGGTACGGAAGGGGGATTGTCCTGTTAATGACACCTACCATAGAAGACTTATCCTCATGCATTGGGAATCACCCCAACGACACTCGGTCAGCTTTCGTCAGGATTTATGCCTAACAACAGTGACAATCGGGGTAAATGGATGCAAAAATCAAGCCAAGGTGGTGATGAACCCACCGTTGGTCTTGATCAAGGGCTGGGGTCTTACGACCAGCTCCTTGGTTTAAAAATGTTGCGTGAAGTGTGTGTGATTCTTTTTATTAAAAATTTGAAATAGGCAAAAGCAACTACTTTCCTTAAGAAGGCAAAAATTGACAAAAACAGAAACAAAAAAAGCAGAAAATGATAGGAACAATTTTAGAACCCTTACCTTTCTCTGCCTAGACCTGCTGTTTCTGATCTTCGGCCCTGAAAATGTATAGAAAAAAATTCGTCCCTCTGTGAGATGAATTACAGAATAGAATTCGTCCCTATCTGAGACGAATTTGAATTCGTCTCAGGGTCAGACAAATTACAGTAAAGTATTCGCCACAGGCAAAGACGAATAACAGTCAAAATTTGACAAAAGGTACCTGTAAGCACAAATCACAAATTTTTGATCAGTTTCTCGATCTTAAAAAACTAGGGGACAGAGTCCCACCGTGATCGCCACTGAAAGCACGAGATTCCGGAAATAAAAAGAAACACTAAAGCTATGCAGTGTAAAACACAATATAACGCTTTAATCCTATGACTTTGAAATGCACGAAACAAAGAAAAAAGACGAATTGAAAATGAAAGAACAGAGGTATAGAAAGCACAGCCCTTCTTATTTAATTCTCTTAATCTCGGTTACAAAGACGTCTCCTCCCTTTTTAGGGGCTAGGAGCGTTAACATGTTTCCATTACAAAAGTGAATAATGATCTTCTTTTCGCGTGCCCACATGCAAAATGGGCGGGCCAAAGCGTTGCCGCCGCTGGTGTTGATGAGTCTTTGATCTTTGCTGCTACTCCTACGTTCAAAGAAACAACAAAGGCATTAGTAGCACCTGCTGCAAATATAAAACATTTGTTCTCTAAAAACAATGAAGGATGTATGCCTAAGACTGAATAAAATGATGCATGAAATGATTCTAAGTGACCTGCAATTTTGACAGAGACCAGAAAACATTACCAGAGGGCCACTATCATCAAAACAGTCGGTGAAACTCCACCCATTCGCATTCAACTGAAATTCATCCCTGGTCAGGACGAATTCAACTGTAATTCGTCCCCGGGTAGGACGAATTCGACTGTGTTAAAATGCCGAGTTGATGCCGCTCAAATGTCACACCTCGGGATCTCCAAAATACCTGCAAACATAGGGGTTAGCTAATTGGGGGCATTTTGGGATGACCCAGATGGTCGGATTCTCCCAATTTGACCTCCATCAATGGGAATTTGACGTCGCTATCTGCAAGTTAGTGGGACAACAAAAGCAACAAACATGATGATATTTGATCAAAATATTATGAAATTGAAATTATAAACTATCTAGACAACATAGAATGGAATGGAATATAAACAAATGATAAAATAACAAATTAAAATGAAACTTAGAAAGTGCGGGGCACCCAAGCGGGCCGCCCACCGTTAGAACTTGATTTCGGCACCAATCCACTTGGGATGGGCCCAAAATCTCTTGTGATGGGTTGTCGGCAAATTGGTAGATTATTGTGGTCAAATGTCGGGTTTTTGGGTCCGGATTCACACTTCCAATAGCCACCCAATGACCTCTCTTGCGAAAGAGATCAAGGATGTGGAAGAGATGAATCGAAAAAGGGTGCAATGGGGTGTTCAATTTGGCAGCACTTCGTTGCTTGAAAATGCCTCCAACTTGTCTTCTTTTGGGTGGGAAAGTCCACCATTTTATAGACCCAGGGGGTCTCTTTGGAGGGGCATGCAGGGGTGCCATGTGGCGGCCATGCCTTCCCAAGAGGGAGGAGACTCCTCCCTGACTTGGGCTTCCATGACTGCCCTTGTGATAGTCCTCTAACGCCTACTCTACCCACCTACACGCGCATGCAAGGCAGGAGGCAATAATTGACTGTCTTCGGCTGCCACTTGGCGCCATTCTTCTTTTTTCCCGTTGAACCTGGAATTCGTCCCGACCCAGGACGAATTCAGAATTCGTCCCTGGGTGAGACGGATCCCAATTTGAATTCATCCCTGGGTGGGACGGATTCTAAGCAAAGTGCTTGGATGTGCCAAATTGCCTTTTGACCTTACAAAATTGCTACAAAAGTGGTTAGGACCACTGTTTAACCTCTGAGGGCTGCCCTGGGGGCTGTGTGTGTCAAAGCGATCAGTGTTTGCAGTCACATAATCGGATTGGTGTTGTTTTGGTGTCTACACAATCAAAGTTTGTTGGCTTTTGATTTGTCCATTATTGTGTTGGGGTTTAGCTTTTAGGATGTTAAATACGTCTCTCCTTGCCATGAAGCGACACTAGCAACAAAGTCCACCAGAAAGCCATCAATGGAGTTATGAGAATCCACACACAATCAAAGTTTGTTGGCTTTTGATTCGTCCATTATTGTGTTGGGATTAAGGTGTCATCAACCTTGTAAATCTCATGTAATTTTAGAATATTGGTTGTAATTCATTCATAATGGATGGATGGGATTTACTAGCAGTTGTCCAATAATCATGATAATTACTAAAAGGTGGTTATTTGGAGCTTATTTCATTGGAGACAATCTAGGAGGATATGAGAGATAATTTCTATATTAGGTGTCTAGTTTGTTTTTTTCCAAGATTTGGTGGATAGGAAGTTGTGGATCACTTTGATATTGATAGGTTGGAGGATATGAGAGATAATTTCTATATTAGGTGTCTAGTTTGTATTTTTTCCAAGATTTTGTGGATAGGAAGTTGTGGATCACTTTGATATTGATAGGTTGTAAGATGCCCATGTGGAGTCATTTATTGTATTTTTATATTCATTGATAAGGTTGGTTAGGTGGGTGTGGATTTTTTGCTAGTGGTTTTATCCACTTGTTTTGGGATACTATGGTGATATTCCATCCACCTCTCATCTATAAATTTAGTTGTGGAGGTAGTAGAAGTATTGTATTATTTTTGCAGGTTCACAAGGTGTTGATGAAGAATAGAGAGAAGGATATTGTTGTACAACTTCTTAAGTTTAATAATATATTTGGCCTCTCTTTTCCTGTGCAGTTTTTTGTTAAATCTAGTGTTAATTATGTTGTTGATTTCTTTTATGTGATGTTATGCACAATCACTTTCATTGTTTCAGTTTTGGATTAACTTATTTTTCAGATTTGCATACACAACTAAGTTATAGCTGCTATCTTCGCCTTATTTTTTTCAATATATGGTATTTGAGCCATTCAGTTTTGTGGAGAGGGAGACACTTTTCTCTTAAGTGTTGAAGTTTTTTTGCTGCTGTGAGATCTTTTGTTGTGTGGTTATGCATATTTGTGAAGTAGATTTTGAAAACCATGGCCTCTACTTCTCGAATGGACATTAAAAATTTTAATGGCATTGGCTACGAGATGTGGAAACTGAATATGGAGGATCTCTTAGAAAAACGAGATCAATGGTTGTTAGTTTCACAAGCTATGAAACCTTCAAACATGAAAGATGAAAATTGGGTTAAATTGGACAAGAAGGCATGAGGAACCATTCGGTTGTATCTTTCATATTATGTCCTATTGAATGTCTCCACAGAAGACTCTACATACAAGTTGTGGAAGAGGATAGGTGATATCTATCAAACTAAAAGTTTGTCTAATAAGTTATATCTTAAATGAAGGTTGCATTCATTAAAAATAAAATATGGTGAATCTATTGATGATCATTTGAATGTATTTAATTTGATTTTAAGTCAACTTGCATCAATGGATGCTAAGATAGAAGAAAGATAAATTTATTTTACTGCTTTGCTTTTTACCCGAATCTTGGAAAAATCTAATTGTTGCTATTAGTGGTGGTGCTACAGAGGTAAATTTAGATAATCTTATTTCTATCCTTCTCTCAGAGAATATGAGGATAAATGCCATGAATAGTGGCTCCCAATATGTCTTGCATTTTTGAGGAAGGTCTAAATAAAGAGGGTCTAAAGGGGATAAAAAGAAGGATAAGTCAAAATGATATTCTAATACCACCAAAAAGAGTAAAGTGAAGTGTTGGAATTGTGGTAAGAGAGGGCATGTGAAGGAGTGTAAAGCAAAGAAAAATAATGCATATTTCTTCACATAAGAATCCTCTAATGATGATTCTAAATCCTCTTATGATGATTCTAATTCCTTTACTATTTATGCTAACATTGTGAGTAATGATGCTTGGCTTATTGATTCAGGTTGCTCCTGCCATATGACTCCTAATAAGGAGTGGTTTACCACGTATAAAGCAATTGATGGGGGAGAAGTTTTCGCTAGTGATAATAGCATGAAAACAATTATTGGTAAGGGAAAGGTAGAGTTGTATTTCAATTATGGGAGTATTAAAACCCTTGATAATATTTTACATATCCTAGGACTTGTGACAAATCTACTTTTTGTATCCAAGTTGAATGATTCTGGAATGCATGTGATATTTGACAAGTTTGGTTGCCGGTTTATAAGAGGTAGTTTGGTGATAGCTAAAGGATCTCAGATTGGGACCTTGTTTAGGCTAAATACTTCTACTTTTAGTAACTCTACCAATGTAACTGGAACTAAAAATACATGTATATTGTGCTACCATATATTGGGTCACATTGATGAAAAAGGTCTTAAGACCATTCTAAATAAAAACTTGGTTGACAGTATCTCTGATTATTCTATTGGTAAAAATGATTTTTGTGAGAATTGCATGTTTGGTAAACATAATAGATCATCATTTTATAAAGTTGTTCATAAAGCTAAGTGACCATTAAAACTTATTCATTCAGATGTATGTGATCTAGTGAATGTTCCTTCATTGGGTAAATCTTGATATTATGTTTCCTTCATTAATGATGTCTCAAGATACACTTGGATTTATTTTGTGCACTCTAAATATGAAGTTTTCACTAAATTTAAGGAATTAGTTGAGAAGCAATCAGATTATAAGATAAAAGTGTTGAGATCTAAAAATAGGGGTGAATATTATTCTAGAGAATTTGATAAATTTTTTAAGCATCCAGGTATTTTTTGATAGAAGACTACCCCTTAAACTCCCCAATAAAATGGGGTTACATAAAGAATGAATTGAGCCTTAATGGAAAGAGCTAGGATCATGTTGAGTAGCGATAAGCTAAATAAATTCTTTTGGGTAGAAGTTGTCAGTACTGCTTGTTATGTAATTAATAGTTCTTCTTGCTTAACTCTTATTGACAAAATTCCTTTTGAAGTGTGAACAGGTAGAAAGCCTTTGGTTTCACACTTAAGGGTCTTTGGTTGTGAGTATTTTATTCGTGTTCCTCAAGAGAAGTGATCTAAACTAGATTCAAAAGCATAAAATGCATCTTCATGGGATATGGTGAAAATGTAAAAGGTTATAATATTTGGAATCCTTTAACCCGTAGCATGGTATTTTCTAGAGATGTTATTTTTATGGAGTTTAGAGCTTTTCCAGATGAATAAAAACCAAATGAGAAGAAAATGCACTTTGAGATAAAGAATGAAAAGAATGAAGATGCACATGTAGAAGAATAGTTAAATGGATATGAGGATGGCGAAGTAGAGGAGGGTTTAGAGATTTCAAAGAGATCAGATGATGTGCATCATGAGCACATAGTGGGAGAAGAAGAACATGAAAATCCCACTACTTCTACATTGAGAAGATCCAAAAGGTAACAAAAACTAGTTAAAAGGTATGGCCCACCATATTTTTGGTGTGTATTTGTTTTGTTGAGTGCTGATGATGAACCTAGATTCTATACAAAAGCTCTCTATTTAGATTAAAGTCAGTCTTGTATGTAGGCCATGCAAAAGGAGATGATGTTCTTGGATAGTTGTGACACCTAGGATCTTGTTAGTTTATCCTAAGGAAGAAATCCCATTGGATTCAAGTGGGCCTTTAAGAATAAATTTAGTGCAGATAGTCGGTTAGAGCGATACAAGGCTAGACTAGTGGCCAATGGATACTCCTAGAGAGAGGAAGTTGATTTTTGTGAAATTTTCTCTCCTATTGCTAAGGTATCTTCCAATAGATTTATTTTGTCTATTTTTGTTGGTTATGATTATGAGATAGAGAAAATGGATGTTAAAACTACTTTCTTGCATGGGGATCTTGAGGAGGAAATTTATATGTGATAGCCTAATGGTTTTGTTATGAAAGGAAAATAACTATTGGTTTGCAGGTTAAAGAGATATTTGTATTGTTTGAAACTATCACCCATGATGTGGTATCAGAATTTTGATGCTTTTACATTAAATTTGGGATTTATAAGGAGTACAAAATATCATTGTGTATATTTTAAAAACATTGATGATTAGATACTAATCATTGTCTTGTATGTTCATGACATGTTGTTTATTGGTAACAACAAGGTGATGATTAGAGAACTCAAGACTCATAACTCTGGCACATTTTATATGAAGGACTTGGGGGCTACAAAATATATTCTTGTGATGGAAATCAATAGAGATCGAGCTAACATAAAGCTTTGGTTAAGTCAGAGTAAGTATGTTGATATTATTTTGTAGAGGTTTAATATGCATAGCTTTAAACTAGTTAATATTCCATTTCCTATTGATACGAAAGAAAAAAAATTGCGTCGAGAACAAAGTGGAGGAAAATTTTGAATTTTTAAATTCAAATTTTTAATTTTTGGCACCAAAACCTACATATCACTAAAAGAGGTGATAATTTTTCCAATTTTTGTCAATTTTAAGCCAATTGTTCTGCAACCTTTTGCAATTTTTCCTAATTTAATCCATTATTTTGCCTCCTAACCAACTTTGGCATTGTAAAAGGGCTAATTTCTCATTTTTTTTAGTGCTACTCTTGTAATTGCAAAATCAAAATTTTATTTTGTAAGAGCACTAAATAGCCCATTTTGGTAATTTTTGGAGAGAAAATATTGTAAAAATCTAGGCAACTCTTGCATTAGGAAAATTTTTCAAATTTCTAAGCCTAGATTAGTTCTTGCATCTATTTTATAATCCTCTTAGTCTGGCATATACTAGGAAAAATATGTCTCAAGATCTCAAATCAAATATGGAAAACCTTACTACTAAAGAAGACATTTTAGCAAAGAAGGTAAAAGATATTGTGGTGCAATTAAACCTTGAAAATATAAAAATTCATCACAATCATACAAGTAAATCCAAATATGAGGTTAAATTATATGACGAATCTAGGGATCCATATGTCTTGTCTACATGGATTTTGGATATGCAAACTTGGTTTTCTTATGCTAAAATTAGTATGAACAGATTGCATTTTCTATAGTTAAACTTACAGGCCTACCAAAAGTCTTACTTGTAGAAAGACAAAGCCATAATACCACCATGACTTGGAAATAATTAATCCAAATTATGAAAATCACATTCTTTCCATCAAACTACCAAAATGACCTCACTACCAAGTGGTATAGATTGAGGTAAGCCTATGGTATGTCTATTTCTAACTACATTTTCTAATTCAGTAGGCTAAGGGTACTTCTTCGTGTGAAATATTCAGAAGAGGACTTGATTAACAAATTCATTCATGGCTTGCAAGATCAAATTTTTAGGAAAATTGTGTTTAATTTTTTCCCCACCATGGATATGGCATTCAACCATGCCATTCTTGCAGAGGAGAAATTTGGTGTTGTAGACACCAAAACAACACCAATCCGATTATGTGACAACAAGCATCAATCACATTGACACACACAACCCCTAGGGTAGCACCCAGAGGTTAAATAGTGGTCCTAACCACTCCCAAGAGCATATTGGAAGTTCAACGATCAATTTGACACCTTTTGGCACTTTTCTCGCTGCTCGTCCCACCCAAGGATGATTAAAAAATGGTATCCATCCCACCCAGGGACAAATAGAAGCATTCACCCTAGGGTGAGGCGAATAATAGGTTTGACTGGTAAAAATTCAAACTTCAACAAGTCCACCAGTTAACTGTAGCTTCAGGCCATGCAATTGTGAGGAACGACTTCAAATAAAGTAGAAAGACTTCAGTCATGTATGTATTTGATCTTGGAGGCCTCATGCGAGGAGACTCTAAATCAGGGAATAATATTTTTTTCAAAATAGGAAATGCAATTCTAGTGGTGCCCTCGCATGCGCATTCAAACAGAGAGACCCTAGGTCTATAAATTGGTGAGTCTTCTCACCCCAAAAAATGATACGGAGAGGAGATTTTGGAGCAATGATGTGCTGCTAAAATATATCTGCACCCATTGTTTGTGCTTTCACATCCTTGATCTCTCTTTTGGAGGGAGGTTATTGGGTGATTATTGGAGGCGCATTCTCTAACCAAACCCAAAAATTTGGCCATAATATCCCACAAAATTTACCAAAAACACCCCATAAGAGGTTTTGGACCCATCCCAAGTGGATTGGTGCCAAAAAAGAATCCCAAACAGTGGGCGTCCTGCCCCCGGGCGCCCCCAAACTATCGCAGCCCTAATCACCCCACCCCAGAGTGATTAGAAATATGTGATATATTTCTCTATTTTTTCTTTTGCATCTGATTATAGGTTGTTTACATATGTTGTCATTTAAATTTCATGTGATTCTGACAAGTTTTGATCATGTTTTTATCATTTCCTGCCTTTACTAACCTGTAGATGGCACCATCAAAATTTGGGTGATAGAGGTCAAATTGGAGAAATATGACCTTCTGGGTCTTCCCAAAATGTCCCTTTTTATCTAATCCCAAATTTTTAGGTCACTTCGAGCTTCTTGGATAGGAAATTGAAGAGGGTTCTTTCTAATAATTTATTGCAGATTTATTCGTCCCACTCTAGAGTGAATACAAATCTATGAGGAATTTCCTAACTGTTCCAATTGCAGTGTCCTCTTGGTAATGTCCTCATGCCCCTGTCATGTTTTCAATTCATTTGGATCTATTTTAGTTATCGTTTTAATATTTTCATGCATACACTAACAGTAGGCCTTGGGAAACACATGTTCTATTCTATCTGCAGGTGCTACTGATATTTTATGTTTCCTTGAATGTAGGTCTTCGAAATCAAAGGAATAGTAAGGAGTCAACACTCATATAAAAAGTGGTGGTGACATTTTGTTCCGCCCATCTTACATGTGAGCACGCGAAAGAAGGATTGTTATCCATGGATGTTACAAGAAACATATTTAACGCTCCTTTCCCCTAAAAGAGAAGGAGACGTATTGTAACACGACTTTAAAAAAGCATATCAATAAAGAGGTTCATATTCCATATTTCTTTTATCTTGTTTCAATCCGTTTATGTTCTTTCCTTTCATGCATTTTTCGATATATAGGCTTTTAGCGTTAAGTTTGGTTTACACGCATCGTACTTGGCATTTTTATTTTTTGTTTCTATATCCTCATGCTTTCAGTGGCAATCATGATGGGACATCTATCCCTTGATTTTAATATTAACTTTCTGATCAGAAGTTGCTTGTTTTTACTTGTAGGTACCAAGTTTTCAAATGTTGGACTGTTGTTCATTTCAGTCTATGACGAGTACAGAGCTAGAATTCGTCTTACCCAGGGACAAATGGGCATTCGCCCCACCCTGTGATGAATAATTTTTGTTATTAATTTCACCTAGGGACTAATAGCTCTTTGTGCAGTTTCAAGGCAAAAATTCAAAGACATTCGATTTGGGCAAAGAAGAGGTAGGGGTCCTAAACACCTTCTGTCAATTTTTGCTTTCTATTCTCTGGTTATTTGCTTGCATAGGAGAGTTTGAATGCTTGTTTGCTTCATTTATGCAACTTAAAAAGAACCCCACACACCACATGGTAATTTAAAACAACAAGGAGTTGGTCGTAAAACCCCAACCCTTGAGCAAGACCAACAGTGGATTTCATCACTACCTTGGCTTGAGATATTGCATACATAACCCGGTTTACGACTGTTGCTAGATGTAAATCCTAATGAAAGCTAACCAAGTGTAGCAGGGGTGATTCATAGTGCATGAGGATAAGTCTTCTATGGTAGGTGTCATAAACAGAGCGATTCCACTTCTGTATCGCCTATGTTCCACATACCATCTACTCTCGCGTACTAATAGTTTCCCTCACGTAAGGGCAGGTATATAGAGAGGTTGGTATATCAGCCTGGCAATGAAATATCGAAGGGGTGACCATTTTTGGGAGTCATAAGAGCCATCATATTGCATTTAAACATTATTTACAAAATCTTTCAAAACAAAATCAAAACACACTAAAACCAGATTTAGGGAACACTTTTAAATCTATAAACAAGATAACCATTACTTTGAGTGTGTGTTTCATTTCTATTTAGTGTAGCATAAGAAATCCTAAAATAAGATAAAAATGTACGCATCTTTAGGTAAGCATCACCATGGTGTACACCCATAGCTGAGCCCAATCATGGGCAAGCGCTACAGAAAGTGTACAAAGGGGGAAAAGTCACCTCCGATATAGTCCTGAGGACTTGCTCATATTGCCTTTGTGGCCTGACACACAAGATAGTCCACATAATGCCATTACAGAATAGGACTATAGAGGCACCTCTTTGAGGGGCACCCCCACTCAGCATAGATCCTTTCAAGAGGAGAACCTACACATGGCACTCAACATAGACAGGAGGCCTCCCTTAGATGCTCGTTATGAGTGGCCTAGTGATGAAGTGCTAGAGAAACATAAGGTACATAAGGAGGGGCCACATGATTTTGCCATCCCTCCACTACCCCGTATTGCTACTAGAAACACTAGATCAAATCTAGAGCACAAGGCTCTCCAGACAGGGTAAGACAATTTTTTCTGCACCTTTCATGCATACGAAGGGTAGTACAAGGAAGAACACTACATTCCTCAAGAGAAGTACATAGCATAGGAGTGATGCACCTCCGCAACTATTATGTATCAGGATCACCCATTGAGGCCAGAGCCTCGGGTGAATGCAGCTAACCTCGACAAAGAAAATCAACCCATAGGGGTCTCGGATCACCATGATCGAGATAGACATGTAGGAGAGGCATCTAGGCTTCCTAAAAATGAGACGGTGAAACAAATTGACTTGGCATTTGCCATACATTCCACTCACCAAGCGCAAATCATGTAGCTCAAGAAATATCAACAATAGTTAGAGTATCTGTATCGCCTTAACAAAGAGCGTATTTAGCATCAGATAGTTGAATTACTTCATAACACCGTGCCTAAGAAGGTCCCAACCCCTCGCACACATAAAGTAGAAGTGTATGAGAGGTACAATCCCTTGGTGCAATACAGGTCCTCGTGACCTTACCAAGTGCCACCTTAGAGGCCTCCTAAACCTGAGCGGGAGGCCACTCCTAGGAAAAATGATGGGCACCCTCCATGGGTACCCACCCATGTTTATAGGTCTCGGCCAGGCACTCCTCAATAAGTCTATGAGGAGTATGAACAAGAAGAAGAGTGGGTTGAAATGCCCTACCAAGGTAGAGGGGGTGTTATCCAGCCACCCCTCCATAGGCCTCAAGTTCCTTGCAACCCACAACGAGAACAAACCAAGGAGGAAGAGATCAAATCCTTCGATGCATATAAAGTGCTGCTAGAGTGCTTAGAGTCTATGGAGACCAAGAATTTTGGGCCCCAAAAGCCTACTTTATGCTAACTCCGTAGTCATCCCATGCATCCATCAGTGCTAGCACCTCCATACCTTGAACACTTTAAAATGCCCCAGTTGACACTCTTTAGAGGAGAGGAGGATGCCCAAGAACACGTGACTAGATTCCTAAACTAGTTCTTTGGCATTCAGGATAACGATGCTTTGTTGCTAAGAATATTTAAAACCACATTCATAGGACCTGCCTCGGATTGATTCACTCAGTTGCCAAAACATAGTATCAGTAACTTGGATCAGCTAGTGGACGTGTTTCTCGAATGCTTCACCTTCAACACCAAGAAAAAGGCATCACTAAGTGACCTAGTTAGCCTCAGGCAGTATGATGAATAAACCATGGTGGCATATGGGAACTGATGGAGGACATTGCTTTCAAAGCTACCCTACCTACCTCCCATGTTCGACCTAACCCAAATATTCTCAAAGAAGTGTTTGAGATCGATATCCATGCTATTGTAGCTACAAAAATATGCCACTCTTGATTAAGCTCTGGCGCAAGCCAGAATCATTGAGGAGATCAAGATACAGTATGGCGAGATTGCCAATCCAAACAAGAAAGAATGGCATAAGAACACTAAAACAAGTACCATGCAATAGAAACTCGTTGCGATCAATCAGGTTGCTATAAACGTCCCTAAGCCTACATAAGCAACACATCCTCAAAAGTCTAACTATTAGGCGGTGCCTCCTAACAATTATGACATAGAAAACTAGAGGTAAGAAAAAAATTAGCAGCATCAACCTAGGCGACAATTCACACCTTACACAAAGTCCAGGGACTCCCTGTTTAACCGCTTTTCAATGGTGAACTTGATCAACCTGCTAGAGATTCAAACCATAGACCCCAATGTGCCAAATACTAAGGGGTATTGGGAGGACTTGTACTGTAGGTTCCATAGGTGGAAGGGACACAACCTTAATGCATGTTGGAATTTTAAAGGTTTGGTGCAAGACCTAATCAATAACAAGACGTTGGCAGTTGACAACCCTGTAGCACAAAAAAACCAACAGATGGGAGTCTTCAGAGACCCCCTACCTACCCATGAGGCATAGGCAAAACCCCTTCAAGTCAATAAGGTGCAACAGAATTGCCCCATGCACGGGTATGTAGGGATGATAAGCATAGTGACTAGGAATAGGAGGTACCTAGGAGCTACCCCCGCGGTGGCCGTCGAAGAAGTTCCATTGATGTCACAACCTTAATAGCACCCTACACAACCTCCCCTGCCTAGACCAGTGGCCACGATTCAGACTAGACTTACCCAAAATATAAGGACGATGTCGGATAAGCTCTCCATATACGAGCTCATTCAAAAATTAGTGCCCCATCGGGAGGCTCTAATGGAGATATTAAAAGCCATCGAGCTGCAGCCCCATGAAGCAATATCTTTCAACAACTTTTTGGGACATGTAAAATAATGTACAGAACCAGTCATCACCTTTAGATAAGATGAATTGAAATCAGTGACTAGTGATGTGGCAGATCCACCCCTGCACGTCATTATGTGGGTCAATGGGATTCTATATAAGAGGGTGTTGGTGGACATTGGCTCATCCAGTAATATCATCACAATGATAGCATTGAAACATCTAAAGTTGCCGGCATCTCACATCGTGGCCTCCACCTATACTCTTCGAGCATTCAATGATGCAATATGCTTGACGGTTGGCACAATTTTCCTACCCATCCAAGTGGGACAAAAGACTATTCATACATTGTGCCACATCTTAGAAGGTGAGATGGCCTATAATATCTTACTAGGCTAGCTTCGGATCAGAGACATGAAGTGTGTCCCTTCAATAGCTCATCAGTGCCTAAAGTATATATTTGAAGTATAGGTGCATGTAGTCTCGGCAAACTTAGAGCCCTTCAAGTACTACAATACGGTGTAGCTAAATCTTGTGCAACCATAGACTAACGTCTTTTGCATTAAAAAAACAAAAAAACAAAAGAAACGAAAAAAAACATAGACTAACTTATGCATCGTAATCAACAAAATTGAATATAAAATCTATTGCCAAAGTTTCAGTGAAATGCAATCCTAGTGTATTTATGCCACAAGTTCCTTATTAAAATTTGCATTCACCTTCTGCTTTGATTTTAAAAAAATTGCTTTATGAAATTTTCATTATTTTAAAATTTAGTGTATTTGATATTTTCCTGTAAATTCAAGTAAATAGTTGGAATCTTATCACACAATTATGTCGCCTTATGAATTACAACATTTCAAATAGGAAGTATACTATGTAAATAAACAAATAAATAAATAATTCTTGCTATTTAGATTGAGAGACAATCTTCAAGCTTGGTGTATGTCTGCTGTAATGTTTGTGATTCTTTTACGAAGGAAGTGGAGGATGATTATGAAGTAAAAAGGCAAGACTACAAGAATTTTTTTTATAGAAAAAGTGTTTGTTTTAAATATTTTGTAAACCTTCTGAATGACATTCCCGCTTAATGACATTACCAATAAAAAAGGCAGCAAGTTTAAAAGTAAGTTTATAATAAATTATAGAAAACAACGAATTATAGATAAAAGGTAAATCTTCTTTGTAATTCCCATATTGTTTGCTTGATGTTGTTTCATGGTCATAACTTCCCATTTATATAACTTTTGTAATAAACATTAACTAATTTTTAATTTAAATTTTTGAACTTGTCAACTTTTATTAATATTATAATTTTGTTTTAATTTTTACTTATAAATATTATTAATAAACAAATGGATAATAAATTTTCGATTAGATTTAAATGATACTAAAATAAAATAAGAATAAAATTAGTAATAAGAGTAGATAAATTTAAAAAGGTAGACAAAGAAAACATAGGTTGTTTATTAAATCTTATGTATTAGAAAGCTAAACTTTGTTTATATTTCAAAATGCTTCTCTATTTTATTATTAGGTGACTCGAGACCGTAAGTCATATATTTTATATATGAACCAATTTTTATTTTTTTAATATAAGTGAGTTGGTTACTGTTATATTATTTTAGTAATTTTAAAAGTAGGATTCAAATCACAGGGTTGCTCTTAATAAGTCTATTCCATATCGTTGACAATGTTTGAGAGGGATATCACCTACCTTTACAAATTTGACATCCCAAAGTTTGAATCGAGATCTCTTTTTAATAAATTCATAATTAGAAAAACACTTACCAATCCACTTAACCCTTAAAAATAAATATAAAAAATAATTATATTAAAATATTTTGAATGTAAAAGCTTAACTTTTAATTAATTTAAAAATACAAGTCTTTACAATAAAAAAAGGTGGATAGGTGCATCCTAATATATAGTTATACTAACACTAACTCAGGTTAGGCAACATTACTCAAAAAAATGGGTTGTCACCAACCACAACACCAAAAAACATGCATTAAATCATATCAATTATAAAATTATACTCATGAGATGAACGTTACATTAACTTGTGAAATGAAATATAAATATTAACTTTTAAATATTGTTATTACTTGAGACTATATACTCCACTTTGAAAGGTTATAATTTATTTAACATTTTAAATCTATGGTATTTTTTTATTGTTTTTATTTTCAAGCATTTTAATCTAATTTTATGAGTTTTCATGAGATGCATATCATTAGCATTTGCCTATCGAGATAGAAAATGAACTTAAGAAATAAAAATCTGTAATATTTCTTACCCTTTAAAATGTGCAAGATTTAAATAAAATAATGTCTAACTCACATTACACACTTACTTTATTCAAAATAAAATAAACATAGAACTATATCAAAGATATTTATATTTACCTTAGATAGTGAATATTTATATAATTCATATTAAGAATAAAAACTTAAGAAATAATCTATATTATATATTGCTACTTAGCAAAATAACCTTCTACTAATATTAACTTATGAGGAATATAGGAAAGAGCTAGATTTATTATAAAAAAATAAATGAAAATATGTAAATAAAAATCATATATATATATTTTTAAAGCAAAAAACTCCTTGTGGAGCCACTTTGGTCTGAGAGACCATGAACAGGGGGTTCTACACCGTCAAAGTCACCCAAGGGTCGCACTCGACCTTGCTCGCACCAATATTATCAATTGAATTTTAGATACCCAATTCAAATTTTTGGTAGGGTGGAGATTTGAACTTGGGACCTCCCTTGGAGGATGCCCTCTCCTCTCCAACTCACCTACAACACCTGGGTAAATAACAATCATATTGAAAATTATTGAAAACTACTATTTTAAATTCAATAAAAAAAATCAATGTATGTTTCCTTAATCTTGATATAAAGAAACTAAAAGGTATTAAGGAAAGAAAAAATATAAAATATTGACGATCTTAGGCTAATGGTGACTTTATTAATTCCAAATGAAACGAAGAATAATAAATCAAAATATTATGATTATAAGTAAAAAGTGACATAGATAGTGGGTAATGTTAAGTCATTGATAAAGTTATCTAAGCAAACAAAAATAAGCCAAACTTACTAAGAAAATAATAATAATTTGAAGTTGAAATGCTTCAATAGATGTATGGAATAATGCCATAAAGCGGTCTGATCCAAGTGAAGAAATTTCTAAAACAAATAGAAGGATTCCATGTCTTGAAAAGCACTACAACAATAAAACTAGCACGTGGCTAATAGCTGAAAGTGGTGTCATATAGAAAGGAATACAACCTATGGAATTTTAGATACTAAAACATGCTTAC
Organism: Wollemia nobilis; assembly: GCA_028583015.1. Lineage (NCBI taxonomy): Eukaryota > Viridiplantae > Streptophyta > Pinopsida > Araucariales > Araucariaceae > Wollemia > Wollemia nobilis. The sequence continues at coordinate 1,323,524 of JAQPPZ010000078.1, read as the reverse complement.
AATATCATAAGAAATGGTGAAATCATTAATCAAATTTAGTTATAATATATTTAAAGTTGGTATCATTTAATCATATAATAGATGGAAATTATTAAACCACATGAACAAATTAATGATAAATAAGATGAATATAAAGGGAGAGAAACCCCATTATCTATTTTTGTATATTGAATTAGATAGAGAGTGGCTCAATTCAGTAGGCTCTAAAGATAGTATCATAGATAGAGAAAATACCCCTTAGTTTAGTGAATGAAATATCATAGATAAACAAACCTATAAAATACCACCTCTCCTAATATATATTCTTCAAATTAATTTTAGGTTCGTTTTAAAATAGAGAAATGGTTTCCTTTTGTTTAAAAAGTACCTTCTTAAAACAAGGATCCCCTCTAAACATGAGGGACAATATTTTATTTTAAAGGGGAACCCAAGTATTAATATTAAAGATGGCGAAGGAATATCTTTTGATGGCAGGTGAAAGTCTCCCTAAACTCTCCCTAAACTATCTCCCTAAACTAAAGAACAGCTAAGGAAGTTGGATCCTCTTATTCCCCTCAGTCCTATTGAGAAGATAGTCATAATATATTTTTAGTAGAAAAGTGTTTATGGATGAGTGAGCTTTTAAGATAGTTGGAAAAATTCGTTATTATCTCCATCGAATGGAAAACTTAGCTTACCTTTATATATATATATATATGAAAGCTTAAAACATCCCCATTAAAAGATAAAAAAGATATCCTCTCTATTTAAAAAAAATGTTAAAAAAGAGTCCCCTCTATTTTAAAGCAATGACCTGTATGAATCAGATATTAAATCTACTGAACCTACTGAAGGACAAGGGCCCAAGATATGGCATTGTACTAGGTCAAGTGCTCTCTTCCACCGAAGGAAATGAATGATAAAAACCAACTCCCCTATATTTTAAAGGAATTGAGAAGACTTGAGGTCTAGTGATTCACATGTTAAGTTCAAGGGATCTCTAATCTTCCTTCATACGCTCAACTCAATCTTTAGCTCAATAAACATTTCTCTAAGTATTCCTATAGGTCTAGAAGAAGAAATAAGGCTCACAACTTGCAACTCAACTCATATTAGAAATATGGGGTAGGTGATGTTCGATGGTCCAAATACTTTTTGGAGGAGAGAGGGGATCATCCTCTCTATTTTAAAAGGAGAACTTTTATTTATTTTTAATCTCATCCCCTCTATTTTATTTTAAAAATAGAACCCTCTTTTTCCTTTAAAATAGAGGGGGAGGGGAGAATACCTTTTAAAATATAGAGAGAATGTCCAACCACTTTGTAGGTAGTGGATAAATTGCTATAAATTTTATGAGCACTTAATTAAATTATACCGAAGCACTATTTTAATTTTATTTTTTGGGCAAAATGTCCATTTTAAAATAGATATGATGGTCCCATTATTTAAAATATAGAGGAGAGGTATTTTAAAATTTGAGCTTTAAATGTAAAGCATTGTAGCTCTTTCAAAGAGCTTTCTCCTTTTAAAAGTTATGAGGTCGAGCTAAATGAGTTCTCTTATATATGTTTAAATAAGAGAACATATTTATTTTTTAAGGTAAAGTTCTTACTCTCTCCCATACTATTTATAATAGAGATCATCCCCTTTGCCATTTTATGTGAGGTTTATTTAAATAGGAGCAAATTACATATGCTAATAAATCTTTGAGAAGGATATCCTAGAATCATCCCCTCTTTTAAAGTTTAGGTACGAATAATCCCCTTTTAAAATAGAGCAAGAAAAATTAGAAATTACTCAAAACATTAGAACACATCCATCCTCATTTTAAATGGTGGGGTGAGGAGAGGTAAAGTTTGTGTATGGAAGCTCTTGCCACATAAAAGAGGATTTGTTTTCATAGGAATATAATAAACCCTTAACCCTTAGAAATCAGTGGCCCATGCTAGTAGATCAATTTAAGGCATAAAGCTAGGATAATCCATATAGATGATGTGATAGGTTGGGTCATAAGTTTCTATGTCACTATAAAAGGATGTTTGACCTATAATACAAATATATTCTCTATATATTAGTTTGGTGTATGGTTCTCCATAGATGGAGTCTATATGGGTATCACTTGAAAAGCTAAGGTTCATTTAATAATTTTTTACTAAATATTTGTTATGACCCTTTAAAATTTCTAAGATATTTATCTATTTCATAGAAAGGCATGTGTCCAATGGGCTAACTAGTTTCACTCTTCAGATTTAGATATGATTCTTTTGCTATGGAGTGAACCTTCCCTTCCTTTTCCTCACCCTAAAAAAAGTCACAAGTGGATATTTAAGAGTTTCAAGCCCAAAATTTTTAGATCCAACATCTGTGTCATGGGATTTTAATTTATAAGAGACCCCTCCTATAATCTTAATATCCAGTTAATGCTAGCTTAATACACCATTCCCTTAGGTACCTATGATTGATATCTGATTGATGTTAGGATTTATTCTATAAGGGAATGAATTTCTTGCTCTCTTTCCTCATTTAAAATTTATATCCTCCTCTCAATCCTCAAAATAAAGAAGATATATTTGGACATCAAAGTAATTTCATGAACCTAGCTATGGAATGGGAAAGGAAACCATATGATTCATAGTTGAAAGTTTTGTTACTAGGTAGACAATCCCAGTAGATTCCATTTAAGATAGAGAGATTCAAGTTGGGTTATGTTTATAATTCCATTGAATATAAATCAATTGATACCTTGAAATAAGAGTAATCATATTCTATTCAATGATGAGGGATATATAGCCTCTTTTGGTACCTTTCTATTAAAGAATTTGGAAAACGGTTTCTAGACTATCATTATTACCATAATTGGACACAAATGATTACTTGTTATTCTAAAATAAGGTTAAGGTTCAATGGATTTTCTTGAACTATACTACTTCATGGTTATGCTCATCCCAACATATAGGGTTGTTAGACATTTGGTATTTACCTTAAAATTCCTACTTTTATTGTTCGTATTTTAAATTTTTGGGGAGGGGATTAGAAATATTATCCCTACAACCTTATAAATTATTAATTTAAATGCCTCTTTATATTTATTTGAGAACTCTTTTCCTATTGATAGAAAAAATCATAGAAACTCTCCTCTCTCCTCTCCTCCATTTTGAATGTCTCATTTTAAAAGAGCTCTTAAAAATATCCTCTCTCTTCTTTTTAAAACCTCTTTTTATTATATGTTTTAAATAACTAGGGAGGGTAGGGAAGATTTTAAAATTATGAGCCCCTCTCTCACTCTCCTTTTTAAAGCCTCATTTCATAGGCTCTTTTAAATGGAGATGGAGATATTTATAGGGCCCTTTAAATTAAAAGCATTGGGAGATCCCAAAATACTATAAAAATAGATAATGCTACTCTATCATCATAATATCATATTGAAAATATTAAAAGGAAGTTTATATCTCTTTAGCTATCATAACTCTTTTATAGCACCATAGAATAAAGATAGAGCAACACAATGGAAATGACATGGAGGTGGTTTTTAAGAAAGTAATATTATTGTTGGGTCAAGCTCTTAAATTAAATCTAGGATGGGATTACTAGATGTTAGATCTAAGGTTCTTAATGAAAATAGAATAATATTTAAAGGGCATTTCTTAAGTTAAAAGTGTCACTAACTGAGGAACAAAATACTTTATAACTTATATAAGACACACCTTTAAAATAAAATTAAAAATTTTCTTAGAATCGATAGTTTATATTCAAGAATCATTAAGAGGTTGATAATCACAATGAACATTTAAAAGTGATATACATATCAATACAAGGGTTTGACGATTGCATTCTCAGGTTCCATAACAATCTTTCTTTCCTCTCTCTATTTGTGAAGGGGTATTTTAATATTGGTTTAATAGTCAATATGATGCTAGGTGATCCTCTATATAGATATAAATACAGATATAAATATAGATATAAATATAGATATAGATATAGATATCTAATACAAATAAATACATGGAATGGGGACCATTGTTCAAACCGGTCTTTCTCCTCCCTTTTAATACAATAATCCTCATCTATAAAATTATTTCAATTCATGATTCTTTCATTTGATGTTCATGTTATGGCCATGTAAATTATGTTAAAAACTAATCCACTTTGAATAAACTACATTGAACTCAAAATGATCCCTATTTCCTATAGCAAGCTTATCTTGTTGTTTTAAAGAGCTTTTGAAGAGGTATTGATAGGAACTAGCTCTTAAGGCAAGTGTGGGTTGGAGCTTATATACGTATATAGTGTCATTCCGAGGATTGGTAGATCGCTTTTATAAGCAGCAAATATTCTTAGCTTACTATTTCTAGATAAAAATAGTGCTTTTATAACTAGAAAAACATCTCTATTTTAAAATAAAGGAGTTTATATTTAGAAGGAACTTGTTCCCTCTATTTTTATTAGAATGGTCCTCGATATGGCTCATCTATATGAGCTAATAGAGAGGAAATGAGATTTGTGGGATTGTATATTAATAAGAAAAATATCTTTCATAACTCAATATATTTTATAGGGTTGCATCATATCTTAACTATCCATATTCTATTGACCTAAAAGGAGAGTAGATATGTGTTACCCATCAACGTAGTTCACTTTAGCTAGTAATTATATGAAAGGAGAGTGAAAAAATATTGTTCATTAACCTCATAAATTATATTTAGCCTTATGTTTATTGGGTTGTGAACATGAGAGATCGATCAAGCCACAAAATCCTTCTACTTTATTCTCCCTATAGATAGTGATTTAACCAAGGGAAGCAAGGTTATGGAACAAAGTGAATCCTAATCATTAATGTTTAAAGGGATTGACCATTCTATAAAGACCAAATAGAATCTGAACCTATGACCACTTAAAGAGATATACATTGGTGGTCAGTTGTAAAATTTATTTATGCATGCAAATTCTACTTTTATAATTAAATGAGGCCATTGCTAGTGCACAACAATCTACTAGTTTTTCCTTATTATAATGAGAGAGTTACTCATGTTTTTTTTAAAAGGGAATATTTTTAAATCCCTACTCAAGTAAAAAGTGCATATCTTTAAGCTCATTTAGGAGCTTTGGAACCTCTTTTTAAAATAAATTATGGATATGGAGACAGGGCTATTCATAAGGGGTCAGCCCCTAAATCTATTTATAAAATCAAGGCGAATTATCTTGGAATTTCGACAATATTTGTAGAAGTATACATGGCAAATTGAATTTATTTGTTTCCAAAAATTTTCAAACCGTGCCGATTTTCATTAATTTGTCTGCAAAAATTTTCAAACCATGGCAAATTTTTCTATGTTGGGAAATATGAATATTGGTTTGTAAAATCTAAAAAATGTATGTGATACTTAAAAGTTTTAGATCGATATGAAATTCTTTAGGTCAACATGACGACCGATAGCATGATGATCGATTGTAGTAATGTGGATCAAATGTGGGCATGTCGATCAAATATAGGAATTTCGATCAGATGCAGGCATGATAATGAATTGTAGGCATGATGATTAGTTGTAGGAATGATGATTGATTCTAGGCATACCGATCGGTTGTAGGTATGCCAATCGATTGTAGGTATGTTGATCGACTGGAGGCATACCCATCGGCTATAGGCATGACAATCACCTATAGAAATGTCGATCAACTATAGGCATGATGATCAATTATAGTCATGATGAGCGGCTATAGATATGACGATTGACTACAAGTATGATGATCGACTGTAAGAATGTCGATCGACTCAAACATGTTGATCGACTAAATGCATGATGATCAAATTCAATACCCAGTACAGTATATATACGCGTAGCATATGAAATGATTTGGATGGGAAAAATAAAATCATTTATAATTTGAAGGTGATTTGGGTGGGAAATATAAAATCATTTATAATTTGAAGGTGAATTGGGAGGGAAAATCAAAATCATATGTAATTTTAGGTTGACAAATTAAAATAAAGTTAGGTTCATGATTATCAACGGTGGGAAAATTTACCCCAAAAAAACTTCCACCCCATAAATTTTAGACGAATGGCCCCTAGTGAAAGGATCTAAAATTAGCCTTTTTAAAATTTTAAAAAACCTAAATAAATACAATTTATGATATTTTGTGCTTATGCATAACTCTGGATGGAGATAACAATAATGAAGATCTGAAACACAAGAAAATGAAGGTTGATGATCCATTGGTCCAAACAAAAAGGCTATGTCTAGGACTTTAAAATTTGAAGGATGCTAAGAACTTAGAAATAATTTAAGTGGCCTAAAGTAGAATATATCTGATGAAGAAGAGGATGCATTAGATAAAAATAAGATAGGTGATATTCAATATGAGGTGTAGATAGTTATGGAAAGGGATATAGCCTATGAATAAGAGGATGCCTATTTAATTTAAGAGGTCATTTATAAGAAAAATGTTGTAGCCCATCTCCCTATAGATGTTTCTAAAATATTAGACTCAATTAAGGCTAAGGAGCTGGATGATAAAATGGAAAAACCAAGGAAGTATGATTTAAAAGGTAAATGTTCTAGTAGATACTTTTAGATTATGTTAGTATATAGATATGAAATACTCATGCTCTATATGATTTGAATTGATGACATCTTATTTTGGAGACCATTGTTCTACTAAACTAAACTATAAGTTATTTTTTTGGAATCTATAATAGTAATAAGGGAAAAGAGTAACAACAGGGCCTTCTCTCTATTTTACAAGGGTCCTCCCTCACCTATTTTTTCAAAGGGAAAAGGGACCTATATATCCCTTTGACATCGAGGAAACATAGACACGACATAGAAAAAATAGGAATTTGAGGCTTCTCTATTTTAAAAAGTAATTTTTAAAATAAATCCCTCTATATCGTGTAAAAAGAAGAGATTTCATTTTAAAATATTGATCTCCTCTCTATATAAATGAAGCCAAATCCAACCGAACCTTAAGGCTTCAAAATCTTATTGAGTGAACCAAAATTACCTAAAATTTTATAAATGACCTATCTATTTTAATGATTTCCTAGAGATCCTTGAGAGTTGAATGGAAATTAGTAAGGGGAAGGGGTCTCCTTTTTTGCCCTATGTGAATAGCCAAAAATTTAAAATATTGGATTATTTTATCCCCTTCTTTACATAAAGAAGAGTGGAGAGATATTTTTATCATAGAATAGTGTTGATCAATTCATTATACTTTAGGATCAAGCCATCTCATATTTATTTTAAAAGATCCTTTTGAACTCTCTATCCATATTATTAAGCCCTAATCAACTCTCATTTAAGTAGTTGTCTTTCCCTTCCCTTGGCTCCATCCTATACCTTTAAATACTTTTTATGGAATCTTAAGCTCCCCCGCTCCCCATTTATTTTAAAAGGTATTTATGCTCATCGAATGCTTTAAAAATTAAATGCTTCCATCTATATTTTTAAATGGTCCTGTAACCTTTAAATAGAGAGGAAAGGATGGCTCTATTTAGGTTTGTTTCAAGCGAGTAATATTTTATTTGAATTGATTTAAAGGCTCTCTAATCTTAAAATCCCTCTTCCCTATACCCACCATTTAAATGGAAAGGATAAAAGGGTTTTAAGTGTCTTTTACATAGATAGCTCTTTATCTATAGCCAAAAGCCCTCTATTTAAAATGGTTGGGATTAAATTAGTATGGTAGGGGTGGGTTTAGGGATATTTAAAATATATAGGAGTTACAAAACCTTTTTTTTAATCCATATTAGAAGGATTGTTAGCTTTTGATGCTATAAAATTGAAGGAAATATAATAGAAAATAATGAGAAAACTAGCTAATGATATGACTATGATAATGGAAATGTAATCAATAATTAAAAATCATATAAATCTTCTATTTGCACTCATAAAACTATCATTAATAATTCTCATGAAAATAGTACAATGCTTTTGAGTGACTAGTAAGTGACCTTTAACTCAAGGCTACATCATGTCTAAAATAGATTTTCTACAATGAATCTTGGATAGCTATGACTCTTGGCCTTCCATATTCCCATGAATCTTCATATTCCTATATATTTATGCATAATATACATGTAAGAACATGCATACCTAACTAGGACACTTGTTATTCCTATTCTAAAGGACTCAAGTACATGTGGACAACATGCACATTCTTGTGTATTTATTCCATTGCATAAAGTAATAACTAATAAATACATGTGTAAAATGATGTAATATTATCCAAAACCCATTATATTACATTATTTGAGATGTTATTATATTTTTTTAATAAAAGGGTAAAATTTTATTGATAAAAGTATGGATTACAAAGTACAACTGAGCTTCCAACCAGGACTCGAATAAAAAATAAAACAGGCTCAAAGCACTAGAATATATTGAAACCCGAATAAGACAAAAAGAACAGACCACATTAAGTCCAAACATCCTTGTGGATCAAATCCCAAAGTGTTGAGAGTCCCTAGATGGGAGACTCTCCTAGTTATCGATAAACCAAGGATCCAACAACTTAAAAGCCTTTTTGGCCAAGTAATCAACAACCCCTGAGATGTTCTTCTCTTGATCAACATAATTGATCTCTAAATATTTGGAACTTCTTTTGGCCCAGTACTTTTGTGAATATATATACTCTTTGCTTTTCTATAGTTACATACTTTAAACTAATATGTCTATTCTAAAAATGATCTCTAATGAAGTGGCATTGAGGATCAATGTATTTTGTTCACTCATGTATAATTGGATTTTTGATCAAATTAAGTACTCCTTTATTATCATAATGTATTAGTGTTGAAGTCATGTTTATCCCCATATCAGATAGAGTATATTGGAACCATAAAGCTTCACAAAATGTGTCTTTAGCTGCACAATATTCTACTTTAGTGGAATACTATGCTACTAAATGTTGTTTATTACTATACCATAAAATTGGTCCTGATCCCAGGTAGAAGACATAACCAAAGGTGGATTTTCTATCATTGATGGACCGTGCATAATTTAAATTTATGTACCCTTTAAGACCAAATTATTTATCATGATTTGTATAAGTTAGCCCGTAATCTATAGTTTGTTTGACATAATGTAGTATCCTTTTTATATCCTTCCAATAACTCTCTTTGGGTTCTTGCATAAATATTACAAGATATTTCACTGTAAATACTAGATCTGGTTGAGTATTTGTTAAATATAATAGGTTTCCAATCAAATAATAATTATTTGTAGCTAAATATAGGAGAGAATCATCAATCTTGGTTAGTTGTAGTCCTTGTTCCATTGGTGTATCCTTAGATTTGCACTCCTTCATTTTTTACATTTCAAGTATATTGTTCGTCTGCTTTGTCTATGTGATTCTAATTTAATATTTGTTTTTATGTATCTCCAAAGAAAGGTAGTAACTCATAATTCCTAGATCAGTTATTTCAAAATCCTTTTCAAGGTCTCTCTTTATTCCACTTATCAATTATTTAGAGCTTCCTATAAGTACTATATTATCAACATATAGTATGACAATTATTATATCATTCCCTATATTTTTTGTATACAATATTGTATATGATGTGCTTCTATTTAAAGTGTGTTGTAGTAGAATACTATTAATATTTATACTCCATGCTTTTGGATCTTGCTTTAGACCATAAAGTGACTTTTTCATTTTGCAAACCATGTGTTCTTGATCTTTGACAATAAATCCTTTTGGTTGAGACATGAAGAGTTACTCTTCTAGATAACCATTAAGAAAGACACTTTTGGTATCCATATGATGTAGTTTCTAACCATGATGAGTTGCTAATGCACATAATACTCTGATAGTAGTCATCCTAGATGTTGGTGCAAATGGTTCTTCAAAATCAATTCCTTATGTTTGAGTGTATCAATTTGCCACTATATGAGATTTGTATTTGTCTAAAATACCATAAGTTTTATGATAACTCTTGTAAACCCATTTACAACCTACTATTTTATTTCCTTTAGGTAACTCTACCAAATCCCATGTCTTATTATTCTGTAATGATGAATATTATTATTCCATAATTATTTTCCACTATGATTATTTTAGTGCTTGATGATTTGTTGTTGGTTTTTCCATAACACTTAGTAGCCCTCTATTAATTATTATTTGAATATGATTTTGAGGTCTTGTAGTAGTGATATATGGTACATATTCCAAATTTGCTTCTCTAAGTGTATCTCTAATCCATATAGGTTCCTTCTTTGGAATAATTGTACCAGTATTTGTATGATCTGCCTCTAATTATGACTCCTTATAGACCTTGTATCTATTTATTTTATAGAATATATATCTATCCCTATCTAATATTTTGATTCTATTTATTTTTTGAATTCTAGAATATTTTTTGAGTTACTTGTTTCTTCTTATTTGGTGTCATATTTGAATCCTTCATAAAATAATACATCCCTACTTATGTACACTTTCTGTGTTTGTGGATCCAATATTCTATATCCTATCAATTCATCATCATGACCAACAAATATACCTACCATACTATTCTCATCTAATTTTTTTTGTTTCTGCTTGAAAATACGCATGTATGCTTTGCATCCAAAAATTCTTACCCTTGCAATGTTTTATTTCTTCCCTGACCATGCTTCTTCAAGAGTAATATTTTTAAGTATTCTTATGGGTAACCTTTTTTGTAAATATATTAATTTTAATTGCTTCTTCCTAGTATTTCTTATCTAAGTGTGCTTATTTAATAATACATCTTACCATTTCCATTATGGATTTTTTCCATTATACAATACCATTTTATTGTGGTGAATATATTATAGTATGTTGTCTCTTGATTCCATTTTATTTGAGAAATAGATTAAAATATTTTGAAGTGAATTCACATCCCCTGTATGATATATGAAACCTAATGGTATTTCCATATTTTTTCTCTACTTGCAATTTGAATTTCTTGAAGAAACTGAAGGCTTATGACTTGTATTTCATGAAATATACCCACATTTTCCTTGTATGATCATGAACACATAACTGAAAATATTTATGCCCTCCAATACTTGTAATATTCATTAGGCCAAATATATATATATTAATTCTAGTGATTGTTGGTATCTATGTTAATGAGTTTCAAAGGGCGCTATGTATTGTTTTCCTGCTAAACATTCTAGACAAATAGTAGATTCCCAAGAGATATTAGGTATTATTTTAACCATTTTATATTTGACCATTTCATTTAAGGAAGATGAGCTCGTGTGACCTAGTCTTTTATGACATAGTTATCTTTCACTTGAAGTTCTTATTGATAGGGATTGATGAGTTGTAGTGTCTAGAATGAATATGTTTTCCTTACAGAATATTATGCCTACCATTTTCCCTTATTTAACAATATGAAATTGTTTTCTTCCTTTGATAGTTTTGAATTATACTATCATGTCCTAATCCATGAGTTATGAAATTGAGAGAAGATTTATGTTCAATTCATGAACAAATACATTTTTTTTTATTATTCCTTTTCATCTACTAGATTGACATCAATATCTCCTATTCCTTCTGCTTCATAGGTCTTGTTATCTTCTATTGCAACTAGTTTTTCCTGTACTGGTTGTAGATTCCTGAATAGAGTTTTATTTCCAGTTATATGTTTTCTTGCCCTTGAGTCCATATACCAATAGTTCATAGTTCCTAACATAATTTTTTAAAATTTATTTTATCTCCAAAAATTATAAATCTAGAAATTTTGAAAAATAATATTTACAATATTTTGTAATCTATTTTGATGTAGAATCCTTATTTCTCCAACTTTATTTAATTTGCAAATATTTAATTAATTTTTTAAACTATGGTATTTAATTTTACAAAACTTCAATATAGCCTTCAAATTCCAAAAAATGTTCTTCAAAAATATAATTATAGGATTCAAAATAATAATATTATTTTCTAAGGTTATACAAATTCTTATCACTCCACTTTTACTTTTAATAAATTTTGACCTTAGAATCTATTCCCTTATTATTCCTCCTATCAATATAAAACATTCATATATGGTGAAATTCTATGGTAAAAACCTCAAATATCTTGGTGTTGCTTGCTATTCTTGGTCAAACATGCTTGGAATGCTACATATGACGCTTCAAAGATGTTTTGACCTCATTTAATTCTTCTCCTCTTGTATTGGCTATGTAAGACATTAAAAAAATGCTATAATAATACCTCTACAGCTATATGAGTTCTTCACATTCCTTTGGATGTGTGCCATATGGTGTAGATATTATTTTGCTCCTTGTCTTCCTCCTTCGTGGTGCTAATGTTCATGAATAAAGTGGACACTTGTCACTTTTCTCCTTGCAACTTAGAATTTACACAGTCTTCTTGGGTGCTTAGATAATAATGAATAATATTTGAATTTTTGAGTGCACTTTTCTCAAGAAGAGTTACATTCAACCTTATGCACCAACTTCTATATTTAGTGCCAAGTGGATATATTATCTTCTTTTGGAAGAGAAGTATAATCAAATATTTATGCATGCTATATTTTTCCAAACGTATGGATTGTAAATATTTTGAAAGACTTTGCTCTTCCCAAACTTATTCTAGATTCTTGAAAAAATATTCTTGTTGAGGTTTCTCCTTCCTTTGGATTATGGTGGAGTCATGGATGGATTCAACCAAATATCTTCTTATATGCTTCAATGGTGGCCTTATGGTAATAACTATGGTAGTTTCTTTTTCATTTTTGATAATTCACCCTGTATTTTATTTCTTTTGTAAGCGGCCCTATTTTCAATGGCTATAACAGTACTTTTGCAAGTTGTGGATGACGTTCTCTACCTTCTTGGGCTGGCCCAAAACTTGAGCCTAATGGTTTATTTTCCTTATGCTCTTTTACTAGTGATTTTTCCTACAAGTGGGTGGATGTATGATGTAGTATTTACCCCCTATAATCTACTATACTTTGAAGGTTATTTTTCCTCATAAATGTAGAATATTTTGCTTCTTCTTTTACTTTCAAATTTAGTTTATACTAACACTTATAACTCGTTTAATAAATCAGTCTAGTTAATACTATAATGTTTCAACTCTCTTAGATAATAAAGTGGTTCTATCCCACTAATCAATGTTAAATAAGTAAGATTTTCTCTTATTATAAAATAGCATATAATCAACTTCTTATCACTCCAATTAAAATTATGATTTTGTTGTTATAATATGTAAATTTTCACTAAAATCAATGGTATGAAATAGTATCCTTTCTTAGCTTCACGATGCCTTAAAAATCTCTTACTAAATTCCTTTAAACATTCTATAATAGTAATCTATATGTCATAAAATTTACACACATTTTTTAACTTCTTCCTTCCTAGCTTACTATCTTGTATTTTTTGGATTTGCACCCTTCAATTGTTTGTGAGTAGATCCTTCAATTTGCAGCAACAATGGTTGCCTCAAAGCTTGCTTTCTTTTCTTCTAAATATGTTATTTATTCTCCTTCAAATATGATTTCTTTGGCCTTATTTTATTCCTTAAAAGACTATATTTAGACTTATATCAAACAATATCAAAGCCAATAACTTCTACAACTCTCTCAATTTCTATCTAGACCTATTATGGGTAGATCCACTGTGGATCTGATACCACTATTAGCTTTTGACGTTATAAAATTAAAGAAAATGAAATATAAAGTAATGAAATAATCGACTAATGATATGACTATGATAATGGTAATCTAATAAATAAGTAAAATGCATAGAAATTTTCTATATGCACTTATAAAATTGCCATTAATAATTCTCACGGAAATAGTATAATGCTTTTGAGTGACTAGTAAGTGACCTTTAACTCAAGGATACATTATGTCTAAAATAGCCATTCTAAAATGACTCTTGGATGACTATGAATCTTGGTCTTCCATATTCCCATGAATTCTCATATTTCTATACATGTATGCATGATAGAAATGTGAGCACATGCATACCTAACTAGGACATGTGAGCACATGCATTTATTCCATTTCATAAAGTAACTCCTAATAAATATATGTGTAAAATAATATAATATTCTCTAACAATGATGCAGTGGATGGAGTGGTCATAATCTAATGATCTATAAATAGTCACTTACTTTCTTGCTTAAATAATAGAGGAATTCAATTTTATTTACTAGGCTAGGTGGAGAACTTGCACCTTTAAAAATCATACCAAAATAATGAGAAAGATGCATGACTAACCCAATATGCATTGGTCTCTAGTCTCCCTTTTAAAATAGAGAGATTTTTTTTAAAAGAGGCAATAAAATTAATGCTTAAAGAGAACAATATTTTTAATATAATAGTTTGTAATGAGGAAGAGGTGACCTTACAATAAAATGTTATTTGAGCTTGGAAAATACCTAGACTCTTTAAGGTTTTAGTTCTTCATTAAGAAGTCTAAATATGCCATGACCCTTTCTATTTTATAAGGATAGATAAAATGTGGATAAATAAGTTTAGAATCAAGAAATCAAGCATGAATTTAAGGAACATAATCTCTTACATAAGAGAGCTTGACATTGAAAATATTGTCATTTAATGGCCCTATCATTTTAAAACCCAATTAAATCCTTTTAATATGGAGATTATATGACTTTCTATACCTTCAAAATAGAGGTCTCTTTATCTCATTTTAAAATTACAGAGGTTCAATCTCTCTAATCTTGAAAGTACCCCCTCAAAGGTTTTAAGAAGGCCCTTCTAAATTGTGGGGGTGGTTTTCCTTTCCTCTCTATATAAACACGGGTTTCGAAATCCCTATATAAAAGAGATATGAAAGGTGTTTATAATAGCCCAAATGTTTTAGCATAGTTCTTAAAAATGGGAAGTAAGAGTAAGTTATTTTTGTTTTAGTACAATATTTCTTTATCTATTGTAGTTATTACACTAAATTACCTATCAAAGTAATGTTCTTTCACCTTGTATGATAAATTTTATAGAGAAGGATTTATTGCTTAGATACTCTCATTAGTTCTTCCATATTGACCAAGATTCTTAACAATGCATTATAGATACAACCAATATACCATAGATTGGCCCAACCTACTCCTCCTATACTAGGGTTGAATGCTCATAGTTCTCCTTTCAATAGTAGTGGTAGATACGAACTAAAATTTCTTACTATATTATAAACCCAACTCACATATTGCTTTCATCAAAAAAAATTTGAATCCTTAGGACCTTCTTCAATCCAAAAATGATATGAGTTGACATCACGGTGAAAATGAATCCATAAATAAGATCTCTTGGAAGTCATCAGCCTATAATACTTGGTGTAGCTTTGATCTATTGAGTGATAGCCCTTTCACATGTCCCAATATATATGGCAAAAATTTATCCCTATTTAGCCAATTAATCTCATTATTAGATAAACTTATACAATTACACCCATGACTTGATTGATGTTTTCTTGAACCTACCTTTCCACACCTCTCTTACTCTTTAGGAGGAATCTATCCTAGATAAATTACCCACCTTGTAGTGTCTTGCTATCTTTTGATCTCTTTATAAGTATGGTTAGGCATCCATAGATGAAAGTGTGGTATTCATTTCAAGGTATCACCATATCCCACCTATATAACATAGTCGATCAAGCTTATGACTACAAAGATATAATAAAGGTGCATGTGATCTTATCATTTAGGCATTATTACTCTGCATATTCATCTAGAGTTAAATTTTACTAGGTCCATGTTGGAGAAAATAAGGTAAAAATTATATCATTTGTGTAGTTTTCTACTTATGTGATAGGTATTTTTACTACCTTATAATAATTAGAGCTATTATCACTATATATTGAGAATTCCGTTCAAAAAGACACTTATCCATCCAAATTCTAGCACTAGTTAGGTATTAGAATCTATATATCATGTTACCACTTGGAATATTCACATATTTTTAATAGATAATCACTACCCCATGGTATGTTGCACTTTCCCGTAAATAGAAAATAACCCCTTATCTTGAAGTTATGAGGTTATTTTGTTTAGTTCCTTCAACATGGTTCTCTCAAGAGCCCTAGGATACACTACTAATTCACCTATGTTAGTTTTTGGTATGGTTAACCAAGAGGCAATAAACCCTTAAATTGAAAGGTAATATGAAGGGGGACTCAAGTGATAGGGAGAGGATCAACCTCCCAATTCAATTTTTTTCCTAGGAGTTTCAAATCGAAAAAAAATAAGCTTCTATTTCATTCAAGATACCATTTAAATAGGATGTCCATGGTTTGGTACTTGGTTTAACTTTTTCACTTTTATGTATCCATTGATAAATAGACCTTTTAGGATATCTTTAGGGATTGCTTCACATTGCATAATTGACTAAGTATAAAAACCCCAAAACAAAAAGATCATTAATTTTTTCACATGATTCTCATTACTCATGTTAGCATTCTCACTTTTGATATATCTAGGAGCACCAACGATCCTTTTGAGTGATACATTATATAATTTATAGAACGTATCATTGCTAACCCTTATAAAATAAAATATCTCATCACTTTAATGTATCACCTGACCCTTGATGAATTTTGGTGCTATGGAGCTATGCTGGCACCACCTACCAACATGCCATGACGTACATCTTCCATGACTACATGCATAAAACTTTGGAAGATTACATGGATGATTTGTTGGCCAAGTCTCTTTTGCGCCCAAATCAACTCGATGACTTAAGTAAGATCCTTGATCGCCTCATGGAACATAGAGTCAGACTGAATCCCAAGAAGTGTGTATTTGGTGTCACATTTGGAAAAATCTTGGGTTTCATAGTCTTAAAGCGAGGTATCGAGGTGGACCCAAAGAAAGTCAAGGCAATCCTTGAAATGGTTCCCCCAACTACCATCAAGCAGCTCAAAAGTTTGCAGGGAAAGGTCGCATCGATCAAGCGCTTCATAGCGTAGCTATCTATCAAGTGCCGACCCATGAACAAATTATTGCACAAGGGGGTTACATTTCATTGGGATGACGAGTTCCAGTCAGCCTTTGATGACTTCAAACAATACTTGGCTTCACCGCCAGTATTGGCACCACCTAGACCAGGAGTGCCATTCTACTTATACATCTCGATTCTTCGAGGTGGCACTGGGCACCATGCTAGCCCAGAAGAATGAACTTCACAAAGAACAAGCTACTTATTATCTTAGCCACACCCTGGTCAGTTATGAACTTAACTATGCATATGTCGAGAAAATCTGCTTGGCAGTGGTGTTTGCTACCAAAAAGCTATGCCACTACATGCTGAGCAACACTACGTATGTTGTGTCTAATGAGAATCCATTGCAATACATGATGAGTCATACTTATCATAGTAGTCGCATGACAAAATGGATCATGTTGTTGACGGAATTTGACATAGAATTTATTGGACATAAATCTATCAAAGGATAGGTCATAGCCGATCGACTAGCAGAGGCTCCTCTCGAAGACGATCAGCCTCTAGTCATAGATTTACCTGATGATGGGGTCTTCCATGTCTCAGAATCACTAGATTCTGATGAGCCTGAGTCACAGTCGACATAACCCTATTTTTTGATGGTTCTAAATGTGAGCAAGGTGGTGGTGCGGGAATAGTATTCTTCACACCGTAGGGCGCTCCAATGCCCCTATAATTTAAATTAAATTTCCCATGCACCAAAAATAATGCAGAGTATGAAGCCTTGCTCATAGGTCTTCAAACAACAATCACCATGAACATCAAATGACTGAACATCTTCGATGATTCGCTGTTAATAGTCAATCAAGTCAAAGGGGTATTCCAATGCAAATGCCCAGTTCTGTAGGCTTATAAAGCCCTTGTGGACATATTCCTGGCAAAACATGAGTGGTATGACATCGAGGCACTCCCTCGATTATAGAATCATTTTGTGAACACAATGGCCTCCTTGGGATAACTAATCTTGCAAGACCTTTTCGATGATATGATAACCATTCAAGTGAAAACCTTATCACAATCCACAATGGAGCATGCAAGCTCTAACTTGTTGCTAAGAATCCACATGATCCAGAATGAACCATCCTTGGATAAGTTCTCTCGAATCCATGATCGTCTAAAACATGCCAACTGGGGGTCCTTGTTCTCCCCTACTCCCATTAATAGCAATACAATGCTATTCTTACAAATTCTTTCTCGCTCAGCATTTGCTAGGGATGAACTTCAAGAGGGATTGGCTGTTCATATCGTCGAGGTTTCTGATCAACAAGACTAGTATTTACCCATTAGAGACTACCTCAAGCTAGGTAATCTCCTGCTTGGATTGACGCATGCCACAAAATGAGCATTCAAGAAGAAAATGACTAAGTATGTCTTGATAGGAGACATTTTGTATCATCGTAGCTATGAAGGGATCCTCCTTCGTTGCTTGGACTAGCAAGAGTCCACTTGGGTAGTTGCCCAAGCGCACGATGGTACATGTGGTGGCCACTTCAGTGGTATGGCCATCGCAAAGCGCATTCTTTGCATGGGCTATTATTGGCCATATTTAGAGCAAGATTGTTGCGCATATGTTAGGAAGTGCATGAAGTGTCAACATCATGCCAATTTGATGCACGTACCTTCCTAGGCCTTGCAGACAGTCCAGTCCGCTTGGCCATTTTTGTAGTGGGGCTTCGATCTAATTTGAAATATCTCCCCTATGTCTTCAGGCCATCACACGTTTATCATAACAGCCACAAAGTATTTTACCAAGTGGGTGGAAGCAGTTTTGCTTACCTCTACGACAGGACCCCGCATTATGGAGTTCATTTTGCATAACATCATAGGTTGTTTTGGTATTCCATCCAAAATAGTCTCGGATAATGGGACACCATTTAAGAACAAAGACGTGTGTGCTTTGAACATAAAGTACAAAATTTAGCATAGTTTTTTGACACCCTATTATTCGCATGCAAATGGGCAAGCAAAAGCGTCAAACAAAACGCTAGTTTCCATCCTTAAAAAGATAGTCGTAGACAGTCATAAGGATTGGCACATTCAAATCCCACTTACCCTATGGGCCTATCGCACTAGCATTTGGACGCCCACTGGGGCCACTCCATTTTCACTCGTGTATGGCTCCGAGGTAGTCATGCCTCTAGAGTTGGAAATTCCTTCCCTGCACATATCAATGCAAGAGTTCATCGATGATGATGCTGCATAGTAGGCCCGGTTAGACTAGCTTATGTTTCTTGACGAACGACGCGTTAATGCTCTCAAGCATTTACGTATCTATCAAGAGCAACTTAAGAAAGCTTACAACATGAAAGTTCATCTGAGGGACTTTTGGGTTGGTGATTTGGTTTTGAAGGAAAACCAACAGAATTCTAGTTTGTCGTCCCACCTAAGGGACAAGTTCACGACAAATTGGTTAGGTCCATATGTCATTGATAGCAAAATAGGACCCGGGATGTCTGGCTAGCCTCTCTTGATGGAATCAAAGAAACAGAACCCTTGAACATCATACATTTGTGCCCATTCCATATCTAAGAGAGCTCTATCCCAAAAATGCTCCAAGGATTCATGCAATCGCTTGGTCAATCCCAAAAATGCTCCAAGGGTTCATGCAATCTCTTGGTTAATCCCAAAAATGCTCCAAGGATTCATAAATCGCTTGGTCAATCCCAAAAATGCTCCAAGGATTCATAAAATCACTTAGTCAACCCCAAAATGCGCCAAGGATTCCCATAATTGCTTGGTCAAAAATAAAGAAATTCAAAATCTAAAAAATCATCAAAAATAGCAAATATTTACATCTCATTTTTTAGGCATGCTCAAATTCATCAATAGAGAGCTCTTCTTGCATCTCATCTTCATATTCACAAAAATCATTCCATAAAAAATACAAAAATATATAGCTGCACTAAGCATGGCATCCATACATTGTATATTTATGGTCATACAGCTCAAAGGCACCATAGGCTGTAATTGCTCTACTAGTCCATCTTATTCCATATTTTTCCATTTTATAAGCAGTCCAAAAAAAAACAACAAAAATACACCATTTACTACTTTTTACCACACTAGAGTCAGTGGTCATATAATGTATCAAGAGTTTTCGCCTTTCAGTCGTAACTTTGCTTTCTAGCCATGTACTATACCAAGTCAGGTATATGTTATGAAGGTAGAGTTCTACTTGGATCACGCCTTGTTACGTAACATCCCATCACAAGCTAAAACACATAAAAATTCCCAAGTTGTGTGAACGAAAGATGACACCTGCAAAGCAATCTAGGTCACCATAAGCGAAACGGATATCTTGCTCATCCCCCTATGTGAATGACCCAAAGAATGCTGAGAGTTGGCAAAAGGACAAGCATCTTCCCTACCCAATTCCTTAAGAATCCCAAAGTTCTTAATAGTTGCAAAACATCAAAAATTTGCAAAAGTCAAAACACCAAAATTTGACATCCTATAGTGCACACATCAAAAGGCACAAACAATAGTGATTCTCGTCACTCCATATCCAAATCCCTTGCTCAAAATAAAAACAAATAAAACAAAAATAAACAATGATCTTATCACTACAAAGGAGCAAGTATCCCAATACAATTAAATAAAATAAGGGAGTTGAACTTGAATCCCTAGAACTCTCAGCATTTCGACAGGTCATGAGGTAAGCCTTAGTACCGGTTTGGTGGATAGCCTATCGGTCACTGGCGGTAAACTTCCCGCATGATGATATATCTGTCACATTAACTTGTGTAAAGATCAATTTTTGCATGTGGATGAGCTAGCTTATGGTATCCTAGATAGCACCGTAGATTAATCTGACTAAATACAATGAAGGAGTTAGTGGAGCTAATTAGGTGATCCTCGATACAGAGTTTGGTTGAGAGCCCATCTGGCACTGACGGTATCCTGACAAATACCACATAAATGAACTCATTTGCACACACAGTGATGTGAAATAACTTGGTCAAAAACAAGTCTGATTCATACCTTGTTCAAAAGTCCTGTAAGATAAAGTACATTCATGGCTATTGAGTTAAAAATTTCTGAGTCTCAGAAAACCTTAGCTACATTTCTAAACCAAATTGCACTACTTTTCTTCCTTACAATATCATCAAAAATCACATACATACATATAAATTCAATTACCACAGCAATCGCCTAAAAACAAAATAAACAGAGTCCTAAAAAGTCTATGGTGCCCTAACCAAACATCACAAATCCCATTCATCGACTTCATTTTTGTATATCACACATAAATCAAAAACATTTGCATTCATCATAACATAGGCATCCATAAAAAAAAATTAACATGCATACATCCATATTCATCAACCATCATGCATAAGAGCAAATCATCAAATGTGCATAAACAAAATAAAGTCGGTATATATATATATATATATATATATATATATATATATATCGTAAAAAAAATGCCCACAGGCTACAAAACTGGTCCTTTGACCCTGCAATCATCTAACAAAACCCCCAGCCTAAGGCGTCGTCCACCATGATCATGCAGGATCGGTGTGACGAGAACTACCCCCCATGGTGTGGGCCCTATGCAATCCCTCATGGTGGCTACTGCTAGCCCCCACATCACACCTGATATCCCCTCCTTCATCCAGTCGCTTACGATGAGATGATGTTGACTGCTCAGTATCACTGCCCCTCGTCCGGTGCGAAGATCCACCTCTCGATGGCTTAGGTAGCCGCCCACCAAGTCAAATAATCTCACCCTCCATCTCCAGCAGATGCCATCACCAATCTGATTCCCGTTGATCCCAATCTTCCTCTCATCGATGATAGTAAGCTACTGCATCATTGTGTTGTGCCAAAACCCTATCCTGCTCTGCTAGCTGAACCCGTAGGAGATCCCTCTCCCATAGCGCATCCCCTAGCTCTTGGTCTCACCTCCATAGAAGCTCTGCCAAACATGCATTCTCAGCACGTAGCCTAGACTCCATCTCCTCCGCATCCGCATAAGGCATGGGACTCTCCAGAACAGTAGCCTACCCTGGCTCCCACTGCTCTGCCATGTCCTGCATTTCTGGCTGATCCAGAGCTCCCAAATGCACATCCTCACCCTCCACCTCTACCATCTCTACATCCTCTAAAGGAACTCCCTAATCATCCCCTGGTGCCTCAGCACCCTCCCTACCTACAGTTGACGCCTCTGCACCTCCCAGTGGCCCCTCTCCCTACCACCGCCGCAGTACCCACCATGAGTCATACTTAGTGGTAGTCCTGACATCATCCACATTTGGGACGTCGATCATCATGTATGAATCCTTGCCCAGTGGCACGATGACGGGTCGGTCTAGAGTTCTCTCATCCCCTCGGTGCTGATAGACTACAGGATCACCAGGTAACCCCTGGTGCACCCCAAACTGTCATGTAACCCGGCTAAATGAGAAGAACTCATGCTCAGTCTCGTGTCACCCAATTAGCCACCACTATCTACATACCTGTTGGAGCCACCCTCCAGCCTCCGGCCAGGCTGGACAGTCCCAATAAGTCTTAGGGTTTTACGTTCCATTTATCGTAGGGTTTAGTTAAAACATAAATTCTTTACTTAGGTTATTCGCTATGTTTAGTTGTAAACTAAGTTTTAGTTGTCTTCAGTTCAATTTTAGGGTTTAATTTTTAAAATTTTGAGAAACATCATCACACAAATAATTAAACAAAACACTTGCAGTCTTAAAACAAAAATAATAACTCTTGAGAACACTTACTGGTCTCTCTTCGGCTCTGCTACTCGAACTGGTTTGTGTACTCATGATGGCAGGGAAAATCTCAGCAGCGCTTTGCTTTGCAAAATTAACCTCCTCCTCCCCAGACCTCCAGATCGCAAGGAAAATCAAATATAAATGAGGCCACACCCTAGTTTTGGCCTTTAAATAAGCATTTTGAGCTTGAATTTGTCTTTCCCTAGGACGAGCACTCTGGTTAGCACTCGTCCCTCCCAGGGACAAATTCTAAGATGGAATTCGTCCTACCCTGGGATTAATTTAGGCCAGAAATCAAAAAAACATTAAAAATTGAACAAAAATGCACTAAACCAGATAATAAACTTGCCTAATGAGAGTGATGTTGCACTTGAAATCTCGGGCTTACAAAACTAATGTTGAGGTCCCAAATTGTCGCTATCCTACCCCCTAAGAAGGCTATCTTAGCCGGATCGCTCCACAAGAAGACAAATTTTTGCCAATTTCAGCCCCAAAAAGATTTGCAAAAAGGGTTAACACCCACCAAAAATAGGTCTAAATGTCAAAAAAATTGCACATGCTTAATGCTAAATATCCGAAGGCACCTTTGCACAAGTCATCTTGGGTCAAGCGACTCTTCATTTTTCTCACAAAGGTCATTCCCTCATCGATTCGTCGCTTGAGGGGGTAGTCACACTTAGTCACCAATCAACAAGCACACACCCAGTTAAGGAAAACGACATGCATTCAAAGAATCATTGACAAAGACAATTACGTTCCTGCTTGGGGCAGCAAACAAGCAATAATCACGAATTGATCAAACACTTGGCATTCCCGAAGCATGAACACAAGGTTCTCCTGTGGACAAAAGGTTGCACCCTTTGCCTATTCATGACTGATCAATGTCCAAGCTCAAGTCACACCTCACCAAAACAACTTAATACTTAAAATCAAATTCCTTAGCTCGTCAGAAGCAAGGATTCAAGAATGCATACCCTTTCCATACTTGGGGCATCAAAAGTTGGTTAGGTTACCAAGAAACCCTAATCATTAGTGCTTTGCTTATCTATTTTTGCTTGGCACTGCGCCATGCACCACGCATCCCAAAAAGGGGCATCTGTAGACACCAAGACAACACCAATCTGATTATGTGACTGCAAACACTGATCGCTTTGACACACACAGTCCCCAGGGCAGCCCTCAGAGGTCAAACAATGGTCCTAACCACTTTTGTAGCAATTTTGTAATGTCAGAAGGCAATTTAGCACATCCAGGCACTTTTCTTAGAATCTGTCCCACCCAGGGACAAATTCAAATTGGGATCTGTCTCACCCAGGGACGAATTATGAATTCATATTGAGTCGGGACGAATTCCAAGTTCAACAGGCAAAAAGAAAAATGGTGCCAAGTGGCAGCTGAAGACTGTCAATTATTGCCTCCTACCTTGCATGTGTGTGTAGGTGGGTAGAGTAGGCATTAGAGGATTGTCACAAGGGCAGTCATGGAAGCCCAAGTCATGGAGGACTTTCCTCCCTCATGGGAAAGCATGGCCACCACATGGCGCCCCTGCATGCCCCTTCGAAGAGACCCTCGAGGTCTATAAAATGGTGGACTTTCCCACCCAAAGAAGACAAGTTGGAAGCATTTTCAAGCAATGAAGTGCTGCCAAATTGAACACCCCATTGCATCCTTTTTTGATTCATCTCTTCCACATCCTTGATATCTTTCACAAGAGAGGTCATTGGGTGGCTATTGGAAGTGTGAATCCGGACTCAAAAACCCGACATTCGACCACAGTAATCTACCAATTTGCCAACAACCTATCACAAGAGATTTTGGGCCCATCCCAAGTGGATTGGTGTCGAAATCAAGTTCTAATGGTGGGTGGCCCGCTTGGGTGCCCTGCACTTTCTAAATTTTATTTTAACTTGTTATTTTATTATTCGTTTAGATTCAACTCCATTCTATGCTGTTTAGATAGTTTATAATATCAATTTTATAAGATTTTGATCAAATATCATCACGTTTGTTGCTTTTGTTGTCCCACTAACTTGCAGATAGCGACGTCAAATTCCCATTGATGGAGGTCAAATTGGGAGAATCCGACCATCTGGGTCGTCCCAAAATGCCCCCAATTAGCTAACCCCTATGTTTGCAAGTATTTTGGAGATCCCAAGGTGTGACATTTGAGCGGCATCAACTTGGCGTTTTAACACAGTCGAATTCGTCCTACCCGAGGACGAATTACAGTTGAATTCGTCCTGCCCAGGGACAAATTTCAGTTGAATGCGAATGGGCGGAGTTTCATCGATTGTTTTGATGACAGTGGCCCTCTGGTAATGTTTTCTGGTCTCTGTCAAAATTGCAGGTCACTTAGAATCATTTAATGCATCATTTTATTCAGTCTTAGGCATACATCCTTCATTGTTTTTAGAGAACAAACGTTTTATATTTGCAGCAGGTGCTACTAACGCCTTTGTTGTTTCTTTGAATGCAGGAGTAGCAACAAAGATCAAAGACTCATCAACACCAGCGGTGGCAACGCTTTGGTCCGCCCATTTTGCATGTGGGCACGCGGAAAGAAGATCATTATTCACTTTTGTAATGGAAACATGTTAACGCTCCTAGCCCCTAAAAAGGGAGGAGACGTCTTTGTAACCGAGATTAAGAGAATTAAATAAGAAGGGTTGTGCTTTCTATACCTCTATTCTTTCGTTTTCAATTCGTCTCTTTTTTTTGTTTCGTGCATTTCAAAGTCATAAGATTAAAGCGTAATATTGTGTTTTACACTGCATAGCTTTAGTGTTTCTTTTTATTTCCAGAATCTCGTGCTTTCAGATTGTGTGTGGATTCTCATAACTCCATTGATGGCTTTCTGGTGGACTTTCTTGCCAGTGTAACTTCATGGCAAGGAGAGACGTATTTAACATCCTAACAGCTAAACCCCAACACAATAATGGACGAATCAAAAGACAACAAACTTTGATTGTGTGTGGATTCTCATAACTCCATTGATGGCTTTCTGGTGGACTTTCTTGCCAGTGTCGCTTCATGGCAAGGAGAGACGTATTTAACATCCTAACAGCTAGAATAAAAGACGTGATTGACTTTCTAGATATATTCGTTTGGGGAGCACTTAATTAATTTAATGGGGACGGCAGCAGGCCTATTCAAACCTGTCACGCAAGTTGGAACATTCAGGCTCTCAGCCACTCAGAACTAGTAGGTTTGATGTGAACACGAAGACTACATAAAAATAATCCAACAACATCTAATACTCATGAGAAATAATGTGAATCACAGGATGACAAAGTTTTGGCAATCCATGCCTCTATAGGCTTCCTCCCATGAGATGCGATGGTGCTGAGAAACTCTTTTACTGTCGCGGTAGAGATAGCCGAAATATTTTAGGTAATATATGAAATAACATTATTAAATGGAGTATTTCAATTAAGGGTTTTATCTTTTGTTCCAATTCAATCTGAATCGACGTAATTTAGGATACTTGCACCTTCAGAGGGTCATCAACGCAGTGGTAACATGTCCACAGATTCCTACGATTATGGATGTTGCAGTGGAAGGAGTTGTGGCGAGACGAGCCCTGGTCCTTATTGTGGAGGAGAAAATCGTTAGTTGTATCATGTATGTGTAGATTTATTAAAGAGAACACGACATACAAGGTAAATCTTGTGCAACCATAGACTAACGTCTTTTGCATTAAAAAAAACAAAAAAACAAAAGAAACGAAAAAAAACATAGACTAACTTCTTATGCATCGTAATCAACAAAATTGAATATAAAATCTATTGCCAAAGTTTCAGTGAAATGCAATCCTAGTGTATTTATGCCACAAGTTCCTTATTAAAATTTGCATTCACCTTCTGCTTTGATTTAAAAAAAACTGCTTTATGAAATTTTCATTATTTTAAAATTTAGTGTATTTGATATTTTCAATCTTAACACACAATTATGTCGCCTTATGAATTACAACATTTAATGTATGTCTGCTGTAATGTTTGTGATTCTTTTACGAAGGAAGTGGAGGATGATTATGAAGTAAAAAGGCAAGACTACAAGAATTTTTTTTTTTTTGGAAAAAGTGTTTGTTTTAAATATTTTGTAAACCTTCTTAATGACATTCCCGCTTAATGACATTACCAATAAAAAAGGCAGCAAGTTTAAACGTAAGTTTATAGTAAATTATAGAAAACAACGAATTATAGAGAAAAGGTAAATCTTCTTTGTAATTCCCATATTGTTTGCTTGATGTTGTTTCATGGTCATAACTTTCCATTTATATAACTTTTGTAATAAACATTAACTAATTTTTAATTTAAAATTTTGAACTTGTCAACTTTTATTAATATTATAATTTTGTTTTAATTTTTACTTATAAATATTATTAATAAACAAATGGATAATAAGTTTTCGATTAGATTTAAATGATACTAAATAAAATAAGAATAAAATTAGTAATAAGAGTAGATAAATTTAAAAAAGGTAGACAAAGAAAACATAGGTTGTTTATTAAATCTTATGTATTAGAAAGCTAAACTTTGTTTATATTTCAAAATGCTTCTCTATTTTATTAGTAGGTGACTCAAGACCGTAAGTCATATATTTTATATATGAACCAATTTTTATTTTTATTTATTTTTTTAATATAAGTGAGTTGGTTATTGTTATATTATTTTAGTAATTTTAAAATTCGGATTCATATCAAAGGGTTGCTTTTAATAAGTCTATTCCATCTCGTTGACAAGGTTTGAGAGGGATATCACCTACCTTTACAAATTTGACACCCCAAAGTTTGAACCGAGATCTCTTTGTAATAAATTCTTAATTAGACAAACACTTACAAATCCACCTAACCCTTAAAAATAAATATAAAAAATAATTATATTAAAATATTTTGAATGTAAAAGCTTAACTTTTAATTAATTTAAAAATACAAGTCTTTACAATAAAAAAAGGTGGATAGGCGCATCCTAATATATAGTCATACTAACACTAACTCAGGTTAGGCAACATTACTCAAAACAATGGGTTGTCACCAACCACAACACCAAAAAACATGCATTAAATCATGTCAATTATAAAAGTATACTCATGATATGAATGTTACATTAACTTATGAAATGAAATATAAATATTAAATTTTAAATATTGTTATTACTTGAGACTATATACTCCACTTTGAAAGGTTATAAATTATTTAACATTTTAAATCTATGGTATTTTTTTATTGTTTTTATTTTCAAGCATTTTAAACTAATTTTATGAGTTTTCATGAGATGCCACTTTATTAATATCATTAGCATTTGCCTATCGAGATAGAAAATGAACTTAAGAAATAAAAATCTGTAATATTTCTTACCCTTTAAAATGTGCAAGATTTAAATAAAATAATGTCTAACTCACATTACACATTTACTTTATTCAAAATAAAATAAACATAGAACTATATCAAAGATATTTATATTTATCTTAGATAGTGAATATTTATATAATTCATATTAAGAATAAAAACTTAAGAAATAATCTATCTTATATATTGCTACTTAGCAAAATAACCTTCTACTAATATTAACTTATGAGGAATATAGGAAAGAGCTAGATTTATTATAAAAAAATACATGAAAATTTGTAAGTAACAATCATATTTTTTTTTAGTTTAAAGCAAAAAAAATTTTGAGGGTCACACCCGATCCTGCTCGCATCAATATTATCAATTGGATTTTAGATACCCAATTCAAAATTTTGGTAGGGTGGAGATTTGAACTTGGGACCTCCCTTGGAGGATTGCCTTCTCCTCTCCAACTCACCTACAACACCTGGGTAAGTAACAATCATATTGAAAATTATTAAAAACTACTATTTTAAATTCAATAAAAAAAATCAATGTATGTTTCCTTAATCTTGATATAAAGAAACTAAAAGGTATTAAGGAAAGAAAAAATATAAAATATTGACAATCTTAGGCTAATGGTGACTTTATTAATTTCAAATGAAACAAAGAATAATAAATCAAAATATTATGCTTATAAGTAAAAAGCGGCATAGATAGTGGGTAATGTTAAGTCATTGATAAAGTTATCTAAGCAAACAAAAATAAGCCAAACTTACTACGTGATTCCCATAAAAAAAAAATAATAATTTGAAGTTGAAATGCTTCAATAGATGTATGGAATAATGCCATAAAGTGGTCTGATCCAAGTGAAGAGATTTCTAAAACAAACAGAAGGATTCCATGTCTTGAAAAGCACTACAACAATAAAACTAGCACGTGGCTAATAGCTGAAAGTGGTGTCATATAGAAAGGAATACAACCTATGGAATTTTAGATACTAAAACATGCTTACAATATCATAAGAAATGGTGAAATCATTAATAAAATTTAGTTATAATATATTTAAAGTTGGTATCATTTAATCATATAATAGATGAAAATTATTAAACCACATCAGAAAATTAATGATAAATAAGATGAATATAAAGGGAGAGAAACCTCATTATCTATTTTTGTATATTGAATTAGATAGAGAGTGACTCAATTCAGTAGGCTCTAAAGATAGTATCATAGATAGAGAAAATACCCCTTAGTTTAGTGAGTGAAATATCATAGATAAACAAACCTATAAAATACCACCTCTCCTAATATATATTCTTCAAAGTAATTTTAGGTTCGTTTTAAAATAGAGAAATGGTTCCCCTTTGTTTAAAAAGTACCTTCTTAAAACAAGGATTCCCTCTAAACATGAGGGACAATATTTTATTTTAAAGTAAAGCCCTAGTATTAATATTAAATATGGCAAGGGAATATATTTCGATGAAAGGTAAAATTCTTCCTAAACTCTCCTTAAACCATCTCCATAAACTAAATATAAACAACTAAGGAATTTGGATCCTCTTATTTCCCTTAGTCCTATTGAGAAGATAGTCATAATATATTTTTAGTAGAAAAGTGTTTATGGATGAGTGAGCTTTTAAGATAGTTGGACAAATTCGTTATTATCTCCATCAAATGGAAAACTTAGCTTACCTGTATATATATATATATATATGAAAGCTTAAAACATCCCCATTAAAAGATAAAAAAGATATCCTCTCTATTTTAAAAAAAATGTTAAAAAAGAGTCCCCTCTATTTTAAAGCAATGACCTGTATGAATCAGATATTAAATCTACTAAACCTACTAAAGGACAAGGGCCCAAGATATGGCATTGTACTAGGTCAAGTGCTCTCTTCCACCCAAGGAAATGAATGATAAAAACCAACTCCCCTATATTTTAAAGGAATTGAGAAGACTTGAGGTCTAGTGATTCACATGTTAAGTTCAAGGGATCTCTAATCTTCCTTCATACGCTCAACTCAATATTTAGCTCAATAAACATTTCTCTAAGTCTTCCTATAGTTCTAGAAGAAGAAATAAGGCTCACAACTTGCAACTCAACTCATATTAGAAATATGGGGTAGGTGATGTTGGATGGTCCAAATACTTTTTGGAGGAGAGAGGGGATCATCCTCTCTATTTTAAAAGGAGAACTTTTATTTATTTTTAATCTCATCCCATATATTTTATTTTAAAAAGAGAACCCTCTTTTTCCTTTAAAATAGAGGGGGAGGGGAGAATACCTTTTTAAAATATAGAGAGAATGTCCAACCACTTTGTAGGTAGTGGATAAATTGCTATAAATTTTATGAGAACTTAATTAAATTATACCAAAGCACTCTTTTAATTTTATTTTTTGGGCAAAATGTCCATTTTAAAATAGATATGATGGTCCCATTATTTAAAATATAGAGGAGAGGTATTTTAAAAGTTGAGCTTTAAATGTAAAGCATTGTAGCTCTTTCAAAGAGCTCTTTCCTTTTAAAAGTTATGAGGTCGAGCTAAATGAGTTCTCTTATATATGTTTAAATAAGAGAACATATTTATTCTTTAAGGTAAAGTGCTTGCTCTCTCCCATCCTATTTATAATAGAGATCATCCCCTTTGCCATTTTATGTGAGGTTTATTTAAATAGGAGCAAATTACATATGCTAATAAATCTTTGAGAAGGAGATCCTAGAATCATCCCCTCTTTTAAAGTTTAGGTATGAATAATCCCCTTTTAAAATAGAGCAAGAAAAATTAGAAATTACTCAAAACATTAGAACACATCCATCCTCATTTTAAATGGTGGGGTGAGGAGAGGTAAAGTTTGTGTATGGAAGCTCTTGCCACATAAAAGAGGATTTGTTTTCATAGGAATATACTAAACCCTTAACCCTTAGAAATCAGTGTCCCATGCTAGTAGATCAATTTAAGGCATAAAGCTAGGCTAATCCATATAGATGATGTGATAGGTTGGGTCATAAGTTTCTATGTCACTATATAAGGATGTTTTACCTATAATACAAATATATTCTCTATATATTAGTTTGGTGTATGGTTCTCCATAGATGGAGTCTATATGGGTATCACTTGAAAAGCTAAGGTTCATTTAATATTTTTTTACTAAAGATTCGTTATGACCCTTTAAAATTTCTAAGATATTTATCTATTTCATAGAAAGGCATGTGTCCAATGGGCTAACTAGTTTCACTCTTCTTATTTATATATGATTCTTTTGCTATGGTGTGAACCTTCCCTTCCTTTTCCTCACCCTAAAAAAAGTCACAAGTGGATATTTAAGAGTTTCAAGCCCAAAATTTTTAGACCCAACATATGTGTCATGGGATTTTAATTTATAAGAGATCCATCCTATAATCTTAATATCTAGTTAATGCTAGCTTAATACACCATTCCCTTAGGTACCTATGATTGATATCTGATTGATGTTAGGATTTATTCTATAAGGGAATGAATTTCTTGCTCTCTTTCCTCATTTAAAATTTATATCCTCCTCTCAATACTCAAAATAAAGAAGATATCTTTGGACATCAAAGTAATTTCATGAACCTAGCTATGGAATGGGAAAGGAAACCATATGATTCATAGTTGAAAGTTTTGATACTAGGTAGACAATCCCAGTAGATTCCATTTAAGATAGAGAGATTCAAGTTGGGTTATGTTTATAATTCCATTGAATATAAATCAATTGATACCTTGAAATAAGAGTAATCATATTCTATTCAATTATGAGGGACATATAGCATCTTTTGGTACATTTCTATTAAAGAATTTGGAAAACAGTTTCTAGGCTATCCTTATTACCATAATTGGACACAAATGATTACTTGTTATTCTAAAATAAGGTTAAGGTTTAATGGATTTTATTGAACTATACTACTTCATGGTTATGCTCATCCCAACATATAGGGTTGTTAGACATTTGATATTTACCTTAAAATTCCTACTTTTATTGTTCGTATTTTAAATTTTTGGGGAGGGGATTAGAAATATTATCCCTACAACCTTATAAATTATTAAATTAAAGGCCTCTTTATATTTATTTGAGAACTCTTTTCCTATTGATAGAGAAAATCATAGAAACTCTCCTCTCTCCTCCCCTCCATTTTGAATGTCTCATTTTAAAAGAGCTCTTGAAAATATCCTCTCTCTTCTTTTTAAAGCCTCTTTTTATTATATGTTTTAAATAGTTGGGGAGGGTAGGGAAGATTTTAAAATTATGAGCCCCTCTCTCACTCTCCTTTTTAAAGCCTCATTTCATAGGCTCTTTTAAATGGAGATGGAGAGATTTATAGCTCCCTTTAAATTAAAAGCCTTGGGAGATCCCAATATACTATAAAAATAGATAATGCTACTCTAGCATCATAACATCATATTGAAAAGATTAAAAGGAAGTGTATATCTCTTTAGCTCTCATAACTCTTTTATAGCACCATAGAATAAATATAGAGCAACACAATGGAAATGACATGGAGGTGGTTTTTAAGAAAGTAATATTATTGTTGGGTCAAGCTCTTAAATTAAATCTAGGATGGGATTACTAGATGTTAGATCTAAGGTTCTTAATGAAAATAGAATAATATTTAAAGGGTCTTTCTTAAGTTAAAAGTGTCACTAACTGAGGAACAAAATACTTTATAACTTATATAAAGCACCCCTTTAAAATAAAATTAAATAAAAAGTTGCCTTAGAATCGATAGTTGATATTCGAGAATCTTTAAGAGGTTTATAATCACACTGAACCTTTAAAAGTGATATACATATCGATACAAGGGTTTGAAAATTGCATTCTTAGGTTCCATACCTATCTTTCTTTCCTCTCTCTATTTGTGAAGGGGTATTTTAATCTTGGTTGAATAGTCAATATGATGCTAGGTGATCCTCTATATAGATATAAATATAGATATAGATATAGATAGCTAATACAAATAAATACATGGAATGGGGACCATTGTTCAAACCGGTCTTTCTCCTCCTCTTTAATACAACAACCCGCCTCTATAAAATTATTTTAATTCGGGACGCTTTCTTTTGAGGTTCATGTTATGGCCATGGAAATGATGTCAAAAACTACTCCACTTTTAATAAACTAAATTGAACTCAAAATGATCCCTATTTCCTATAGCAAGCTTATCTTGTTGTTTTAAAGAGCTTTAGAATATTTATTGATAGGAACTAGATCTTAAGCAAACAATGGATTGGAGCTTATACACTTATATAGTTCAATTTTGAGGATTGGTAGATCTCTTTTATAAGTAGCAAATATTCTTAGCTTACTATTTCTAGATAAAAATAGTTCTTTTATAACTAGAAAAACATCTCTATTTTAAAATAAAGGAGTCTATATTTAGAAGGAACTTGTTCCCTCTATTTTTATTAGAATGGTCCTCAATATGGCTCATCTATATGAGATAATAGAGAGGAAAAGAGATTTTTGGGATTGTATATTAATAAGAAAAATATCTTTCATAACTCAATATATTTTATAGGGTTGCATCATATCTTAACTATCCATATTCTATTGACCTAAAAGGAGAGTAGATATGTGTTACCCATCAACCTAGTTCACTTTAGCTAGTAATTATATGAAAGGAGAGTGATCAAATATTGTTAATTAACCTCATAAATTATATTTAACCTTATGTTTATTGGGTTGTGAACATGAGAGATCGATCAAGCCACAAAATCCTTCTACTTTATTCTCCCTATAGATAGTGATTTAACCAAGGGAAGCAAGGTTATGGAACAAAGTGAATCCTAATCATTAATGTTTAAAGGGATTGACCATTCTATAAAGACCAAATAGAATCTGAACCTATGACCACTTAAAGAGATATACATTGGTGGTCAGTTGTAAAATTTATTTATGCATGCAAATTCTACTTTTATAATTAAATGAGGCCATTGCTAGTGCACAACAATCTACTAGTTTTTCCTTATTATAATGAGAGAGTTACTCATGTTTTGTTTAAAAGGGCATATTTTTAAATCCCTACTCAAGTAAAAAGTGCATATCTTTAAGCTCATTTAGGAGCTTTGGAACCTCTTTTTAAAATAAATTATGGATATGGAGACAGGGCTATTCATAAGGGGTCAGCCCCTAAATCTATTTATAAAATCAAGGCGAATTGTCTTGGAGTTTCGACGATATTTGTAGAAGTATACATGGCAAATTGAATTTATTTGTTTCCAAAAATTTTCAAACCGTGCCGATTTTCATTAACTTGTCTGCAAAAATTTTCAAACCGTGGCGAATTTTTCTATGTTGGGGAATATGAATATTGGTTTGTAAAATATAAAAAATGTATGTGATACTTAAAAGTTTTAGATCGATATGGAATTCTTTAGGCCGACATGACGACCGATAGCATGATGATCGGTTGTAGTAATGTGGATCAAATGTAGGCATTTTGATTAAATATAGGAATGTCGATCAGATGCAGGTATGATAATGAATTGTAGGCATGATGATTGGTTGTAGGCATGATGATCGATTGTAGGCATACCGATCGGTTGTAGGTATGCCGATCGATTACAGGTATGTTGATCGACTGGAGGCATACCCATCGACTATAGGCATGACAATCACGTATAGAAATTTTGATCAGCTATATTCATGATGATCAATTACAGTCATGATGAGCGGCTGTAGGTATGACGATTGACTACAAGTATGATGATCGACTGTAAGAATTTTTATTGGCTCAAACATGTTGATCGACTGAATGCATGATGATCAACTTCAAGCATGAAAATTGATTGTAGGTATGACGATTGGCTATAGGCATGATGATCAGCTGTAAGAATATTGATCGGCTCAGGAATGTGGATCGGTTGCAGGCATGATGATCTACTGCAAGCATGATGATAGGTTGCAGGTATGTCGATCAACTGTAGTTATGATGATCAACTGTAGGTATACTGATCAGATATAGGGATGATGAGCGATTGTAGGTATGATAATTGAATT
Organism: Wollemia nobilis; assembly: GCA_028583015.1. Taxonomy (NCBI): domain Eukaryota; kingdom Viridiplantae; phylum Streptophyta; class Pinopsida; order Araucariales; family Araucariaceae; genus Wollemia; species Wollemia nobilis. The sequence continues at coordinate 1,288,551 of JAQPPZ010000078.1, read as the reverse complement.
ATGTCTATAGACACGAATCTCTAATTGATTATATTATATCGATAGATACGGCTCTACAATCGATTGGCTTATACTGATAGAGATGGCTCTATAACCGATCAACTTATATTGATAGACATAGCTCTGCAATCGAACAAATTATGCTGATAGACATGGATCTACAATCGATCGAATTATGCTACTAAACATGTCTCTACAACCGATCAGCTTATATCGATAGACATGGATCTACAACTGATCATCTTTCATCGATGGATACTCCTCTATAACCGATCGGTTTATTTCGATAGTCACTTCTTTGTAACCTTCTCAAGTTTTTCATTTTTTTAGAGCTATTTTCAAGTTAGATTATTTTTAATATATTTTTATCAGTACCCAGTACAGTATATATACGCATAGCATATGAGACGATTTGGGTGGGAAAAATAAAATCATTTATAATTTGAAGGTGATTTGGGTGGGAAATATAAAATCATTTATAATTTGAAGGTGAATTGGGATGGAAAATAAAAATCATATGTAATTTTAGGTTGAAAAATTAAAATAATGTTAGGTTCATGATTATCAACAGTGGGCAAATTTACCCCAAAAAAACTTCCACCCCATAAATTTTAGACGAATGGCCCCCAGTGAAAGGATCTAAAATTAGCCTATTTAAAATTTTAAAAAACCTAAATAGATCCAATTTATGATATTTTGTGCTTATGCATAACTCTGGATGGAGATAACAATAATGAAGATTTGAAACACAAGAAAAGGAAGGTTTATGATCCATTGGTCCAAACAAAAAGGCTATGTCTAGGGCTTTAAAATTTGAAGGATGCTAAGAACTTAGAAATAATTTAAGTGGCCTAAAGTAGAATATATCTGATGAAGAAGAGGATGCATTAGATAAAAATAAGATAGGTGATATTCAATATGAGGTGTAGATAGTTATGGAAAGGGATATAGCATATGAATAGGAGGATGCCTATTTAATTTAAGAGGTCATTTATAAGAAAAATGTTGTAGCCCATCTCCCTATAGATGTTTCTAAACTATTAGACTCAATTAAGGCTAAGGAGCTGGATGATAAAATAGAAAAACCAAGGAAGTATGATTTGAAAGGTAAATGTTCTAGTAGATATTTTTAGATTATGTTAGTATATAGAGATGAAATACTCATGCTCTATATGATTTGAATTGATGACATATTATTTTGGAGACCAATGTTCTACTAAACTAAACTATTAAGTTATTTTTTTGGAATCTATAATAGTAATAAGGGAAAAGAGTAACAACAGGGCCTTCTCTCTATTTTACAAGGGCCCTCCATCACCTATTTTTTCAAAGGTAAAAGGGACCTATATATCCCTTTGACATCGAGGAAACATAGACACGACATAGACAAAATAGGAATTTGAGGCTTCTCTATTTTAAAAAGTATTTTTTAAAATAAATCCCTCTATTTCGTGTAAAAAGAAGAGATTTCATTTTAAAATATTGATCTCCTCTCTATATAAATGAAGCCAAATCCAACCGAACCTTAAGGCTTAAAAATCTTATTGAGTGAACCAAAATTACCTAAAATTTTATAAATGACCTATCTATTTTAATGATTTCCTAGAGATCCTAGAGAGTTGAATGGAAATTAGTAAGGGGAAGGGGTCTCCTTTTTTGCCCTAGATGAATAGCCAAAACTTTAAAATATTGGATTATTTTATCCCCTTCTTTACATAAAGAAAAGTGGAGAGATATTTTTATTATAGAATAGTGTTGATTAATTCATTATACTTCAGGAATAAGCCATATCATATTTATTTTAAAAGATCCTTTTGAACTCTCTATCCATATTATTAAGCCCTAATCAACTCTCCTTTAAGTAGTTGTATTTCCCTTCCCTTGGCTCCATCCTATAACTTTAAATTATTTTTATGGAATCTTTAGCTCCCTCGCTCCCCATTTATTTTAAAAGGTATTTATGCTCATCGAATGCTTTAAAAATTAAATGCCTCCATCTATATTTTTAAATGGTCCTGTAACCTTTAAATAGAGAGGAAAGGATGGCTCTATTTAGGTTTTTTTCAAGTGAGTAATCTTTTATTTGAATTGATTTAAAGGCTCTCTAATCTTAAAATCCCTCTTCCCCATACCCACCATTTAAATGGAAAGGATAAAAGGGTTTTAAGTGTCTTTTACATAGATAGCTCTTTATCTATAGCCAAAAGCCCTCTATTTAAAATGGTTGGGATTAAAGTAGTACGGTAGGGGTGGGTTTAGGGATATTTAAAATATATAGGAGTTACAAAACCATTTTTTTAATCCATATTAGAAGGATTGTTAGCTTTTGACGCTATAAAATTGAAGGAAATATAATAGAAAATAATTAAAAAACTAGCTAATGATATGACTATGATAATGGAAATGTAATCAATAATTAAAAATCATATAAATATTCTATTTGCACTCATAAAAATCTCATTAATAATTCTCATGAAAATAGTACAATGCTTTTGAGTGACTAGTAAGAGACCTTTAACTCAAGGCTACATCATGTCTAAAATAGATTTTCTACAATGAATCTTGGATAGCTATGACTCTTGGCCTTCCATATTCCAATGAATATTCATATTCCTATATATTTATGCATAATATACATGTAAGAACATGCATACCTAACTAGGACACTTGTTCTTCCTATTCTAAAGGACTCAAGTACATGTGGACAACATGCACATTCTTGTGTATTTATTCGATTGCATAAAGTAATAACTAATAAATACATGTGTAAAATGATGTAATATTATCCAAAACCCATTATATTACGTTATTTGAGATGTTATTATATTTTTTTAATAAAAAGGTAAAATTTTATTGATAAAAGTATGGATTACAAAGTACAACTGAGCTTCCAACCAGGACTCGAATAAAAAATAAAACAATCTCAAAGCACTAGAATATATTGAAACCCGAATAAGACAAAAATAATAGACCACATTAAGTCCAAACATCCTTGTGGATCAAATCCCAAAGATGTTGAGAGTCCCTAGATGGGAGACTCTCCTAGTTATCGATAAACCAAGGATCCAACAACTCAGAAGCCTTTTTGGCCAAGTAATCAACAACCCCTGAGATGTTCTTCTCTTGATCAACATAATTGATCTCTAAATATTTGGAACTTATTTTGGCCCAGTACTTTTGTGAATATATATACTCTTTGCTCTTCTATAGGTACATACTTTAAACTAATATGTCTATTCTAAAAATGATCTCTAATGAAGTGGCATTGAGGATCAATGTATTTTGTTCACTCATGTATAATTGGATTTTTGATCAAATTAAGTAATCCTTTATTATCATAATGTATTAGTGTTGAAGTCATGTTTATCCCCATCTCACATAGAGTATATTGGAACCATAAAGCTTCACAAAATGTGTCTTTAGTTGCACGATATTCTACTTTAGTGGAAGACTATACTACTAAATGTTGTTTATTACTATACCATAAAATTGGTCCTGATCCCAAGTAGAAGACATAACCAAAGGTGGATTTTCTATCATTGATGGACCGTGCATAATTTAAATTTATGTACCCTTGTAGACCAAATTATTTATCATGATTTGTATAAGTTAGCCCGTAATCTATAGTTTGTTTGACATAATGTAGTATCCTTTTTATATCCTTCCAATAACTCTCTTTGGGTTCTTGCATAAATATTACAAGATAATTCACTGTAAATACTAGATCTGGTTGAGTATTTGTTAAATATAATAGGTTTCCAATCAAATAATACTTATTTGTAGCTAAATATAGGAGAGAATCATCAATCTTGGTTAGTTGTAGTCCTTGTTCCATTGGTGTATCCTTAGATTTGCACTCCTTCATTTTGTACATTTCAAGTATATTGTTCGTCTACTTTGTCTATGTGATTCTAATTTAATATTTGTTTTTATGTATCTCCAAAGAAAGGTAGTAACTCATAATTCCTGAAAGCATGAGATTCTGGAAGCTTTTTAGAAAGAACAACTACTTCGATGCATTCAAATCAAAATAACGCCTAAGTCCTAGAACACGAAATGCATTAAACGAAAGAGGCAAATAGATCGAAACCAGTTACAAGAATTTAGAGAGAAGTCACAGCCCTTTTATTAAACTTGTTAACCACGGTTACAAAATCACCTCCTCCCTTTTTAGGGGCTAGGAGCGTTAAATGGATTAGGTTACAATCTTGATCATTGGTCTCTCTTCCGCATGCCCACGTTTGAAATGGGCGGGCCAAATGTTGTCGTCGCTTACACCGATGAATCCTCACTTCTTGCTGCTCTTCCTGCAATCAAAGAAACAAACAAGGCGTTAGTAGCACCTGTGACAAAAAGGAAGATTCATGCTTTGAAATTGATAACAGATGCATATGAACAGTTGTCTAAAACAGTGCATAAAGTAAACCTAAATGACCTAATAACTTGATAGAGGATAGAGGGCATCACCAGAGGGCCACTGCCATTGAAACAGTCGGCCAATCTGCCCTCACCTGGAATTCGTCCCTGGGCAGGACGAATTCTGACTGCTATTTGTCTCTGGGTGAGACGAATTCTACTGTGTTAGAATGCCGAGTTGCTGCCACTCCAATGTCAAACTTCGGGACCTCCAAAACACCTGTAAACAGAGGGGTTATGTAATTGGGTTCATTTTGGGATGACCCAGATGGTCGGATTCTCCCAATTTGGCCTCTATCCTCGGGAATTCGATGTCGCTATCTGCAAGTTAGAGAGACAATAAAGCGACAAAAAGCATGGTGAACTATAATCAAAGCGTGATAGAAATGAAGCTATGAGTTAATTAAACAGAATAACATAAAATCAAACCTGAACAAATAATCTAGAATGCTTTTAGAATGAAACTTAGAAAATGCGGGGGTGCCCAAGTGGGCCTCCCACCGTTGGCACTTGATTTCGGCACCAATCCACTAGGGATGGGCCCAAAACCTCTTGGGATTGGGCTGTCGACAAATTGGTGGTGTAAGGTGGTCAAATGTTGGATTTGGGTTGGATTCACGCTTCCAAAAGCCACCCAATAACCTCCCTTGCAAAAGAGATTAGTGGATGTGAGAAGGTGAATCGAAAAGATGCAAGTGGGTAATCAATCGGACAACACTTCGTTGCTTGAAATTGCCTCCAATATGTTCTCCTTTGGGTGGGAAAGGCCACCATTTTATAGACCCATGGGGTCTCTTTGGAGGGGCATGTAGGGATTCCATGTGGTGGCCATGCATTTCCAAGAGGGAGGAGACTCCTCCCTGACATGGGCTTCCATGACTACCCTTGTGACAGTCCATCAACTGCCAACCTACCCACCTACACGCTCATGCATGGAAGGAGGCAATAATTGACTGTCCTCGACTGCCACTTGGTGGCATTTTTATTTTTGCTCGTTTAACTTGGAATTCATCCTGACCAAAGACGATTTCAGAATTCATCCCTGGGTGAGACGAATCCTAGTTAGTATTCGTCCTTGGGTGAGACGAATACTGGACAAAGTGCCTAAATGTGCCAAATTGCTTCTTGACCTTACAAAATTGCTATGAAAGTGGTTAGGACCACTGTTTGACCTTTGAGGGCTGCCCTGGGGGCTGTGTTTGTCAAAGCGATCAGTGTTTGCAGTCACATAATCGGATTGGCGCTGTTTTGGTGTCTATAGTTGCCCCTTTTTGGGATGCACTATGCATGGCGCAGCATCGAGCAAAAATAGATAGCCAAAGCACTAATGATTAGGGTTTATTGGTAACCTAATCAAATTTTGATGCCCCAAGCATGGAAAGGGCATGCATTCTTGAATCCTTGCTTCTGACGAGCTAAGGAATTTGATTTCAAGTATTAACCTATTTTGGTGAGGTGTGACTTGAGCTTGGACATTGATCAGTCATGATTAGGCAAAGGGCGCAACCTTTTGTCCACAGGGGAACCTTGTGTGCATGATTCACGAATGCCAAGTGTTTGATCAATTTTATTGTTTCTTGTTTACTGCACCAAGCAAGAGCGTAATTGTCTTTGTCAATGATTCTTTGAATGCATGTCATTGCCTTAATTGGGTGTGTGCTTGTTGATTGGTGACTAAGTGTGACTACCCCCTCAAGCGACGAATCGATGAGGGAATGACCTTCGTGAGAAAAGCGACGAGTTTCTTGACCCAAGATGACTTGTGTAAGGGTGCCTTTAGATGGTTTATCCTTAAGCATGTGTAATTTTTCCAACATTTGGACCTATTTTTGGTGGGTGCTAACCCTTTTTGTGACGTTGTTTGGAGCTAAAATTGGCAAAAATCCATCTTCCCATGGAGCGGTCCGGCTAAAGTAGCCTTCTTAGGGAGTAGGATAATGACAATTTATGACCCTAACATATATTTTATATGCCTGGGATTTCAAGTGCAGCGGAACTCTTATCGGGCAGATTTATTGTTGGTTTTTAGTGCATTTTTGTTCATTTTTTGATGTTTTTGAGGTTTCTAGCCTGAATTCGTCCCAGGGTGGGACGAATTCCAGTGGTAGAATTCATCCCTAGGTGGTACGAGCACTAACCAGAGTTCTCATCCCAGTAAAGAATGAATTCCAGCTCAAAAGGCCTATTTAAGGGCCAAAACTTGAATTTGGGCTCATTTGTGTCAAATTTTTCTTGCAATTTTGGAGCTCTAGGAGGAGGAGGTAATTCTGCGAAGCGAAGCGCTACTGAACTTTTCCCTGCCATCATGAGTGCACAAACTTGTTCGAGTGGTAGATCTGAAGAGAAAACTGTAAGTGCCTCCTATGATTTATTTTTGTTTTTAACGCTGTAAGTTTGTTGTTTTTCTGTACAGTTTTTTTTTTTTTTTATGATTTTAATTTTTTTGTTGAATTGTTTTCTTTTGTAGGTTGTTAGGAGCCAGTACCGTGTACCTGCTACTTTTATTGAGGCATGGGGGAACTTACTGATGATGACTGGGAATGGATTGATGCCCTTGGGCTCAAGCAGGTGGCTCGACTGGAGCCTGTGGTCCCGGATCAGGCCTATCTGATGGCCCTGATCAAGCTTTGGGATTCGCGGACCAACACCTTCCATCTTCCGACCGGGGAGATTATTGTGACTCTAGAGGATGTCTATCGGTTGCTTTGGATTCTTATAGATGGACTACCTATTATGACATCATCGTATGATTAGCGAACTGCTGTGCTGACGAGATGCTTTGGGCATGGGGATCGGCTGGGTGTGGCGAACCCAGTGGAGACAACCGAGGTGGACTGCCAGGCTGGTGGGATTTTGGTTGGATGGTGGCAAGAGAGGGGGGTGTTAGGAGTGAGGCACACATTCTTGATGGGCCTCATTTCTAACATGCTACTACCTGACTCGTCAAGCACGAGGTTCCCGTGGAACCTGCTGTATTTGGTGTGGCAGTTGGTAGAGTGCCCGATAGAGGCATCGCTGATTTTGAGGTGGGGATAGACACTGTTGGCACAACTTTACGAGGAGCTGTATGGGGTCCGCTATCGATAGCAAAAGGGGGTCAGCTACAGTTATCTACTGTAGTGCTAGGGTTGGTAGCACATAGCAGTTGAGAGGCCGATCGGGTTACCATGGATGACTCGGGCAGCGATGGAGGATGAGGAGATAGGCTATGCAGCTCTGTGGCGGCGGTTTGTAGAGCAGGGGCAGAGTTGGCAATGGGCAGGTGCCGTAGAGCACTATACTAATGCCTTCTCTTGGCTCACTCCAGGGGAGGTGGTTTGGTGCCCTTATCAAGACTGTCTATCCTGGCCGGAGGTTGGAGAGTGGCTCCGATGGGTACGCAGGGAGTGGTGGTTGACTGGGCAGAACAGGACCGAGCATGAGTTATTCTTGTATAGTCAGGTTACACGGTAGTTTGGGGTGCGCCAGGGGTTTCCTGGTGAGCCCGTGGTCTATCAGCGCTGGGGATATGAGAGGGCACTAGATCCACCGGTCACCATGCCACTGGGCGAGGAGTCAGATGTGGTGATTGATGTCACGGACGTAGATGATGTCGGGACGACTACTGAGTATGACTCGTGGTGGGTGCTGCAGTGATGGAGATGGGAGGGGCCACTAGGAGGCGCAAAGGAGACAGTGGAGGGTGTTGAGGTAGCAGGGGATGATTGGGGAGGTCCGTTGGATGATGCAAACATGGTGTATGTGGGGGATGAGGTAGATTTGGGCGCTCCAGATCAGCCAGACATGCAGGATGTGGAGGAGCAGTGGGAGCCAGAGCAGGATGCTGTTCTAGAGAGTCCTATACGTCAGGCAGATACAAAGGAGATGGAGTCTAAGATACACGCTGAAACTATGTGACTGATAGAGCTACTACGGATACGGGATCTGGAGCTGGGGGACGCGCTGCAGGAGAGGGATCTTCTGTGGGCCCAGCTAGCAGAGCGGGATAGGGTTTTGGCATAGCGTGATGATGTAGTATTGTACTACCATCGACGGGAGGCAGAGTGGTTTCGACACTAGCTAGACTTGGAGAGGGAGGTTATCCGCCTTGGTGGGCGGCTACCTGAGCCCTCGGGCAGTGGATCTTCATGTCGGATGAGGGATAGTGCGACTGAGCAGTCAACATCATCTGGTCGCAGGCGATTGGATGAGGGAGGCGATAGCAGGCGTGATGCGGGGGCTAGTAGTAGCCGCCCTACAGGGTCCCAAAGGACCCACACCACGGGGGGTAGTTCTCGTCACACCGATCCTGCGTGATCATGGTGGTCGATGCCTTAGGTTGGGTTTTTTTATATGATTGCGGGGTCTGAGGACCAGTTTTGTAGCCTTCGAGCATTTTTGATGATATATATACATACATATACTAGTTTTATTTTGTGCATGTGATGATTTGACTTTTGTGCATGATAGCTAATGACTATGGATGTATGCATGTTTATTTATTTTGATGAATGCATATGTTATGATGAATGCAAATGTTTGTTATTTTTATGTGATATGCAAAATGGATGAATGGAATTTTGTGATGGTTGGTTATGACACCATAGACTGTTTAAGACGCTCTTGATTTCATTTTTTTAGGTGATTGCTATGATGTATGACTCTTTATGTATACATGTGGTTTTTCTCTTTTTGTATTTTCTGATGGTATCGTAAGGATGAGAAGCAGCACAGTTGGTTTAGAAATGTATCTAAGGTTTTCCAAGACTCAGACGATTTTTACTCTCTAGCCACGACTGTACTCTATCTTACAAGACTTTTGAACAAGGTATGAATCGAACTTGTTTTTGACCAAGTTATTTCACATCCCTGTGTGTGCAATTGAGTTCATTTATGTGGTATTTCTCAGGATACCTCCAGTGCCAGATGGGCTTTCAACCAAACCTGTACTGAGGATCACCTAATTAGCTCCACTAACTCCTTTGTTGTGTTTAGTTAGATTAATCTGCGGTGTTATCTAGGATACCATAAGCTAGCTCATCCTTATGCAAACATTGGTCTGCACACATGCAAAGAGAATGTGACAGACATATCGTCATGCAGGTAGGATACCACCATTGCCAGATAGGCTATTAACCAAACCTGTAATGAAGATCACCTAGATGGTTTTTTGAATGCTGAGAATTCCAGGGATTCAAGTTCAGGATATTTGTTGGCTAAATGATTTAGAGAGTTGCTCGTCTATATAGTGATGAAAATCACTGTTTATTTTCTATTAATTCTTTTTGAGCAAGGATTTTGAATAGTGGTGATAACCACTATTATTTGATTTTGTGTTTTGAGTATTGTGAATTTGAGCTTGTGAATGGCTTTGATCCTTGTGGCCTTGGGGATGACTACCCATCCTGGTTAGGGGCAGATAGTATGAATCCTTACAACTTTGGGGACCAAGGGGATGATGGAGGTTATGGAGTAAGGGCATTGATCTGTTAGGCCTTGGGGATGACTACCCATCCTGGTTAGGGGCGGATAGTACGAATCCTTACAACTTGGAGACCAAAGGTGAATGGAAATGTTAGGATGATGATTTTTTGGAATTTTTTTTGTGAATGGTGTTGATCCCTTTAGGTTTTAGGGATGACTACCCATCCTTGGCAGGGACGTGTAGTACAAATCCTTACAACTTTGGGAACAAACTATGATTGGGATTTGGTAGTGGTGAAAACCACTGTATATGGAGGTGAATGGATAGGAAATAGTTTGTCCTTTTGTGAATTCTCAGCATTCTGGAACCATTCGCACGGGGGGATGAGCAAGATAACCATTTCTCTTATGATGACCTGGATTACTGTGTAGGTTTCATCTTTCATTTACACAACTTGGGAATTTTTTGTGTTTTAATTTGTGTTGGGATGTTATGTAACAAGGCATACTTCAAGTGTAACTCTACCTTCGTAAAATCTGTTTGACTTGATACATTACATGGCTAAAGAGCAAAATGATGACTGAATCATGGAAACTCTTGATACATTAAAATACCACTAACTCTAGTGTGGTAAAAACAATGCATGGTGTTTTTGTTGTTTTTCTAAAATGGAACAGTGTGGAACAAGATGTACTAGCAGAGCAATTATAGCCTATGGTGCCTTTGACCTATATGACCACAAATATGCGATGTATGGATGTAATGCTTGATGCAGCTACATATTTTTGTATTTTTGATGGATTTTTTTTTGTGAATATGAAGATGAAGTGCGAGAAGAGCTCTCTGTTGATGAATTTGAGTATGCCTAGAAATGAGATGCAAATTTTGTTGTTTTTGATGATTTTTGTTGTTTTTGAATTTTCTTGATTTTTGACCAAGCGATTGTGGAAATCCTTGGAGCATTTTGGGATTGACCAAGCGATTGCAAGAATCCTTGGAGCCTTTTGGGATTGACCAAGTGATTGCAAGAATCCTTGGAGCCTTTTGGGATTGACCAAGCGATTGCAAGAATCCTTGGAGCCTTTTGGGATTGACCAAGCAATTTTATGGATCCTTGGAGCATTTTGGGATTGACCAAGTGATTTTAAGAATCCTTGGAGCATTTTGGGATTGACCAAGCGATTGCAAGAATCCTTGGAGCATTTTGGGATTGACCAAGCGATTACAAGAATCCTTAGAGCATTTTTGGGATTTGGGTCTCTTAGATATGAAATGGTCGCAAATGACTGATATTCAAGGGTTCTTTTTCCTTGATACCGTCAAGAGAAGCTAGCTGGTATGTCCCGGGTCTTATTTTTCTATCAATGACATATGGACCTAACCAATTTGCCGCAAACTTGTCCCTTAGGTGGGATGGCAAACTAGAATTTTGCTGGTTTTCCTTCAAAACCAAATCACCAACCCGAAAGTCCCTTAGGTGAACTTTCATGTTGTAAGATTTCTTAAGTCTCTCTTGATAAATACGTAAATGCTTGAGAGCATTAACGTGTCGTTCGTCAAGCAATGTAAGCTAGTCTAACTGGGCCTGCCACGCAGTGTCATCGTCGATGAACTCCTGCATTGATATGCGCAGGGAAGGAATCTCCAACTCTAGAGGCATGACTACCTCAGAGCCATACACAAGTGAAAACGAAGTGGCCCCAGTGGGTGTGCGAATGCTAGTGCGATAGGCCCATAGGGCAAGGGGGATTTGAATGTGCCAATCCTTATGACTGTCTATGATGGTCTTTTTAAGGATGGCAACTAGCATTTTGTTTGACGCCTTTGCTTGCCCATTCGCCTGTGGATAATAGGGAGTTGAAAAGTTGTGCTGAATCTTGTACTTTGTGGTCAAAGCATGCATGTCTTTGTTCTTGAAAGGTGTCCCATTATCCAAGCCTATTTTGGATGGAATACCAAAATGACATATGATGTTATGCAAAATGAACTCCACAATGCGGGGTCCTATCGTAGAGGTAAGCGGAATTGCTTCCACCCACTTGGTAAAATACTCTGTGGTTGTTATGATAAACGTGTGACGGCCTGACGACGCAGGGGAGATCTTTCCAATTAGATCGAGTCCCCACTACGAGAACGTCCAAGCAGGCTGGACTGTCTGCAAGGCCTAAGAAGGTACGTGTATCAAATTGGCATGATGTTGACACTTCATGCACTTCTTGGGGTTTAGTATAACTTTATGCTCCATGAGGCGATCGAGGATCTTGCTTAAGTCATCAATATGATTTGAGCGCAAGAGAGACTTGGCTAACAAATAATCCATGTAATATTCCAATGTTTTGTGCATGTAATCATGGAAGATATATGTCATGGCATGTTGGTAGGTAGCGCCAGCATTTTTAAGGCCAAAAGGCATGACCTTATAACAAAATGTCCCCCAACGCCATTTTTAGTTAGTCTTCAGGATTGATACGAATTTTATTGTATCCTGAGAAACCATCCATTAGGGAGAGCATTTCGTGACCTGCTGTAGCATCTACCAACGCATCGATGCTCGGCAAGGGGAAATCATCCTTAGGACTCACTTTGTTAAGATCTCGAAAATCGGTGCATATGCGAATCCTCCCGTTGGGCTTCTTGACGGGAACCATGTTGGACAGCCATGGCAGATAATCCACGCAGATGACAAACTATGCATCCAATAGCTTTTGCAATTCATATTTGACCATCAAGGCCACTATTGGGTGCATCTTACATAGTTTTTGCTTTACGGGCTTGATTGTCGGATCAAGCGTTAAATTATGCGTGACTAGCTACGGGTCTAGTCCTGGCATATCTTTGTACGACCATGCAAAAACCTCCTTCTTCTCTTTGATAAGGTCAATGTAGTCGGCTTGCTCTTCAGGGGAAAGACTTACCCCCAGCTTTAGAATCTATGGATTCATTGGATCTATGCTGATATCTACATCAGTCGTCTCCTCGACTGACATGTGGGATTCGTCCTCCAACTGATGTGGAGTCAGGATCAAATGGATATCACTAGATGAATTTAGATCTGCATTTGGAACCTCGGGTTCCTCTTCAGCCTAAAAAATATCCTGAGTTGTCCCTAGGGTAAAATGATGCATTTCACCGAAAGGCCAGTACTCTGATGGTGATAAAGGTGAACTGATGTGATCCCAGTCGATGGCATCTATTTCTAGATGCAATGACCGTGCTGGATCGGCCGAATTTTAGATGGGTGTTGTCAAATCAATGGAGATCATGTGGATGGAATAAATTTGGTCTCCATTACCACGGGTGTGATAACTTGATTCTTCTAGATGCTCCCTATACTCTGGATCTGGATCTAGGGGAACGGCCATGAACGGATCGGCCCTATGTGCTGAAATGAGGACAGGGTCTTCCCTCGGCACTGTTGTCATGATAGGGTCTTGAGGTGGACGATGCTCATCATGAATTTGGAGCCATGGATCCAACACTTGGTCCCACCTTGCTGGGTCTACCCACCATTCATGCCCTAACCTTATGCCCATTTGTCCCATTAGATATTCATGAGTTAAAGGGTGGTAATGTCATTGCGCATGTCTGAGATAGTCCATCTCAGTCTCATCTTCTGAATCACTTTCAAAGACCCAAAAATGTTCATTCTCTTCAGCAACCGTTGCTTGCGACATTGAGGGTTCTCCTTGTTCTAGGAAGTTAATCTGGTCCCGTTGCGGTTGTTCCACTCTTGGTGGAGGGACCTGATTCTCTTGACACTGTATTGACTCAACTGGAACCTCTAAGGGGAACAGCTTCAGAAAGATGTCCGGAAGCCGTTGATGTTCTCTTTGAGGATTAATGTCTGAACTTTCACCTCTCTCTAGCAAAGGAGAGGGATTACTACTATTTCCAAAGGTGTTTGTTAACCATGGGAGGTAGTCTTCCAATGTATATTTTGTATTTGGGTTGGCATAAATATCTGGTGCCAATCCCCCATTGCTGCCTATTTCTAGGCCTTGCATGTTTTCTACCAATATGTCTAAGGGCAGGGGGTGGTTGAACCCTACTCCCAAATTATCATAAGGCATTTGATATCTTGGTTGGCAAAGGACACACATCCCTTGCTCATATCTACCTAGCCCATATCCATGCCAATTGCATTGGTCGAGATATCTTAGAGCAAATTTTGGGTTTGACAGATAGTTGATATTTTCAACAAAAGGCTCTTCGTCTGCTTCCTTTTGTTTGCATGGTTCAAGACCATGATCAAGGCCCCCATACACAAAATTTGTCTGGTTTGGTGGGTGACCTAGAGGAAAAACTGTTCCTATGGGAAGGCGAGGTCTCCCCATATCCTGTACTGACTCTAATGCAGGCGTTGCCACAAAATTCTACACTAAATACTCCCCCAGGCCCGTGCTGGCCATTTCAACAGTGATTGTTGATGCTTGGGAGGGAGGGAACGGGAGTCCTTCCTGCGTCCATTCCATGTTTGGTTGTTTAATAATCTCAGCTTCCGTAGTGCTAGGCGTTTCCTCTGTTGATACTATTGATATTGTGGGCAAACCCTCTTCTAGGGGCTGAGCCTCTTCCATGATTTGTTTTCCCTTGTCCTTCTATTTAGCCATGACAAGTGGCATTGGTAATGAAGGAGCAGATGATGAGGATTCACCTGGCTAGGATTTTGGTGATTTGGTCACCAGTGGTGCCTGCGGTATTGGACCCTGTTTGGATGGATTTAACTAGAAATCCAAATGCGTTGAAGGGAGGGTCGACTAAGGCATTAATTGTACTACATTGCAATACTTGAAGGGTTCTAAGTCCATCGAGACTACATGTATTTCTCCTTCAAAAGCATACTTTAAGCATTGGTGAGCGATGGAAGGGACACACTTCATGTCTCGAATCCAAGGCCACCCTAGCAGTATATTGTAAGCCATCTCGCCTTCCAAAACATGGCACAATGTTGGTATTGTCTTTTGTCCTACCTGGAAAGGCTGAACAACTGTGTCGACTGTCGAGCATATTGCATTGTTAAAAGCTCACAGTGTGTACATGGAGGCTGTGATATGAGAGGCTGGTAGCTTTAAATGTTTTAGTGTTGCAGTGGTAATGATGTTACTGGACGAGCCAGTATCTACCAGCACTCTCTTGTACAGGATCCTGTTGACCCGCATGATAACATGTAGGGGTTGATCTATCGTGTCATTCGATATTGATTTGACTTCATCCTCTCTGAAGGTGATGACCAGCTCCGTACATCGCTTAACATGTCCCACAAAGTTGTTGAAATAATTTGCTTTGTGAGGCTGTAATTCGATGGCTTTTAATATTTCCATAAGAGCTTCTCTATGAGGTGCTGAATGTTGAATGAGCTCGTAAATGGAAAGCCTAGCTGATGTGGTTCGCAAACTCTGCGTGAGTTTGGTCCATATCGTGACCTCGCGTCTAGGCGGAGGTACTTGCATAGGGTATTGTTGAGGCTGCGACGTCGTTGGAACTTCCCTTGTAGCTACCTCGAGGGCAGCTACTGGGTATTTTTTGTTTCGTGTCACTATGCTAATCATTCCCACAAATCCTTGCATGGGAAGATTCTATCGCACCTCGTTAATCTAGAGAGGTTTTGCCTATGCCTCGTGGGTAGGCAAAGGGTCCTTGAATACCCCCATTTGTTGATTATTTGGTGCTATGGGGTTGTCCACGACCAATGTTTTATTGTCAATTAAATCTTGGATTAATCCTTTAAATTTCTAGCATCCGTTTAAATCATGTCCCCTTCTCCTATGGAATCTACAATACAATTCCTCTCTGTATCCCTTAGGCTTGGGAGCGTTAGGGTCTATAGTTTGTATCTCTGGAAGGGTAACTAAATTTTCTGCTGACAAGCGGTCAAATAGGGAGTCCCTGGACTCCGTGTAAGGGGTGAATTGTCGCCTAGGGCGACGCTGCTGATTCTGATCCTATTTCTTATTATCTCTTTTGTAACTAGGAGGCACTGCCTGGTAATTAGCCTTTTGGGGCTGCATTTCTTGCACAGGCTTGGGAGCATTTATCGCAACTTGGTTAACCACAACGGGTTGTGATTGCGTTGTCCCAGTCTTAGTGGTTTTATTCCACTCTTTCTTTTTAGGCTTGGCAATTGTGCCTTCGCCTATTTTAATCTCTTCTATGACTCTGGCTTGCACCAAAGCTTCTTCTAAGCTGTCGTAGTGCTGTATCAACAATAGACCAGAGATTGATTTTAAGCAACTCCGTGCAAACATCTATGTAAGATCAGACATAGGGGGACGGTAGGGTAACTTAGAAAGCAAAGCCCTCCATCGATTCCCATATGCTGCCATTATTTCTTCCTCATATTGCCTGAGGCTGGCCAGATCACTCAGTGATGCCTTCTTTCTTGTGTTGAAGGCAAAGCATTCAAGAAACGCATCTACTAATTGATCTAGGTTGTTTATGCTATGTTTGGGTAATTGTGTGAACCAATCCGAGGCAGGGCCTATGAATGTGGTTATGAAAGTTCTAAGCAACAATGCATAATTATCTTGGATGCCGAAGCATTGACTTAGGAACCTTGTGACATGTTCTTGTGCGTCCTCTTCACCTTTAAAAACTGTCAATTGAGGCAACTTGAAATGTTCAGGGTAAAGAGGTGTGGGCACTGAGGGATGCACTGGATGACTACGGAGTTGACGCAACGTGGGTTTTTGATGCCCATAAGCTTTTGTCTCCATAGAATCCAAACGCACTAATAGTGCTTTGTATGCATCGGAAGATTTTATTTCTTCCTCTTTTGTTTGCTCTCGTTGTGAGTTATGGGAGACTGGAGGCCTATGGGGTGGTGGCCGAGTGGCAGCCCTCCCGCCTTGATGGGGCATTTCGGCCCATTCTATTTCTAGTTCGCACTCCTCATAAACTTCTTGAGGAGTCTCTAGGCGAGACCTGTGACCCTTATTGAGTCCCCATTGAGGGTACCCATCATTGTTTCAGGGAGTGGCCTCCCTATCGGGTTTATAAGGTCTTGGAGGCAAAGCTTGACGAGGTCACGGAGACCTGTCCTGCACCAAAGGATTGTGCCTGTCATATTGTTGTTCTCTGTGGGTGCGAGGAGTTGGCACCCTCTCAGGTAGTTTATAGCGCAACTCATTCGCTTCGTGCTGCATGCGCTCTTTATTCAGGCAATATAAGTACTCTAACTCCTGATGACCTTGCTCAAGCTACGAGATTCGGGCTTGGTGGGCGGCATGTCTGGCGACTGTCGAGTCAACTTGGTCTGCTCTCTTTTGCTCAGGAGGCTTAAATTTTTTTCTTGTGTTTGCCTCGATTTTGATGATCTAAAATTTCAATGGGTTGCTTCCCTCTGTCGAGGTAGGCGACATTTACTTGAGGCTCTGGCCTCGATGTATGATCATGATACCTAGCAGGTGCGAAAATGCAAGGTACCCGCACTGTTTGTTGTCCCCGAGGAATGTGATGGCTTTCCTCGTATTCCCTTTCATGGGTTTGAAAGGGGCGGGCGAAGTTAGCTCGCCCTATGTAAAGAGCCCTACACTCTGGATTTTGTCTTTCTATTCGAATGTGAGGCAAAGAAGAGGTAGCGTATTCACGCTGTCTCTCCTCATGGACACTATGCCTCTCTAGTGCTTCATCATGCTACGGCCATTCAGATCTAGCCTCGAGAGGTGGTTGTCTACTTACATTAAGATCTACATGTAAAGCATCTTCTCGAAAGGGGTTGTGTTGAATGGGCATACCCCAATGAGGGGGGTCCCAATAGTTCCTTTTTGAAGTGGCCTGATGTGGACTTTCTTGTAGGCCAGACCGCCAAGGCGGTATGGCCAAGTCCTCAGGGCTAAAGCGAAGGAGACTAGCGCCCTCTCTTTGTGCACCTTCTACAGTTTTTGCCCTTGATTGGGCTTGGCTATGGGTGTATACCATTGTGATGCTTCTCTAATCTCTAAGCAGATTTTATCTCGTTTATGATGATTTATCTTTTCATTTACACTAAGCAGAAATGAACACACACATACACAAAACCGTGATTATCTCTTTTAAGGATTGACAGTGTGTCCTAAACTGGTTTAGTGCATTTTGATGTTTTATGTTGTTTTGTTTTTGCAATTTTTGGAAGAACGTTTAAATGCATAATGTTGGCTCATATGACTCCCATAAATGGTACGTGGAACATAGGTGGTACGGAAGGGGAATTGTCCTATTAATGACACCTACCATAGAAGACTTATCCTCGCACGCATAGGAATCACCCCAGTGACACTCGGTCAGTTTTTGTCAGGATTTACGCCTAACAACAGTGACAATCAGGGAAATGGATGCAAAGCTAAGCCAAGGTGGTGATGAACCCACCGTTGGACTTGCTCAAGGGCTGGGGTCTTACAACCATCTCCTTGGTTTAAAATGTGCCACGTGACATGTGTGTGGTTTATTTTACTTAGAAAAATGAAACATGCAATCAACCACTATTTTCTTTAAGCACGCAAGAATTGACAAAATGGAAAGTAGAAAATCAAAAAAAAAATTGACAAAGACAGTTTAGAACTTTACCTCTTTTCTGTCTGGACTTGTTGTTTCTGATCTTCTGTTCTAAAAATTCACAGGCAGGAATTCGTCCCTCTGTGATACAAATTACAGAACGAAATTCGTCTCTGCCAAAGACGAATTTAAAATTCGTCTCAGGGTTAGACGAATTACAGTCAGATATTCATCACAGTGAGAGACGAATAACAGTCTGCATTAAAATCTTGTACCTGTCAAGCACAAAAACACAAAAAGGATCAGTTATTTGATCTAAAAATTAGGGGATAGGGCCCCACCGTGATTGCCACTAAAAGCATGAGATTTCGGAAGCTTTTTAGAAAGAACAACTACTTCGATGCATTCAAATCAAAATAACGCCTAAGCCCTAGAACACGAAATGCATTAAATGAAAGAGGCAAATAGATCGAAACCAGTTACAAGAATTTAGAGAGAAGTCACAGCCCTTTTATTAAACTTGTTAACCACGGTTACAAAATCACCTCCTCCCTTTTTAGGGGCTAGGAGCGTTAAATGGATTAGGTTACAATCTTGATCATTGGTCTCTCTTTCGCATGCCCATGTTTGAAATGGGCGGGCCAAATGTTGCCGCCGCTTACACCGATGAATCCTCACTTCTTGCTGCTCTTCTTGCAATCAAAGAAACAAACAAGGCATTAGTAGCACCTGTGACAAAAAGGAAGATTCATGCTTTGAAATTGATAACAGATGCATATGAACAGTTGTCTAAAATAGTGCATAAAGTAAACCTAAATGACCTAATAACTTGACAGAGGATAGAGGGCATCACCAGAGGGCCACTACCATTGAAATAGTCAGCCAATCTACCCTCACCTAGAATTCGTCCCTGGGCAGGATGAATTCTGACTGCTATTCGTCTCTGGGTGAGACGAATTCTACTATGTTAGAACGTCGAGTTGCTATCGCTCCAATGTCGAACCTCGAGACCTCAAAAACACCTGCAAATAGAGGGGTTATGTAATTGGGGCCATTTTGGGATGACCCAGATGGTCGAATTCTCCCAATTTGGCCTCTATCCTCGGGAATTTGATGTCGCTATCTGCAAGTTAGAGAGACAATAAAGCGACAAAAAGCATGGTGAACTATAATCAAAACATGATATAAATGAAGCTATGAGTTAATTAAACAGAATAACATAAAATCAAACTTGAAAAAATAATCTAGAATGCTTTTAGAATGAAACTTAGAAAATGCGGGGCTACCCAAGTGGGCCTCCCACCGTTGGCACTTGATTTCAGCACCAATCCACTAGGGATGGGCCCAAAACCTCTTGTGATTGGGGTGTCGACAAATTGGTGGTGTAAGGTGGTCAAATGTTGGATTTGGGTTGGATTCATGCTTCCAAAAGCCACCCAATAACCTCCCTTGCAAAAGATATTAGTGGATGTGAGAAGGTGAATCGAAAATATGCAAGTGGGTAATCAATCGGACAACACTTCATTGCTTGAAATCGCCTCCAATCTGTTCTCTTTTGGGTGGGAAAGGCCACCATTTTATAGACCCATGGGGTCTCTTTGGAGGGGCATGCAGGGATGCCATGTGGCGGCCATGCCTTTCCAAGAGGGAGGAGACTCCTCCCTGACTTGGGCTTCCATGACTACCCTTGTGATAGTCCATCAACTGCCAACCTACCCACCTGCACGCGCATGCATGGAAGGACACAATAATTGACTGTCCTCGGTTGCCACTTGGCGGCATTTTTATTTTTGCCCGTTTAACTTGGAATTCGTCCTGACCAGAGATGATTTCAGAATTCGTCCCTGGGTGAGACGAATCCTAGTTAGTATTTGTCCCTGGGTGAGACGAATACTAGACAAAGTGCCTAAATGTGCCAAATTGCTTCTTGACCTTACAAAATTGCTATGAAAGTGGTTAGGACCACTATTTGACCTTTGAGGGCTGCCCTAGGGGCTGTGTTTGTCAAAGCGATCAGTGTTTGCAGTCACATAATCGGATTGGTGCTGTTTTGGTGTCTACAATTCCTAGATTAGATATTTCAAAATCCTTTTCAAGGTCTCTCTTTATTCCACTTATCAATTATTTAGAGCTTCCTATAAGTACTATATTATCAACATATAGTATGACAATTATTATATCATTCCCTATATTTTTTGTATACAAGATTGGATCTGATGTGCTTCTCTTGAAATTGTGTTGTAGTAGATGACTATTAATATTTATATTCCATGCTTTTGGAGCTTGCTTCAGACCATAAAGTGACTTTTTCATTTTGCAAACCATGTGTTCTTGATGTTTGACAAAAAATCCTTTTGGTTGAGACATGAAGAGTTCCTCTTCCAGATAACCATTAAGAAAGGCACTTTTGGTATCCATATGATGTAGTTTATAACCATGATGAGTTGCTAATGCACATAATACTTTTATAGTAGTCATCCTAGATGTTGGTGCAAATGGTTCTTCAAAATCAATTCCTTATGTTTGAGTGTATCATTTTGCCACTATATGAGATTTGTATTTGTATAAACTACCATAAGTTTTATGATTACTCTTGTAAACCCATTTACAACCTACTACTTTATTTCCTTTAGGTAACTCTACCAAATCCTATGTCTTATTATTCTGTAATGATGAATATTATTATTCCATAGCTATTTTCCACTATGATTATTTTAGTTCTTGATGATATGTTGTTGGTTTTTCCATAAAACTTAGTAGCCCTCTATTCATTATTATTTGAATATGATTTTGAGGTCTTGTAGTAGTGATATATGGTACATATTCCAAATTTGCTTCTCTAAGTGTATCTCTAATCCATATAGGTTCCTTCTTTGGAATAATTGTACCAGTATTTGTATGATCTGCCTCTAATTATGACTCCTTATAGACCTTGTATCTATTTATTTTATAGAATATATATCTATTCCTATCTAAGATTCTGATTCTATTTATTTTTTGATCTCTAGAAGATTTTTTGAGTTACTTGTTTCTTCTTATTTGGTGTCATATTTGAATCCTTCATAAAATAATACATCCCTACTTATGTACACTTTCTTTGTCTGTAGATCCAATATTCTATATCCTATCAATTCATCATCATGACCAACAAATATACCTACCATACTATTCTCATCTAATTTTTTTTGTTTCTGCTTGAAAATATGCATGTATGCTTTGCATCCAAAAATTCTTACCCTTGCAATGTTTTATTTCTTCCCTGACCATGATTCATCAAGAGTAATATTTTTAAGTATTCTTATGGGTAACCTTTTTTGTAAATATATTAATTTTAATTTCTTCTGCCTATTATTTATTATCTAAGTGTGCTTATTTAATAATACATCTTACCATTTCCATTATGGATTTTTTCCATTATACAATACCATTTTATTATGGTGAATATATTATAGTATGTTGTCTCTTGATTCCATTTTATTTGAGAAATAGATTAAAATATTTTGAAGTGAATTCACATCCCCTGTCTAATATATGAAACCTAATGGTATTTCCATATTCTTTCTCTACTTGCAATTTGAATTTCTTGAAGAAACTGATGGCGTATGACTTGTATTTCATGAAATATACCCACATTTTCCTTGTATGATCATGAAAACATAACTGAAAATATTTATGCCCTCCAATACTTGTAATATTAATTAGGCCAAATATATATATATTAATTCTAGTGCTTGTTGGTATCTATGTTAATGAGTTTCAAAGGGCGCTATGTATTGTTTTCCTGCTAAACATTCTAGACAAATGGTAGGTTCCCAAGAGATATTAGGTATTCCTTCAACCATTTTATATTTGACCACTTCATTTAAGGAAGATGAGCTCGTGTGACCTAGTCTTTTATGACATAGTTCTCTTTCACTTGAAGTTCTTATTGATAGGGATTGATGAGTTATAGTGTCTAGAATGAATATGTTTTCCTTATAGAATATTATGCCTACCATTTTCCCTTATTTAACAATATGAAATTGTTTTCTTCCTTTGATAGTTTTGAATTATACTATCATGTCCTAATCCATGAGTTATGAAATTGAGAGAAGATTTATGGTCAATTCATGAACAAATACAATTTTTTTTATTATTCCTTTTCATATACTAGATTGACATCAATATCTCCTGTTCCTTCTACTTCATAGGTCTTGTTATCTTCTATTGCAACTAGTTTTTCCTGTACTACTTATAGATTCTTGAATAGAGTTTTATTTCCAGTTATATGTTTTCTTGCCCTTGAGTCCATATACCAATAGTTCATAGTTCCTAAAATAATTTTTTAAAATTTATTTTATCTCCAAAAATTATAAATCTATAAATTTTGAAAAATAATATTTACAATATTTTGTAATCTATTTTGATGTAGAATCCTTATTTCTGCAACTTTATTTAATTTGCAAATATTTAATTCATTTTGTAAACTATGGTATTTAATTTTACAAAACTCCAATATAGCCTTCAAATTCCAAAAAATCTTCTTCAAAAATATAATTATAGGATTCAAAATAATAATATTATTTTCTAAGGTTATACAAATTCTTATCACTCCACTTTTACTTTTAATAAATTTTGACCTTAGAATCTATTCCCTTATTATTCCTCCTATCAATATAAAACTTTCATATATGGTGAAATGCTATGGTAAAAACCTCAAATATCTTGGTGTTGCTTGCTATTATTGGTCAAACATGCTTGGAATGCTACATATGACTCTTCAAAGATGTTTTGACCTCATTTAATTCTTATCCTCTTCTATTGGCTATGTAAGACGTTAAAAAAATGCTATAATAATACCTCTACAACTATATGAGTTCTTCACCTTCCTTTGGGTGTGTGCCATATGGTGTAGATATTATTTTGCTCCTTGTCTTCCTCCTTCGTGGTGCTAATGTTCATGAATAAAGTGGACACTTGTCACTTTTCTCCTTGCAACTTAGAATTTACACAGTCTTCTTGGGCGCTTAGATAATAATGAATAATATTTGAATGTTTGAGTGCTCTTTTCTCAAGTAGAGTTACATTCAACCTTATGCACCAAATTCTATATTTAGTGCCAAGTGGATATATTATCTTCTTTTGGAAGAGAAGTATAATAAAATATTTATGCATGCCATATTTTTCCAAATGTATGGATTGTAAATATTTTGAAAGACTTTGCTCTTCCCAAACTTATTCTATATTCTTGAAAACATATTCTTGTTGAGGTTTCTCCTTCCTTTGGATTATGGTGGAGTCATGGATGGATTCAACAAAATATCTTCTTATATGCTTCAATGGTGGCCTTATGGTAATAACTATGGTAGTTTCTTTTTCTTTTTTAATAATTCACCCTATATTTTATTTCTTTTGTAAGCGGCCCTATTTTGAATTGCTATAACAGTAATTTTGCAAGTTGTGGATGACGTTCTCTACCTTCTTGGGATGGCCCAAAACTTGAGCCTAATGGTTTATTTTCCTTATGCTCTTTTACTAGTGATTTTTCCTACAAGTGGGTGGATGTATGATGTAGTATTTACCCCCTATAATCTACTATACTTTGAAGGTTATTTTTCCTGATAAATGTAGAATATTTTGCTTCTTCTTTTACTTTCAAATTTAGTTTATACTAACACTTATAACTCGTTTAATAAATCAATCTAATTATACTATAATGTTTCAAATCTCTTAGATAATAAAGTGGTTCTATCCCACTAATCAATGTTAAATAAGTAATATTTTCTCTTATTATAAAATAGCATATAATCAAATTCTTATCACTCCAATTAAACTTATGATTTTGTTGTTATAATATGTAAATTTTCACTAAAATCAATGGAATGAAATAGTATCCTTTCTTAGCTTCATGATGCCTTAAAAATCTCTTACTAAATTCCTTTAAACATTCTATAATAGTAATCTATATGTCATAAAATTTACACACCTTTTGTAACTTCTTCCTTCCTAGCTTACTATCTTGTATTTTTTGGATTTGCACCCTTCAATTGTTTGTGAGTAGATCCTTCAATTTGTAGCAACAATGGTTGGCTCAAAGCTTGCTTTCTTTTCTTCTAAATATGTTATTTATTCTCCTTCAAATATGATTTCTTTGGCCTTATTTTATTCCTTAAAAGACTATATTTAGACTTATGTCAAACAATATCAAATCCAATAACTTCTACAACTCTCTCAATTTCTATCTAGACCTATTATGGGTAGATCCACTGTGGATCTGATACCACTATTAGCTTTTGACATTATAAACTTGAAGAAAATGTAATAGAAAGTAATGAAATAACCAACTAATGATATGACTATGATAATGGTAATATAATAAATAAGTAAAACTCATAGAAAGCTTCTATATGCACTCATAAAATTGCCATTAATAATTCTCATGAAAATAGTATAATGCTTTTGAGTGACTAGTAAGTGACCTTTAACTCAAGGATACATTATGTCTAAAATAGCCATTCTAAAATGACTCTTGGATGGCTATGAATCTTGGTCTTCCATATTCCCATGACTTCTCATATTTTTATACATGTATGCATGATAGACATGTGAGCACATGCATTTATTCCATTGCATAAAGTAACTCCTAATAAATATATGTGTAAAATAATATAATATTCTCTAACAATGATGCAGTGGATGGAGTGGTCATAATCTAATGATCTATAAATAGTCACTTACTTTCTTGCTTTAATAATAGAGGAATTCAAGTTTATATACTAGGCTAGGTGGAGAACTTGCACCTTTAAAATTCATACCAAAATAATGAGAAAGATGCATGACTAACCCAATATGCATTGGTCTCTAGTCCCCCTTTTAAAATAGAGAGATTTTTTTAAAAGAGGCAATAAAATTAATGCTTAAAGAGAACAATATTTCTAATATAATAGTTTGTAATGAGGAAGAGGTGACCTTACAATAAAATGTTATTTGAGCTTGGAAAATACCTAGACTCTTTAAGGTTTTAGTTCTTCATTAAGAAGTCTAAATATGCCATGACCCTTTCTATTTGATAAGGATAGATAAAAAGTGGATAAATAAGTTTAGAATCAAGAAATCAAGCATGAATTTAAGGAACATAATCTCTTACATAAGAGAGGTTGATATTGAAAATATTGTCATTTAATGGCCCTATCATTTTAAAACCCAATTAAATCCTTTTAATATGGAGATTATATGACTTTCTATACCTTCAAAATAGAGGTCTCTTTATCTCATTTTAAAATTACAGAGGTTAAATCTCTCTAATCTTGAAAGTACCCCCTCAAAGGTTTTAAGAAGGCCCTTCTAAATTGTAGGGGTGGTTTTCCTTTCCTCTCTATATAAACACAGGTTTCTAAATCCCTATATAAAAGAGATATGAAAGGTGTTTATAATAGCCCAATTGTTTTAGCATAGTTCTTAAAAATAGGAAGTAAGAGTAAGTTATTTTTGTTTTAATACAATATTTCTTAATCTATTGTAGTTGTTACACTAAATTACCTATCGAAGTAATGTTCTTTCACCTTGAATGATAAATTTTATAGAGAAGGATTTATTGCTTATATACTCTCATTAGTTCCATATTGACCAATATTCTTAACAATGCATTATAGATACAACCAATATACCATAGATTGGCCCAACCTAGTCCTCCCATACTAGGGTTGAATGCTCATAGTTATCCTTTCAATAGTAGTGGTAGATATGAACTAAAATTTCTTACTATATTATAAACCCAACTCACATATTGCTTTAATCAACAAAAAATTGAATCCTTAGGACCTTCTTCAATCCAAAAATGATATGAGTTGACATGACGGTGAAAATGAATCCATAAATAAGATCTCTTGGAATTCATCAGCCTATAATACTCGGTGTAGCTTTGATCTATTGAGTGATAGCCCTTTCACATGTCCCAATATATATGGACAGAATTTATCCCTATTTAACCAATTAATCTCATTATTAGATAAGCTTATACAATTACACCCATGACTTGATTGATGTTTTCTTGAACCTACCTTTCCACACCTCTCTTACTCTTTAGGAGGAATCTATCCTAGATAAATTACCCACCTTGTAGTGTCTTGCTATATTTTGATTTCTTTCTAAGTATGGTTACGCATCCATAGATGAAAGTGTGGTATTCATTTCAAGGTATCACCATATCCCACCTATATAACATAGTCGATAAAGCTTATGACTACAAAGATATAATAAAGGTGCATGTGATCTTATCATCTAGGCATTATTACTCTGCATATTCATCTAGAATTCAATTTTACTAGGTCCATGTTGGGGAAAATAAGGTAAAAATTATATCATTTGTGTAGTTTGCTACTTATGTGATAGGTATTTTTACTACCTTATAATAATTAGAGCTATTATCACTATATATTGAGGATTCCATTCAAAGAGACACTTATCCATCCAACTTCTAGCACTAGTTAGGTATTAGAATCTATATATCATGTTACCACTTGGAATATTCACATGTTTTTAATAGATAGTCACTACCCCGTGGTATGTTGCACTTTCCCATAAATAGAAAATAACCCCTTATCTTGAAGTTATGAGGTTATTTTGTTTAGTTCCTTCAACATGGTTCTCTCAAGAGCCCTAGGATACACTACTAATTCACCTATGTTAGTTTTTGGTATGGTTAACCAAGAGGCAATAAACCCTTAAATTGAAAGGTAATATGAAGGGGGACTCAAGTGATAGGGAGAGGATCAACCTCCCAATTCAATTTTTTTTCCTAGGAGTTTCAAATAAAAAAAAAATAAGCTTCTATTTCATTCAAGATACCATTTAAATAGGATGTCCATGGTTTGGTACTTGGTTTAACTTTATCACTTTTATGTATCCATTGATAAATATACCTTTTAGGATATCCTTAGGGATTGCTTCACATTGCATAATTGAATAAGTATAAAAAACCCAAAACTAAAAGATCATTAATTTTTTCACATGATTCTGATTACTCATGTTAGCATTCTCACTTTTGATATATCTAGGAGCACCAATGATCCTTTTGAGTGATACCTTATATAATTTATAGAATGTATCATTGCTAACCCTTATAAAATAAAATATCTCATCACTTTAATGTATCACCTGACCCTTGATGAATTTTGGTGCTATGGAGCTATGCTGGTGCCACCTACCAACGTGCCATGACGTAAATCTTCCACAACTACATGCATAAAACTTTGGAAGATTACATGGATGATTTGTTGGCCAAGTCTCTTTTGTGCCCAAATCATCTCGATGACTTAAGCAAGATCCTCGATCACCTCATGGAACATAGAGTCAGAATGAATCCCAAGAAGTGCGTATTTGGCGTCACATCTAGAAAACTCTTGGGTTTCATAGTCTCAAAGTGAGGTATCGAGGTGGACCCAAAGAAAGTCAAGGCAATCCTTGAAATGGTTCCCCCAACTACCATCAAGCAGCTCAAAAGTCTGCAGGGAAAGGTCGAATCGATCAAGCGCTTCATAGCGCAAATATCTGATAAGTGCCGACCCATGAACAAATTATTGCACAAGGGGGTTACATTTCACTGGGATGATGAGTGCCAGTCAGCCTTTGATGACATCAAACAATACTTGGCTTCACTGCCAGTATTGGCACCACCTAGACCAGGAGTGTCGTTCTACTTATACATCTCAACTATTGAGGTGGCACTGGGTGCCATGCTAGCCCAGAAGAATGAACTTCACAAAGAACAGACTACTTATTATCTTAGCCGCACCTTGGTCAGTTATGAACTTAACTATGCATATGTTGAGAAACCCTGCTTGGCATTGGTGTTTGCTACCAAAAAGCTATGCCACTACATGCTGAGCAAAACTACGTATGTTGTGTCTAAGGAGAATCCATTGTGATACATGATGAGTCATACTTATCATAGTAGTCACACGGCGAAATGGATCATGTTGTTGACAGAATTTGACATAGAATTTATTGGATAGAAATCTATCAAAGGACAGGTCATAGCCGATCAACTAGTAGAGGCTCCTCTCGAAGACGATCAGCCTCTAGTCATAGAACTACCCGATGATGGGGTCTTCCATGTCTCAGAATTGCCAAATTCTGATGAGCCTGAGTCACAGGCTGAAATAACCCTATTTTTTTATGGTTCTAAATGTGAGCAAGGTGGTGGTGTGGGAATAGTATTCTTCACACCACAAGGTGCTCCAATGCCCCTGTCATTTAAATTAAATTTCCCATGCACCAACAATAATGCAGAGTATGAAGCCTTGCTCATAGGTCTTCAGACAACAATCGCCATGAACATCAAATGACTAAACATCTTTGGTGATTCACTATTAATAGTCAATCAAGTCAAAGGGGTATTCCAATGCAAATGCCCAGTTATGCAGGCTTATAAAGCCTTTGTGGACAAATTTTTGGCAAAACTTGAGTGGTATGACATCGAGGCACTCCCTCAGTCATCGAATCATTTTGTGGACACAATGGCCTCCTTGGGGTCACTAATCCTGCAAGACCTTTTTGGTGATATGACAACCATTCAATTCAAAACCTTATCGCAATCCATAATGGAGCATGCAAGCTTTGACTTGACTCCAGGAATCCACATGATCCAGATTGAACCATCCTTGGATAAGTTCTCTCGAATCCATGATCATCTAAAACATGCCAACTGGGGGTCCTTGTTCTCCCCTACTCCCATTAATAGCAATACAACACTATTATTACAAGTTCTTTCCTGCTCAGTGTTTGCTAGGGATGAAATTCAAGAGGGATTGGTTGTTCATATGATCGAGGTTTCTAATCAACAAGATTGGTATTTACCCATTAGAGACTACCTCAAGATAGGTAATCTCTCGCTTGGATTGACGCATGTCGTAAAATGAGCATTCAAGCAGAAAGCGGCTAAGTATGTCTTGATAGGAGACATTTTGTATCATCGTAGCTATGAAGGGATCCTCCTTCATTGCTTGGACTAGCAAGAGTCCACTTGGGCAGTCGCCCAAGCGCATGATGGTACATGTGGTGGCCACTTTAGTGGTATGGCCATCACAAAGCGCATTCTTTGCATGGGCTATTATTGGCCATCTTTAGAGCGAGATTGTTGCGCATATGTTAGGAAGTGTGTGAAGTGTCAACATCATGCCAATTTGATGCACGTACCTTCCTAGGCCTTGTAGACAGTCCAATATTCTTGGCCATTTTTGTAGTGGGGCTTTGATCTAATTGGAAAGATCTCCCCTGCATCATCAGTCCATCACACGTTTATCATAATGGCCACAGAGTATTTTACCAAGTGGGTGGAAGTAGTTTTGCTTACCTCTACGATAGGACCCCGCATTGTGGAGTTCATTTTGCATAACATCATATTTCATTTTGGTATTCCATCCAAAATTGTCTTGGATAATGGGACGCCATTCAAGAACAAAGACGTGCATGCTTTGACCACAAAGTATAAAATTTAGCATAGTTTTTTGACACCCTATTATTCACAGGAAAATGGGAAAGCAGAAGCATCAAACATAATGCTAGTTGCCATCCTTAAAAAGACAATCATAGATAGTCATAAGGATTGGCACATTCAAATCCCACTTGTGCTATGGGCCTATCGCACTAGCATTCGGACGCCCACTGGGGCCACTTCGTTTTCGCTCATGTATGGCTCCGAGGTAGTCATGCCTCTAGAGTTGGAAATTCCTTCCCTGTGCATATCAATGCAAGAGTTCATCGATGATGATGCTACATGGCAGGCCCAGTTAGACTAGCTTACGTTGCTTGACGAATGACGCATTAATGCTCTTGAGCATTTACATATCTATCAAGAGCGACTTAAGAAAGCTTACAACATGAAAGTTCACCTAAGGGACTTTTAGGTTGGTGATTTGGTTTTGAAAGAAAACCAATAGAATTCTAGTTTGCCATCCCACCTAAGGGACAATTTCATGGCAAATTGGTTTGGTCCATATGTCATTGATAGCAAAATAGGACTCGAGACGTACCGACTAGCCTCTCTTGACAGAATCAAGGAAATAGAACCCTTGAACATTAGTCATTTGCACCCATTCCATATCTAAGAGAGCTCTATCCCAAAAATGCTCCAAGGATTCATGAAATCACTTGGTCAATCCCAAAAATGCTCCAAGGATTCATGCAATCGCTTGGTCAATCCCAAAAATGCTCCAAGGATTCATGCAATCGCTTGGTCAATCCCAAAAATGCTCCAAGGATTCATAAATCACTTGGTCAATCCCAAAAATGCTCCAAGGATTCATATAATCGCTTGGTCAACCCCAAAATGCTCCAAGGATTTCCACAATCGCTTGGTCAAAAATAAAGAAATTCAAAATCTAAAAAATCATCAAAAACAACAAAGATTTGCATCTCTTTTTTTAGGCATGCTCAAATTCATCAATAGAGAGCTCTTCTCGCATCTCATCTTCATATTCACAAAAATCATTCCATCAAAAATACAAAAATATATAGCTGCACTAAGCATCGCATCCATACATTGTATATTTGTGGTCGTACAGCTCAAAGGCACCATAGGCTGTAATTGCTCTACTAGTCCATTTGGTTCAACATTTTTCTATTTTATAAGCAGTCCAAAAAAAAAAAACAACAAAAATACATCATTTACGGATTTTTACCACACTAGAGTCCGTGGTCTTATAATGTATCAAGAGTTTTCGCCTTTCAGTCGTAACTTTTCTTTCTAGCCATGTACTATACCAAGTCAAGCAGATTTTATGAAGGTAGAGTTCTACTTGGATCACGCCTTGTTACGTAACATCCCATCACAAGCTAAAACACATAAAAATTCCCAAGTTGTGTGAACGAAAGATGACACTTGCAAAGAAATCCGGGTCACCATAAGCGAAATGGCTATCTTGCTCATCCCCCTATGTGAATGACCCAAAGAATACTAAGAGTTGGCAAAAGGACAAGCATCTTCCCTACCCAATTCCCTAAGAATCTCAAAGTTCTCAATAGTTGCAAAACATCAAAAATTTGCAAAAGTCAAAACACCAAAATTTGAGATCCTACAGTGCACACATAAAAAGGGACAAACAATAGTGATTCTCGTCACTCCATATCCAAATCATTTGCTCAAAATAAAAACAAATAAAACAAAAATAAACAGTGATCTTATCACTACAAAGGAGCAAGTATCCCAATACAATTAAAGAAAAGAAGGGAGTCAAACTTGAATTCTTGGAAATCTTAGCATTTCGACAGGTCATGAGGTAAGCCTCAGTATCGATTTGGTGGATAACCTATCGGTCACTGGTGGTAAACTTCCCGCATGACGATATATCTATCACATTAACCTATGTACAGATCAATGTTTGCATGTGGATGAGCTAGCTTATGGTATCCTAGATAGCACCACAGATTAATCTGACTAAATATAATAAAGGAATTAGTGGAGCTAATTAGGTGATCCTCAGTACAGGTTCGGTTGAGATCCCATCTGGAACTGGTATCCTAACAAATACCACATAAATGAACTCATTTGCACACACATGGATGTGAAATAACTTGGTCAAAAACAAGTTCGATTCATACCTTGTTCAAAAGTCCTGTAAGATAAAGTACAGTCATGGCTAGTGAGTTAAAACCATTTGAGTCTCAGAAAACCTTAGCTACATTTCTAAACCAAATTGCGCTACTTTTCATCCTTACAATATCATAAAAAATCACATACATACATATAAAGTCAGTTACCATAGCAATCGCCTAAAAAGAAAATAAACAAAGTCCTAAACAGTCTATGGTGCCCTAACCAAACATCACAAATCCCATTCATCCACTTCATTTTTGCATATCACATATAAATAAAAAACATTTGCATTCATCATAACATAGGCATCCATCAAAACAAATTAACATGCATACATCCATATTCATCAACCATCATGCATAAGATCAAATCATCAAAAGTGCATAAACAAAATAAAGCTGATATATATATATATATATATATCATAAAAAAAAATGCCCGCAGGCTACAAAAATGGTCCTCTAACCCCGTAATCATCTAACAAAACCCCTATCCTAAGGCATCGTCCACCATGATCACGTAGGATTGGTGTGACGGGAACTACCCCCCATGGTGTGGGTCCTATGCGACCCCTCATGGCGGCTACTGCTAGCCCCCACATCATGCCTATTGCCCCCTCCCTCATCCAGTCGCCTACGACAAGATGATGTTGACTGCTCAGTATCACTGCCCCTCATACAACACGAAGATCCACTTCCCGATGGCTCAAGTAGCCATCCACCAAGGCGGATAATCTCCCCCTCCATCTCCAGTCGATGTCGTCACTAATTTGATTCTCGTCGATCCCACTCTGCCTCTCATCGATGGTAGTAAGCTACTGCATCATCACGTTGCACCAAAACCCTATCCCACTCTTCTAACTGAACCCACAAGAGATCCCTCTCCCATAGCGCATCCCCCAGCTCCTGGTATCACCTCCGTAGCAGCTCTGCCAAATGCACATTCTCAACACGTACCCTAGACTCCATCTCCTTTGCATTCGCCTGAGGCATGGGACTCTCCAAAATAGCAGCCTGCCCTGGCTCCCACTACACCACCATGTCCTGCATCTCCGGATGATTCGGAGCTCCCAAATCCACATCCTCACCCTCCACCTCTACCATCTCTACATCCTCCAAAGGAACTCCCCAATCATCCCTTGGTGCCTCAGCACCCTCCCTACCCATAGCTGTCACCTCTATGCCTCCCAGTGGCCCCTCTCCCTGCCACTACCGTAGTACCCACCACAAGTCATACTCAGTGGTAGTCTCGATGTCATCCATGTCCAGGACGTCGATCACCACGTCTGAATCCTCACCCAATGGCGTGATGACCGATCGGTCTAGAGTCCTCTCATCCCCATGGCATCGATAGACTATGGGCTCACCAGACAACTCCTGGTGCACCCCAAACTGTCATGTAACCAGGCTAAATGAGAAGAACTCATGCTCGGTCCTGTGCTTCCCAATCAACCACTGCTCTCTACATACCTGTCGAAGCCACTCTCCAGCATTTTGCCAGGCTGGACAGTCCCAATAAGGGCACCAAACCACCTCCCTTGGAGTGAGTCGAGAGAAGGTATCGGCATAGTGCCCTATGACACCTGCCCATCGTCGACTCTATCCCTCCTCTTCGGACTGCCACCATAGAACTGCATACCCTATCTCTTTATCCTCCATCGTCACTCGAGTCATCCATGGTAACCCGGTTGGCCTCTCAACTGCTATGTGCTGCCAACCCCAGCACTACAACAGATAGCTACAGCTGATCCCCTTCTGCTACCGATAGCAGACCTCATACAACTCCCCATAGAGCTGTGCCAACAATGTCTGTCCCCATCTTAGGATAAGCGGTGCCTCTATCGGGCACTCTACCAACTGCCACACCAAATCCAATAGGTTCCAAGGGAACCTCGCACTTGATGAATCAGGTAATAGCATGTTGGACATGAGGCCCATAAGGAATGCGTGCCTCACACCCAACACCCTCCTCTCCAACCACCATCGACTCAAAATCTCACCAATCTGGCAGTCGCCCTCTACCCTCTCTAGTGGATCCTCCACACCCAGCTCCTCCCCATGCCTGAAGCATCTCGTCAGTACAGATATCTGCTAATCACGTGACGATGTCCTAATGGGCATTCCATCTATCAAAATCCGTAGAAGCCGATAGATATCCTCCAAAGTCACAGTCATCTCCCTTATTGAGAGATGAAAAGTGTTGGTCCACGGATCCC
Organism: Wollemia nobilis; assembly: GCA_028583015.1. Classification (NCBI taxonomy): domain Eukaryota; kingdom Viridiplantae; phylum Streptophyta; class Pinopsida; order Araucariales; family Araucariaceae; genus Wollemia; species Wollemia nobilis. The sequence continues at coordinate 1,254,474 of JAQPPZ010000078.1, read as the reverse complement.
AGAGATTGATCAAGGCCATCAAATAGGCCTGATCCACGACCAAAGGCTCCACTCGAGCCACCTGCTTGAGCCCAAAGGCATCAAGCCACTCCTAGTCAGCCTCAGTTAGCGCCCCTCATGCCTCAGTAAAAGTAGTGGGTACACAGTACTGGCTCCTAACAACCTGAAAAAGAAAAATAACTCAAAAAAATTAAAATCATGAAAAAAGAATGGTACAGCAAAAAACAAACACAAAAATTCCAACAAAAATTAAATTTTTCAGTTCTACGGTTTTTAATCCTAACTGATTAATTTAAACACAAAAATCCAAAATTAAAAAATGTTTCAGTTCTTGTGTTCCTAATCCTAACTGATAAATTTCAAAAAAAAAAAAATGAAACAATACAAAAAGCATCGCTATCCTACTCCCTAAGAAGGCTATCTTATCCGGACCGCTCCACGGGAAGACGGATCTTTGCCAATTTCAGCCCCAAAAAGCATCGCAAAAAGGGTTAAAACCCACCAAAAATAGGTCTAAATGTCAAAAAAATTGCACATGCTTAATGCTAAATCTCCGAAGGCACCTTTGCACAAGTCATCTTGGGTCAAGCGACTCATCGCTTTTCTCACGAAGGTCATTCCCTCATTGATTCGTCGCTTGAGGGGGTAGTCACACTTAGTCACCAATCAACAAGCACACACCCATTTAAGGAAAATGACATGCATTCAAAGAATCATTGACAAAGACAATTACGTTCCTGCTTGGGGTAGTAAACAACCAATAATAACAAATTGATCAAACACTTGGCATTCTCGAAGCATGAACACAAGGTTCCCCTATGGAAAAAAGGTTGCGCCCTTTGCCTATTCATGACTGATCAATGTCCAAGCTCAAGTCACACCTCACCAAAATAGGTTAATTCTTGAAATCAAATTCCTTAGCTCGTCAGAAGCAAGGATTCAAGAATGCATACCCTTTCCATACTTGGGGCATCAAAAGTTGGTTAGGTTACCAAGAAACCCTAATAATTAGTGCTTTGGTTATCTATTTTTGCTCGACGCTATGCCATGCACAACGCATCCAAAAAAGGGGCATCTGTAGTCACCAAAACAACACCAATCCGATTATGTGACTATAAACACTGATCGCTTTGACACACACAGCCCCCAGGGCAGCCCTTAGAGGTTAAACAGTGGTCCTAACCACTTTTGTAGCAATTTTGTAAGGTCAGAAGGCAATTTAGCACATCCAGGCACTTTGCTTAGAATCCGTCCCGCCCAGGGACGAATTCAAATTGGGATCCGTCTCACCCAGGGACGAATTATGAATTCATCCTGAGTCGGGACGAATTCCAGGTTCAACAGGCAAAAAGAAAAATGGCACCAAGTTGCAGCCAAAGATAGTCAATTATTGCCTCCTGCCTTGCATGCACGTGTAGGTGGGCAGAGTAGGCGTTAGAGGACTGTCACAAGGGCAGTCATGGAAGCCCAAGTCATGGAGGACTTTCCTCCCTCATGGGAAGGCATGACCGCTACATGGTGCTCCTGCATGCCCCTCCAAAGAGACCCCCGAGGGCTATAAAATGGTGGACTTTCCCACCCAAAGAAGACAAGTTGGAGGCATTTTCAAGCAACAAAGTGTTGCCAAATTGAACACCCCATTGCATCCTTTTTTGATTCATCTCTTCCACATCCTTGATCTCTTTCGCAAGAGAGGTCATTGGGTGGCTATTGGAAGTGTGAATCCAGACTCAAAAACTCGACATTCGACCACAATAATCTACCAATTTGCCGACAACCCATCACAAGAGATTTTGGGCCCATCCCAAGTGGATTGGTGCTGAAATCAAGTTTTAACGGTGGGTGGCCCGCTTGGGCGCCTTGCACTTTCTAAGTTTTATTTTAACTTGTTATTTTATTATTCGTTTAGATTCAACTCCATTCTATGCTGTTTAGATAGTTTATAATATCAATTTTATAAGATTTTGATCAAATATCATCACGTTTGTTGCTTTTGTTGTCCCACTAACTTGCAGATAGCGACGTCAAATTCTCGTTGATGGAGGTTAAATTGCGATAATCCGACAACATCTAATACTCATGAGAAATAATGTGAATCACAGGATGACAAAGTTTTGGCAATCCATGCCTCTATAGGCTTCCTCCCATGAGATGCGATGGTGCTGAGAAACTCTTTTACTGTCGCGGTAGAGATAGCCGAAATATTTTAGGTAATATATGAAATAACATTATCAAATGGAGTATTTCAATTAAGGGTTTTATCTTTCGTTCCAATTCTATCTGAATCGACGTAATTTAGGATACTTGCACCTTCAGAGGGTCATCAACGCAGTGGTAACATGTCCACAGATTCCTACGATTATAGATGTTGCAGTGGAAGGAGTTGTGGCGAGACGAGCCCTGGTCCTTATTGTGGAGGAGAAAATCGTTAGTTGTATCATGTATGTGTAGATTTATTAAAGAGAACACGACATACAAGGTAAATCTTGTGCAACCATAGACTAACGTCTTTTGTATTAAAAAAAAGATAAAACAAAAGAAACGAAAAAAAACATAGACTAACTTCTTATGCATCGTAATCAACAAAATTGAATATAAAATCTATTGCCAAAGTTTCAGTGAAATGCAATCCTAGTGTATTTATGCCACAAGTTCCTTTTTAAAATTTGCATTCACCTTCTGCTTTGATTTTAAAAAAACTGCTTTATGAAATTTTCATTATTTTAAAATTTAGTGTATTTGATATTTTCCTGTAAATTCAAGTAAATAGTTGAAATCTTAACACACAATTATGTCGCCTTATGAATTACAACATTTCAAATAGGAAGTATACTATGTAAATAAACAAATAAATAAATAATTCTTGCTATTTAGATTGAGAGACAATCTTCAAGCTTGTTGTATGTCTGCTGTAATGTTTGTGATTCTTTTACGAAGGAAGTGGAGGATGATTATGAAGTAAAAAGGCAAGACTACAAGAATTTTTTTTTAGAAAATGTGTTTGTTTTAAATATTTTGTAAACCTTCTTAATGACATTCCCGCTTAATGACATTACCAATAAAAAAGGCAGCAAGTTTAAACGCAAGTTTATAATAAATTATAGAAAACAACGAATTATAGATAAAAGGTAAATCTTCTTTGTAATTCCCATATTGTTTGCTTGATGTTGTTTCATGGTCATAACTTTCCACTTATATAACTTTTGTAATAAACATTAACTAATTTTTAATTTAAATTTTTGAACTTGTCAACTTTTATTAATATTATAATTTTGTTTTAATTTTTACTTATAAATATTATTAATAAACAAATGGATAATAAATTTTCGATTAGATTTAAATGATACTAAATAAATAAGAATAAAATTAGTAATAAGAGTAGATAAATTTAAAAAAGGTAGACAAAGAAAACCTAGGTTGTTTATTAAATCTTATGTATTAGAAAGCTAAACTTTGTTTATATTTCAAAATGCTTCTCTATTTTATTATTAGGTGACTCAAGACCGTAAGTCATATATTTTATATATGAACCAATTTTTATTTTTATTTATTTTTTTAATATAAGTGAGTTGGTTACTGTTATATTATTTTAGTAATTTTAAAAGTAGGATTCAAATTATAGGGTTGCTCTTAATAAGTCTATTCCATCTCGTTGACAAGGTTTGAGAGGGGTATCACCTACCTTTACAAATTTGACACGCCAAAGTTTGAACCGAGATCTCTTTGTAATAAATTCTTAATTAGACAAACACTTACCAATCCACCTAACCCTTAAAAATAAATATAAAAAATAATTATATTTAAATATTTTGAATGTAAAAGCTTAACTTTTAATTAATTTAAAAATACAAATCTTTACAATAAAAAAAGGTGGATAGGCGCATCCTAATATATAGTCATACTAACACTAACTCAGGTTAGGCAACATTACTCAAAACAATGGGTTGTCACCAACCACAACACCAAAAAACATGCATTAAATCATGTCAATTATAAAAATATACTCATGAGATGAATGTTACATTAACTTGTGAAATGAAATATAAATATTAACTTTTAAATATTGTTATTACTTGAGACTATATACTCCACTTTGAAAGGTTATAAATTATTTAACATTTTAAATCTATGGTATTTTTTTATTGTTTTTATTTTCAAGCATTTTAAACTAATTTTATGAGTTTTCATGAGATGCCACTTTATTAATATCATTAGCATTTGCCTATCGAGATAGAAAATGAACTTAAGAAATAAAAATCTGTAATATTTCTTACCCTTTAAAATGTGCAAGATTTAAATAAAATAATGTCTAACTCACATTACACATTTACTTTATTCAAAATAAAATAAACATAGAACTATATCAAAGATATTTATATTTATCTTAGATAGTGAATATTTATATAATTCATATTAAGAATAAAAACTTAAGAAATAATCTATATTATATATTGCTACTTAGCAAAATAATTTTCTACTAATATTAACTGATGAGGAATATAGGAAAGAGCTAGATTTATTATAAAAAAATAAATGAAAATAGGTAAGTAACAATCATATATATATTTTTTAAAGCAAAAAATTCCTTGTGAAGCCGCCTTGGTCTGAGAGACCACGAACAGGGGATTCTATACCATCAAAGTCACTTAAGGGTCCCACTCGATTCTGCTCGCATCAATATTATCAATTGGATTTTAGATACCCAATTCAACTTTTTGGTAGGGTGGAGATTTGAACTTGGGACCTACCTTGGAGGATTACCCTCTCCTCTCCAACTCACCTACAACACCTGGGTAAGTAACAATCATATTGAAAATTATTAAAAACTACTATTTTAAATTCAATAAAAAAAATCAATGTATGTTTCCTTAATCTTGATATAAAGAAACTAAAAGGTATTAAGGAAAGAAAAAATATAAAATATTGCCAATCTTAGGCTAATCGTGACTTTATTAATTCCAAATGAAACGAAGAATAATAAATCAAAATATTATGCTTATAAGCAAAAAGCGACATAGATAGTGGGTAATGTTAAGTCATTGATAAAGTTATCTAAGCAAACAAAAATAAGCCAAACTTACTAAGTGATTCCCATAAAAAAAAAAATAATAATTTGAAGTTGAAATGCTTCAATAGATGTATGGAATAATGTCATAAACTGGTCTGATCCAAGTGAAGAAATTTCTAAAACAAATAGAAGGATTCCATGTCTTGAAAAGCACTACAACAATAAAACTAGCATGTGGCTAATAGCTGAAAGTGGTGTCATATAGAAAGGAATAAAACCTATGGAATTTTAGATACTAAAACATGCTTACAATATCATAAGAAATGGTGAAATCATTAATCAAATTTAGTTATAATATATTTAAAGTTGGTATCATTTAATCATATAATAGATGGAAATTATTAAACCACATGAGCAAATTAATGATAAATAAGATGAATATAGAGGGAGAGAAACCCCATTATCTATTTTTGTATATTGAATTAGATAGAGTGACTCAATTCAGTAGGCTCTAAAGATAGTATCATAGATAGAGAAAATACCCCTTAGTTTAGTGAGTGAAATATCATAGATAAACAAACCTATAAAATACCACCTCTCCTAATATATATTCTTCAAAGTAATTTTAGGTTCGTTTTAAAATAGAGAAATGGTTCCCCTTTGTTTAAAAAGTACCTTCTTAAAACAAGGATCCCCTCTAAACATGAGGGACAATATTTTATTTTAAAGTAAAGCCCTAGTATTAATATTAAATATGGCAAGGGAATATATTTCGATGAAAGGTAAAATTCTTCCTAAACTCTCTTTAAACCATCTCCTTAAACTAAATATAAACAACTAAGGAAGTTGGATCCTCTTATTTCCCTTAGTCCTATTGAGAAGATAGTCATAATATATTTTTAGTAGAAAAGTGTTTATGGATGAGTGAGCTTTTAAGATAGTTGGAAAAATTCGTTATTATCTCCATCGAATGGAAAACCTAGCTTACCTTTATATATATATATATATATATATATATATATATATATATATATATATATATATATATATATATATATATATATATATATATATATATATATTTGTATATGAAAGCTTAAAACATCCCCATTAAAAGATAAAAAATATATCCTCTCTATTTAAAAAAAAATGTTAAAAAAGAGTCCCCTCTATTTTAAAGCAATGACCTGTATGAATCAGATATTAAATCTACTGAACCTACTGAAGGACAAGGGCCCAAGATATGGCATTGTACTAGGTCAAGTGCTCTCTTCCACCCAAGGAAATTGAGAAGACTTAAGGTCTAGTGATTCACATGTTAATTTAAAGGGATCTCTAATCTTCCTTCATACACTCAACTCAATCTTTAGCTCAATAAATATTTCTCTAAGTCTTCCTATAGGTCTAGAAGAAGAAATAAGGCTCACAACTTGCAACTCAACTCATATTAGAAATATGGGGTAGGTGATGTTGGATGGTCCAAATACTTTTTGGAGGAGAGAGGGTATCATCCTCTCTATTTTAAAAGGAGAACTTTTATTTATTTTTAATCTCATCCCCTCTATTTTATTTTAAAAAGAGAACCCTCTTTTTCCTTTAAAATAGAGGGGGAGGGGAGAATACCTTTTAAAATATAGAGAGAATGTCCAACCACTTTGTAGGTAGTGGATAAATTGCTATAAATTTTATGAGCACTTAATTAAATTATACTAAATCACTCTTTTAATTTTATTTTTTGGGCAAAATGTCCATTTTAAAATAGATATGATGGTCCCATTATTTAAAATATAGAGGAGAGGTATTTTAAAAGTTTAGCTTTAAATGTAAAGCATTGTAGCTCTTTCAAAGAGCTCTCTCCTTTTAAAAGTTATGAGGTTGAGCTAAATGTGTTCTCTTATATATGTTTAAATAAGAGAACATATTTATTCTTTAAGGTAAAGTGCTTGCTCTCTCCCATCCTATTTATAATAGAGATCATCCCATTTGCCATTTTATGTGAGGTTTATTTAAATAGGAGCAAATTACATATGCTAATAAATTTTTGAGAAGGAGATTCTAGAATCATCCCCTCTTTTAAAGTTTAGGTACGAATAATCCCCTTTTAAAATAGAGCAAGAAAAATTAGAAATTACTCAAAACATTAGAACACATCCATCCTCATTTTAAATTGTGGGGTGAGGAGAGGTAAAGTTTGTGTATGGAAGCTCTTGCCACATAAAAGAGGATTTGTTTTCATAGGAATATACTAAACCCTTAACCCTTAGAAATCAGTGGCCCATGCTAGTAGATCAATTTAAGGCATAAAGATAGGCTAATCCATATATATGATGTGATAGGTTGGGTCATAAGTTTCTATGTCACTATATAAGGATGTTTGACCTATAATACAAATATATTCTCTATATATTAGTTTGGTGTATGGTTATCCATAGATGGAGTCTATATGGGTATCACTTGAAAAGCTTAGGTTCATTTAATAATTTTTTACTAAAGATTCGTTATGACCCTTTAAAATTTCTAATATATTTATCTAGTTCATAGAAAGGCATGTGTCCAATGGGCTAACTAGTTTCACTCTTCAGATTTAGATATGATTCTTTTGCTATGGTGTGAACCTTCCCTTCCTTTTCCTCACCCTAAAAAAAGTCACAAGTGGATATTTAAGAGTTTCAAGCCCAAAATTTTTAGACCCAACATCTGTGTCATGGGATTTTAATTTATAAGAGACCCCTCCTATAATCTTAATATCTAGTTAATGCTAGCTTAATACACCATTCCCTTAGGTACCTACAATTGATATCTGATTGATGTTAGGATTTATTCTATAAGGGAATGAATTTCTTGCTCTCTTTCCTCATTTTAAATTTATATCCTCCTCTCAATCCTCAAAATAAAGAAGATATCTTTGGACATCAAAGTAATTTCATGAACCTAGCTATGGAATGGGAAAGGAAACCATATGATTCATAGTTGAAAGTTTTGTTACTAGGTAGACAATCCCAGTAGATTCCCTTTAAGATAGAGAGATTCAAGTTGGGTTATGTTTATAATTCCATTGAATATAAATCAATTGATACCTTGAAATAAGAGTAATCATATTCTATTCAATGACGAGGGATATATAGCCTCTTTTGGTACATTTCTATTAAAGAATTTGGAAAACGGTTTCTAGGCTATCCTTATTACCATAATTGGACACAAATGATTACTTGTTATTCTAAAATAAGGTTAAGGTTCAATGGATTTTCTTGGACTATACTACTTCATGGTTATGCTCATCCCAACATATAGGGTTGTTAGACATTTTATATTTACCTTAAAATTCCTACTTTTATTGTACATATTTTAAATTTTTGGGGAGGGGATTAGAAATATTATCCCTACAACCTTATAAATTATTAAATTAAAGGCCTCTTTATATTTATTTGAGAACTTTTTTCCTATTGATAGAGAAAATCATAGAAACTCTCCTCTCTCCTCCCCTCCATTTTGAATGTCTCATTTTAAAAGAGCTCTTGAAAATATCCGCTCTCTTCTTTTTAAAGCCGCTTTTTAGTATATGTTTTAAATATTTGGGGAGGGTAGGGAAAATTTTAAAATTATGAGCCCCTCTCTCACTCTCCTTTTTAAAACCTCATTTCATAGGCTCTTTTAAATGGAGATGGAGAGATTTATAGGGCCCTTTAAATTAAAATCCTTGGGAGATCCCAAAATACTATAAAAATAGCTAATGCTACTCTAGCATCATAACATCATATTGAAAAGATTAAAAGGAAGTGTATATCTCTTTAGCTCTCATAACTCTTTTATAGCACCATAGAATAAAGATAGAGCAACACAATGGAAATGACATGGAGGTGGTTTTTAAGAAAGTAATATTTTTTTTTTTTTTTTTTTTGGTGGTGGCCACAAGGGGTAAACAGACTATGACCACGAGGGAACCATTACATAACATATCCGCAACATGTGAGGCGAGATATTTGAACCTGGGCCTCTCAGCAACTAGAGAGGTTTAACTACCCACTTACTCTCCAACTCCTCTACATGAGCAGATTTTAAGAAAGTAATATTATTTTTGGGTAAAGCTCTTAAATTAAATCTAGGATGGGATTACTAGATGTTAGATCTAAGGTTCTTAATGAAAATAGAATAATATTTAAAGGGTCTTTCTTAAGTTAAAAGTGTCGATGAATCGAGGAACGAAATACTTTATAACTTATATAAAGCACCCCTTTAAAATAAAATAAAATAAAAATTTTCTTAAAATCGATAGTTGATATTCAAGAATCATTAAGAGGTTGATAATCACAATGAACATTTAAAAGTGATATACATATCGATACAAGGGTTTGACGATTGCATTCTCAGGTTCCATAACAATCTTTCTTTCCTCTCTCTATTTGTGAAGGGGTATTTTAATCTTGGTTTAATAGTCAATATGATGCTAGGTGATCCTCTATATAGATATAAATATAGATATAGATATAGATATATAATACAAATAAATACATGGAATGGGGATCATTGTTCAAACTGGTCTTTCTCCTCCCTTTTAATACAATAATCCTCATCTATAAAATTATTTCAATTCATGATTCTTTCATTTGAGGTTCATTTTATGGCCATGTAAATTATGTTAAAAACTAATCCACTTTGAATAAACTACATTGAACTCAAAATGATCCCTATTTCCTATAGCAACCTTATCTTGTTGTTTTAAAGAGCTTTAGAATATTTATTGATAGGAACTAGATCTTAAGCAAATAGTGGATTGGAGCTTATACACTTATATACTTCCATTTTGAGGATTGGTAGATCTCTTTTATAAGCAGCAAATATTCTTAGCTTACTATTTCTAGATAAAAATAGTGCTTTTATAACTAGAAAAACATCTCTATTTTAAAATAAAGGAGTCTATATTTAGAAGGAACTTGTTCCCTCTATTTTTATTAGAATGGTCCTTGATATGGCTCATCTATATGAGCTAATAGAGAGGAAATGAGATTTGTGGGATTGTATATTAATAAGAAAAATATCTTTCATAACTCAATATATTTTATAGGGTTGCATCATATCTTAACTATCCATATTCTATTGACCTAAAAGGAGAGTAGATATGTGTTACCCATCAACCTAGTTCACTTTAGCTAGTAATTATATGAAAGGAGAGTGAACAAATATTGTTCATTAACCTCATAAATTATATTTAGCCTTATGTTTATTGGGTTGTGAACATGAGAGATTGATCAAGCCACAAAATCCTTCTACTTTATTCTCCCTATAGATAGTGATTTAACCAAGGGAAGCAAGGTTATGGAACAAAGTGAATCCTAATCATTAATGTTTAAAAGGATTGACCATTCTATAAAGACCAAATAGAATCTGAACCTATGACCACTTAAAGAGATATACATTGGTCGTCAGTTGTAAAATTTATTTATGCATGCAAATTCTACTTTTATAATTAAATGAGGCCATTGCTAGTGCACAACAATCTACTAGTTTTTCCTTATTATAATGAGAGAGTTACTCATGTTTTTTTTAAAAGGGCATATTTTTAAATCCCTACTCAAGTAAAAAGTGCATATATTTAAGCTCATTTAGGAGCTTTTGAACCTCTTTTTAAAATAAATTATGGATATGGAGACAGGGCTATTCATAAGGGGTCAACCCCTAAATCTATTTATAAAATCAAGGCGAATTGTCTTGGAATTTCGACGATATTTGTAGAAGTATACATGGAAAATTGAATTTATTTGTTTCCAAAAATTTTCAAACCATGCCGATTTTCATTAATTTGTTTGCAAAAATTTTCAAACCATGGCAAATTTTTCTATGTTGGGGAATATGAATAGTGGTTTGTAAAATCTAAAAAATGTATGTGATACTTAAAAGTTTTAGATCGATATGAAATTCTTTAGGTCGACATGATGACTGATAGCATGATGATCGGTTGTAGTAATGTGGATCAAATGTAGGCATGTCGATCAAATATAGGAATGTCGATCAGATGCAGGCATGATAATGAATTGTAGGCATGATGATTGGTTGTAGGCATGATGATCGATTGTAGGCATACCGATCAGTTGTAGGTATGCCAATCGATTGTAGGTATGTTGATCGACTGGAGGCATACCCATCGGCTATAGGCATGATAATCACCTATAGAAATTTTTATTAGCTATAGGCATGATGATCAATTACTGTCATGATGAGCGGTTGTAGGTATGATGATTGACTACAAGTATGATGATCGACTGTAAGAATGTCGATCGGCTTAAACATGTTGATCGACTGAATGCATGATGATCAACTTCAAGCATGACAATCGATTATAGGTATGAAGATTGGCTACAGGCATGATGATCAGTTGTAAGAATATCGATCGGCTTAGGAATGTCGATCGGTTGCAGGCATGATGATCGACTACAAGCATGATGATAGGTTGTAGGCATGTCAATCGATTGTAGGTATGATGATCAACTATAGGTATACTGATCAGCTATAAGCATGATGAGCGGTTGTAGGTATGGTAATTGAATTATATCTATAGACACAGATCTCTAATTGATTAGATTATATTGATAGATACAACTCTACAATCAATTAGCTTATATCGACAGACATGGCTCTATAACTGATCAAATTATATCGATAGACACAGCTCTGCAACTGATCGAATTATGCTGATAGACATGGATCTACAATCGATCGTATTATGCTAATAAAAATGTCTCTACAACCGATCAACTTATATCGATAGACATGGATCTACAACTAATCATCTTGCATCGATGGATACTCCTCTGTAATCGATCGGTTTATTTCGATAGTCACTTCTTTGTAACCTTCTCAAGTTTTTCATTTTTTTAGAGCTATTTTCAAGTTAGATTATTTTCGATGTATTTTTATCAATACCCAGTACAGTATATATACGCGTAGCATATGAGACGATTTGGGTGGGAAAAATAAAATCATTTATAATTTGAAGGTGATTTGGGTGGGAAATATAAAATCATTTATAATTTGAAGGCAAATTGGGAGGGAAAATCAAAATCATATGTAATTTTAGGTTGGCAAATTAAAATAAAGTTAGGTTCATGATTATCAACGGTGGGCAAATTTACCCCAAAAAAACTTCCACCCCATAAATTTCAGACGAATGGCCCCTAGTGAAAGGATCTAAAATTAGCCTTTTTAAAATTTTAAAAATCCTAAATAGATACAATTTATGATATTTCATGCTTATGCATAACTCTGGATGGAGATAACAATAATGAAGATCTTAAACACAAGAAAATGAAGGTTGATGATCCATTGGTCCAAACAAAAAGGCTATGTCTAGGGCTTTAAAATTTGAAGGATTCTAAGAACTTAGAAATAATTTAAGTGGCCTAAAGTCGAATATATCTGATGAAGAAGAGGATGCATTAGATAAAAATAAGATAGGTGATATTCAATATGAGGTGTAGATAGTTATGGAAAGGGATATAGCCTATGAATAGGAGGATGCCTATTTAATTTAAGAGGTCATTTATAAGAAAAATGTTGTAGCCCATCTCCCTATAGATGTTTCTAAAATATTAGACTCAATTAAGGCTAAGGAGCTAGATGATAAAATAGAAAAACCAAGGAAGTATGATTTAAAAGGTAAATGTTCTAGTAGATACTTTTAGATTATGTTAGTATATAGAGATGAAATACTCGTGCTATATATGATTTGAATTGATGACATCTTATTTTGGAGACCAATGTTCTACTAAACTAAACTATAAGTTATTTTTTTGGAATCTATAATAGTAATAAGGGAAAAGAGTAACAACAGGGCCTTCTCTCTATTTTACAAGGGCCCTCCCTCACCTATTTTTTCAAATGGAAAAGGGACCTATATATCCCTTTGACATCGAGGAAACATAGACATGACATAGACAAAATAGGAATTTGAGGCTTCTCTATTTTAAAAAGAATTTTTAAAATTAAATCTCTCTATCTCGTGTAAAAAGAAGAGATTTCATTTTAAAATATTGATCTCCTCTCTATATAAATGAAGCCAAATCCAACCGAACCTTAAGGTTTCAAAATCTTATTGAGTGAACCAAAATTACCTAAAATTTTATAAATGATCTATCTATTTTAATGATTTCCTAGAGATCCTAGAGAGTTGAATGAAAATTAGTAAGGGGAAGGGGTCTCCTTTTTTGCCCTAGATGAATAGCCAAAACTTTAAAATATTGGATTATTTTATCCCCTTATTTACATAAAGAAGAGTGGAGAGATATTTTTATCATAGAATAGTGTTGATCAATTCATTATACTTCAGGAATAAGCCATCTCATATTTATTTTAAAAGATCCTTTTGAACTCTCTATCCATATTATTAAGCCCTAATCAACTCTCCTTTAAGTAGTTGTCTTTCCCTTCCCTTGGCTCCATCCTATACCTTTAAATTATTTTTATGGAATCTTAAGGTCCCCCGCTCACCATTTATTTTAAAAGGTATTTATGCTCATCGAATGCTTTAAAAATTAAATGCCTCCCTCTATATTTTTAAATGGTCCTGTAACCTTTAAATAGAGAGGAAAGGATGGCTCTATTTAGGTTTGTTTCAAGTGAGTAATCTTTTATTTGAATTGATTTAAAGGCTCTCTAATCTTAAAATTCCTCTTCCCCATACCCACCATTTAAATGGAAAGGATAAAAGGGTTTTAAGTGTCTTTTACATAGATAGCTCTTTATCTATAGCCAAAAGCCCTCTATTTAAAATGGTTGGGATTAAATTAGTATGGTAGGGGTGGGTTTAGGGATATTTAAAATATATAGGAGTTACAAAACCTTTTTTTTAATCCATATTAGAAGGATTGTTAGCTTTTGACGCTATAAAATTGAAGGAAATATAATAGAAAATAATGAAAAAACTAGCTAATGATATGACTATGATAATGGAAATGTAATCAACAATTAAAAATCATATAAATATTCTATTTGCACTCATAAAAATGTCATTAATAATTCTCATGAAAATAGTACAATGCTTTTGAGTGACTAGTAAGTGACCTTTAACTCAAGGCTACATCATGTCTAAAATAGATTTTCTACAATGAATCTTGGATAGCTATGACTCTTGGCCTTCCATATTCCCATGAATCTTCATATTCCTATATATTTATGCATAATATACATGTAAGAACATGCATACCTAACTAGGACACTTGTTCTTCCTATTCTAAAGGACTCAAGTACATGTGGACAACATGCACATTCTTGTGTATTTATTCCATTGCATAAAGTAATAACTAATAAATACATGTGTAAAATGATGTAATATTATCCAACACCCATTATATTACATTATTTGAGATGTTATCATATTTTTTTAATAAAAGGATAAAATTTTATTGATAAAAGTATGGATTACAAAGTACAACTGAGCTTCCAACCAGGACTCGAATAAAAAATAAAACAGGCTCAAAGCACTAGAATATATTGAAACCCGAATAAGACAAAAAGAACAGACCACATTAAGTCCAAACATCCTTGTGGATCAAATCCCAAATATTTTGAGAGTCCCTAGATGGGAGACTCTCCTAGTTATCGATAAACCAAGGATCCAACAACTCAGAAGCCTTTTTGGCCAAGTAATCAACAACCCCTGAGATGTTCTTCTCTTGATCAACATAATTGATCTCTAAATATTTGGAACTTCTTTTGGCCCAGTAATTTTGTGAATATATATACACTTTGCTATTCTATAGGTACATACTTTAAACTAATATGTCTTCTAAAAATGATCTCTAATGAAGTGGCATTGAGGATCAATGTATTTTGTTCACTCATGTATAATTGGATTTTTGATCAAATTAAGTACTCCTTTATTATCATAATGTATTAGTGTTGAAGTCATGTTTATCCCCATATTAGATAGAGTATATTGGAACCATAAATCTTCACAAAATGTGTCTTTAGCTGCACGATATTCTACTTTAGTGGAAGACTATGCTACTAAATGTTGTTTATTACTATACCATAAAATTGGTCCTGATCCCAGGTAGAAGACATAACCAAAGGTGGATTTTCTATCATTGATGGACAGTGCATAATTTAAATTTATGTACCCTTGTAGATCAAATTATTTATCATGATTTGTATAAGTTAGCCCGTAATCTATAGTTTGTTTGACATAATGTAGTATCCTTTTTATATCCTTCCAATAACTCTCTTTGGGTTCTTGCATAAATATTACAAGATAATTCATTGTAAATACTAGATCTGGTTGAGTATTTGTTAAATATAATAGGTTTCCAATCAAATAATAATTATTTGTAGCTAAATATAGGAGAGAACCATCAATCTTGGTTAGTTGTAGTCCTTGTTCCATTGGTGTATCCTTAGATTTGCAATCCTTCATTTTGTACATTTCAAGTATATTTTTCGTCTACTTTGTCTATGTGATTTTAATTTAATATTTGTTTTTATGTATCTCCAAAGAAAGGTAGTAACTCATAATTCCTAGATCAGTTATTTCAAAATCCTTTTCAAGGTCTCTCTTTATTCCACTTATAAATTATTTAGAGCTTCCTATAAGTACTATATTATCAACATATAGTATGACAATTATTATACCATTCCCTATATTTTTTGTATACAATATTGTATATGATGTGCTTCTATTTAAAGTGTGTTGTAGTAGAAGACTATTAATATTTATATTCCATGCTTTTGGAGCTTGCTTCAGACCATAAAGTGACTTATTCAATTTGCAAACCATGTGTTCTTGGCCTTTGACAATAAATCATTTTGGTTGAGACATGAAGACTTCCTCTTCTAGATAACCATTAAGAAAGGCACTTTTGGTATCCATATGATGTAGTTGCTAACCATGATGAGTTGCTAATGCACATAATACTCTGATAGTAGTCATCCTAGATGTTGGTGCAAATGGTTCTTCAAAATCAATTCTTTATGTTTGAGAGTATCATTTTGCCACTATATGAGATTTGTATTTGTCTAAACTACCATAAGTTTTATGATTACTCTTGTAAACCCATTTACAACCTACTACTTTATTTCCTTTAGGTAAATCTACCAAATCCCATGTCTTATTATTCTATAATGATGAATATTATTATTCCATAGCTATTTTCCACTATGATTATTTTAGTGCTTGATGATTTGTTGTTGGTTTTTCCATAACACTTAGTAGCCCTCTATTCATTATTATTTGAATATGATTTAGAGGTTTTGTAGTAGTGATATATGGTACATATTCCAAATTTGCTTCTCTAAGTGTATCTCTAATCCATATAGGTTCCTTATTTGGAATAATTGTACCAGTATTTGTATGATCTGCCTCTAATTATGACTCCTTATAGACCTTGTATCTATTTATTTTATAGAATATATATCTATCCCTATCTAAGATTCTGATTCTATTTATTTTGTGAATTCTAGAAGAATTTTTGAGTTACTTGTTTCTTCTTCTTTGGTGTCATATTTGAATCCTTCATAAAATACTACATCCCTACTTATGTACACTTTCTTTGTTTGTGGATCCAATATTCTATATCCTATCAATTCATCATCATGACCAACAAATATACCTACCATACTATTCTCATCTAAATTTTAAATATGCATGTATGCTTTGCATCCAAAAATTCTTACCCTTGCAATGTTTTATTTCTTCCCCGACCATGATTCTTCAAGAGTAATATTTTTAACTATTCTTATGGGTAACCTTTTTTGTAAATATATTAATTTTAATTGCTTCTGCCTAGTATTTATTATCTGTGTGCTTATTTAATAATACATCTTACCATTTCCATTATGGATTTTTTCCATTATACAATATCATTTTATTGTGGTGAATATATTATAGTATGTTGTCTCTTGATTCCATTTTATTTGAGAAATAGATTAAAATATTTTGAAGTTAATTCACATTCCCTGTCTGATATATGAAACCTAATGGCATTTCCATATTCTTTCTCTACTTGCAGTTTGAATTTCTTGAAGAAACTGAAGGCTTATGACTTGTATTTCATGAAATATACCCACATTTGCCTTGTATGATCATGAACACATAGCTGAAAATATTTATGCCCTCCAATACTTGTAATATTCATTAGGCCAAATAAATATATATTAATTCTAGTGCTTGTTGGTATCTATGTTAATGAGTTTCAAAGGGCGCTATGTATTGTTTTCCTGCTAAACATTCTAGAAAAATAGTAGATTCCAAAGAGATATTAGGTATTCCTTTAACCATTTTATATTTGACCATTTCATTTAAGGAAGATGAGCTCATGTGACCTAGTATTTTATGATATAGTTCTCTTTCACTTGAAGTTCTGATTGATAGGGCTTGATGAGTTGTAGTGTCTAGAATGAATATGTTTTCCTTATAGAATATTATGCCTACCATTTTCCCTTATTTAACAATATGAAATTGTTTTATTCCTTTGATAGTTTTGAATTATACTATCATGTCCTAATCCATGATTTATGAAATTGAGAGAAGATTTATGGTCAATTCATGAACAAATACAATTTTTTTTATTATTCATTTTCATCTACTAGATTGACATCAATATCTCCTATTCCTTCTACTTCATAGGTCTTGTTATCTTCTATTGCAACTAGTTTTTCCTGTACTGCTTGTAGATTCCTGAATAGAGTTTTATTTCCATTTATATGTTTTCTTGCCCTTGAGTCCATATACCAATAGTTCATAGTTCCTAAAATAATTTTTTAAAATTTATTTTATCTCCAAAAATTATAAATCTAGAAATTTTGAAAAATAATATTTACAATATTTTGTAATCTATTTTGATGTAGAATCCTTATTTATCCAACTTTATTTAATTTGCAAATATTTAATTCATTTTGTAAACTATGGTATTTAATTTTACAAAACTCCAATATAGCCTTCAAATTCCAAAAAATGTTCTTCAAAAATATAATTATAGGATTCAAAATAATAATATTATTTTCTAAAGGTTATACAAATTCTTATCACTCCACTTTTACTTTTAATAAATTTTGACCTTAGAATCTATTCCCTTATTATTCCTCCTATCAATATAAAACTTTCATATATGGTGAAATGCTATGGTAAAAACCTCAAATATCTTGGTGTTGCTTGCTATTCTTGGTCAAACATGCTTGGAATGCTACATATGACTCTTTAAAGATGCTTTGACCTCATTTAATTCTTCTCCTCTTGTATTGGGTATGTAAGACGTTAAAAAAATGCTATAATAATACCTCTACAGCTATATGAGTTCTTCACCTTCCTTTGGATGTGTGCCATATGGTGTAGATATTATTTTACTCCTTGTCTTCCTCCTTCGTGGTGCTAATGTTCATGAATAAAGTGGACACTTTTCACTTTTCTCATTGCAACTTAGAATTTCCACAGTCTTCTTGGGTGCTTAGATAATAATGAATAATATTTGAATGTTTGAGTTCTCTTTTCTCAAGTAGAGTTACATTCAACCTTATGCACCAACTTCTATATTTAGTGCCAAGTGGATATATTATCTTCTTTTGGAAGAGAAGTATAATCAAATATTTATGCATGCCATATTTTTCCAAATGTATGGATTGTAAATATTTTGAAAGACTTTGCTCTTCCCAAACATATTCTTGATTCTTGAAAACATATTCTTGTTGAGGTTTCTCCTTCCTTAGGATTATGGTGGAGTCATGGATGGATTCAACCAAATATCTTCTTATATGCTTCAATGGTGGCGTTATGGTAATAACTATGGTAGTTTCTTTTTCTTTTTCGATAATTCACCCTGCATTTTATTTATTTTGTAAGCGGCCCTATTTTGAATGGCTATAACAGTACTTTTGCAAGTTGTGGATGACGTTCTCTACCTTCTTGGGCTGGCCCAAAACTTGAGCCTAATGGTTTATTTTCCTTATGCTATTTTACTAGTGATTTTTCCTACAAGTGGGTGGATGTATGATGTAGTATTTACCCCCTATAATCTACTATACTTTGAAGGTTATTTTTCCTCATAAATGTAGAATATTTTGCTTCTTCTTTTGCTTTCAAATTTAGTTTATACTAACACTTATAAATCGTTTAATAAATCAATCTAATTATACTATAATGTTTCAACTCTCTTAGATAATAAAGTGGTTCTATCCCACTAATCAATGTTAAATAAGTAATATTTTCTCTTATTATAAAATAGCATATAATCAACTTCTTATCACTCCAATTAAACTTATGATTTTGTTGTTATAATATGTAAATTTTCACTAAAATCAATGGTATGAAATAGTATCCTTTCTTAGCTTCACGATGCCTTAAAAATCTCTTACTAAATTCCTTTAAACATTCTATAATAGTAATCTATATGTCATAAAATTTACACACCTTTTGTAACTTCTTCCTTCCTTTATTACTATCTTGTATTTTTTGGATTTGCACCCTTCAATTGTTTGTGAGTAGATCCTTCAATTTGCAGCAACAATGACTGCCTCAAAGCTTGCTTTCTTTTCTTCTAAATATGTTATTTATTCTCCTTCAAATATGATTTCTTTGGCCTTATTTTATTCCTTAAAAGAATATATTTAGACTTATATCAAACAATATCAAAGCCAATAACTTCTACAACTCTCTGAATATTATGGGTAGATCCATTGTGGATCTAATACCACTATTAGCTTTTGACGTTATAAAATTAAATAAAACGTAGTAGAAAGTAATGAAATAATTGACTCATGATATGACTTTGATAATGGTAATCTAATAAATAAGTAAAATGCATAGAAAGTTTCTATATGCACTTATTAAAATTGCCATTAATAATTCTCACGAGTAATGCTTTTGAGTGACTAGTAAGTGACCTTTAACTCAAGCATACATTATGTCTAAAATAGCCATTCTAAAATGACTCTTGGATGGCTATGAATCTTGGTCTTCCATATTCCCATTACTTCTCATATTTCTATACATGTATGCATGATAGACATGTGAGCACATGCATACCTAACTAGGACATGTGAGCACATGCATTTATTCCATTGCATAAAGTAACTCCTAATAAATATATGTGTAAAATAATATAATATTCTCTAACAATGATGCAGTGGATGGAGTGGTCATAATCTAATGATCTATAAATAGTCACTTACTTTCTTGCTTTAATAATAGAGGAATTCAAGTTTATTTACTAGGCTAGGTGGAGAACTTGCACCTTTAAAATTCATACCAAAATAATGAGAAAGATGCATGACTAACCCAATATGCATTGGTCTCTAGTCCCCATTTTAAAATAGAGAGATTTTTTTTAAAAGAGGCAATAAAATTAATGCTTAAAGAGAACAATATTTCTAATATAATAGTTTGTAATGAGGAAGAGGTGACCTTATAGTAAAATTTTATTTGAGCTTGGAAAATACCTAGACTCTTTAAGGTTTTAGTTCTTCATTAAGAAGTCTAAATATGCCATGACCCTTTCTATTTTATAAGGATAGATAAAAAGTGGATAAATAAGTTTAGAATCAAGAAATCAAGCATGAATTTAAGGAACATAATCTCTTACATAAGAGAGCTTGAAATTGAAAATATTTTCATTTAATGGCCCTATCATTTTAAAACCCAATTAAATCCTTTTAATATGGAGATTATATGACTTTCTATACCTTCAAAATAGAGGTCTCTTTATCTCATTTTAAAATTATAGAGGTTCAATCTCTCTAATCTTGAAAGTACCTCCTCAAAGGTTTTTATAAGGCCCTTCTAAATTGTGGGGGTGGTTTTCCTTTCCTCTCTATATAAACATGGGTTTCGAAATACCTATATAAAAGAGATATGAAAGGTGTTTATAATAGACCAAATGTTTTAGCATAGTTCTTAAAAATAGGAAGTAAGAGTAAGTTATTTTTGTTTTAGTACAATATTTCTTAATCTATTGTAGTTATTACACTAAATTACCTATCGAAGTAATGTTCTTTCACCTTGTATGATAAATTTTATAGAGAAGGATTTATTGCTTAGATACTCTCATTAGTTATTCCATATTGACCAAGATTCTTAACAATGCATTATAGATACAACCAATATACCATAGATTGTTCCAACCTAGTCCTCCTATACTAGGGTTAAATGCTCATAGTTCTCCTTTCAATAGTAGTGGTAGATACGAACTAAAATTTCTTACTATATTATAAACCCAACTCACATATTGCTTTCATCAACAAAAATTTGAATCCTTAGGACCTTCTTCAATCCAAAAATGAGATGAGTTGACATCACGATGAAAATGAATCCATAAATAAGATCTCTTGGAAGTCATCAACCTATAATACTTGGTGTATCTTTGATCTATTGAGTGATAGCCCTTTCACATGTCCCAATATATATGGCCAAAATTCTTCCCTATTTAGCCAATTAATCTCATTATTAGATAAGCTTATACAATTACACCCATGACTTTATTGATGTTTTCTTGAACCTACCATTCCACACCTCTCTTACTCTTTAGGAGGAATCTATCCTAGATAAATTACCCACCTTGTAGTGTCTTGCTATCTTTTGATCTCTTTCTAAGTATGGTTAGGCATCCATAGATGAAAGTGTGGTATTCATTTCAAGGTATCACCATATCCCACCTATATAACATATTCGATCAAGCTTATGACTACAAAGATATAATAAAGGTGCATGTGATCTTATCATCTAGGCATTATTACTCTGCATATTCATCTAGAATTCAATTTTACTAGGTCCATGTTGGGGAAAATAAGGTAAAAATTATATCATTTGTGTAGTTTGCTACTTATGTGATAGATATTTTTACTACCTTATAATAATTAGAGCTATTATCACTATATATTGAGGATTCCATTCAAAGAGATACTTATCCATCCAACTTCTAGCACTAGTTAGGTACTAGAATCTATATATCATGTTACCACTTGGAATATTCACATGTTTTTAATAGATAGTCACTACCCCGTGGTATGTTGCACTTTCCCATAAATAGAAAATAACCCCTTATCTTGAAGTTGTGAGGTTATTTTGTTGAGTTCCTTCAACATGGTTCTCTCCAGAGCCATAGGATACACTACTAATTCACCTATGTTAGTTTTTGGTATGGTTAACCAAGAGGCAATAAACCCTTAAATTGAAAGGTAATATGAAGGGGGACTCAAGTGATAGGGAGAGGATCAACCTCCCAATTCAATTTTTTTTCCTAGGAGTTTCAAATCGAAAAAAAATAAGCTTCTATTTCATTCAAGATACCATTCAAATAGGATGTCCATGGTTTGGTACTTGGTTTAAATTTATCACTTTTATGTATCCATTGATAAATAGACCTTTTAGGATATCCTTAGGGATTGCTTCACATTGCATAATTGACTAAGTATAAAAACCCCAAAACTAAAAGATCATTAATTTTTTCACATGATTCTCATTACTCATGTTAGCATTCTCACTTTTGATATATCTAGGAGCACCAATGATCCTTTTGAGTGATACATTATATAATTTATAGAATGTATCATTGCTAACCCTTATAAAATAAAATATCTCATCACTTTAATGTATCACCTGACCCTTGATGAATTTTCGGTGCTATGGAGCTAGACCAGTGAGCTATTACGCTTTCTTCGAAGGATGGCTGCTTCCAAGCCCACCTCCTGGTTGTCATCGCTCGAAACCTTCCTTTTCCACTAAGTGACTGCTTAGGGACCTTAGCGTACGATCTGGGCTGTTTCCCTCTCGACTCTGGATCTTAGCACCCAAAGTCTGTCTGCTTACTTAAATGGATAGAACTTAGATTTTATTTAAAATTGGTCAAGCTTTGGGCCACCATGTCCCATAGAGTGGTCTACCTCAATCCACAAGCATGCACATTCTACTAAAATATATTTCATATAAAACTATATATATCTAATCTTAGTTGGCCTTTCAACCCTAGCCATAAGTCATCCATATATTTTTCCACATATATAGGTTCAGTCCTCCAAGACCTAATGGATATCTCTACAACCTACTTATAGATAGATTGATTTATTTTGGGCCAAATTGTAACAATTTGGAGAAATATATCATTTTAATAGGTTGCTTTCTATCACCTCTCCTCTCCTATCTCAAGACAATTCAGACTCAATTGATTAAAATAAATAGTATATTAGATAGCTTGTCCCTCTCCCATTTCAAAAAGAGATAAAAATCCTTAAAAAAATCCCTATTTATTTTATTTTTTATGCCTAGACCTTATGGATTAAGCCATTATTTCCATTTACACATTGAACCATTATGCAAAAGGTATTCCATTAAAATCATTTATTATATAATCAAGGTGTGCCATGATAAACTAATTATTATGTGCATTTGATTTTTGATTTATTGTACTCCATTTCTTAGTGTTATTTTCACCTTTCCATCATAGTGCTTGTAAGCTATTGGTCATTGAGAAATACTTGGCCTTAGAATGAGGTCACCCTATATCTTATAGAAGATTTAAACATGGAGTGTTTTATTTGGAATAATTAAATGCTCTTAATATTAATATAGGTTGAGGTCCACTAAAGAATTATATTAGAGAATCCAAAGGATCTCTATCTCCAATGAGAAGAGTTAGCATCATTCCGTTGATGCATAAAATGTGATTGTGTAATTATTCATTATCAATTTATTCTAGAGGGATAAGGTATGGGGAGTAACCAATATATAGGAATATTACTTTATTTGACCAAATATTCCAACCTTTTCACAATTTCCCCATTTTAAAGGTTATTCCATAATCCTAAAATGTAATGCATTGTATAGATAAGGTGATAATTCTAAAGAGCTAAAATATAAAGAGAGGAGCCTCAATCTTAAGATAGGTCAAGATCTCTCCTTAATGTTTACAAAGGTCTAAATTTTTTCCATGGGATGAGGGCTTAAAATTAAAATCATAAATGACATAAAAAAAGGTAGAGAGAATCCTATTTCCACTAATGGATTTTTCCCAATCCTCTTTCACTCACTACTGATAACAAGATTTTGATTAATTTATTTTTCTCTAACTACATAGATGATTTAGTTTGCAAAGTATTGAAATTTAATAAGATATCTTGGATATGGTTTTCCAATTGGATATTCCATGTATCACTTTAGGTATCTTCCTATGTCCTTTCATATTTGGAAGTGTCCTTCCCTCTCGATACATGGTCATCCATATGATGCATTGTAATAAATTAGGTATTGAACCTGCTGAACCGAGTCCTCTCTTTGGAATAGAGAGCATTTCAAATAGGTTCTAGTATTAACAACAACACCTTTTATATAAAAGAGTGTCAAATGTTTTAAAATTACCTCTATTCCAAGAGGGATATTTAAAACCCTTAAGAGTATCCTTTTTTAAATCTTTGTTGAGTCATTTTATGTATGTATTAACAACTAAACATAAATTATATATAGAGAGGATTTGAGGTAGGAAAGTGCATCTTATATCACTCATTCTGAGATAAAAACTCTACTATTGCCTTCCTTTAAGCCCCCAAATTTAATAACCATATCAAATAAAGCAAAGAATAATCTATCCGCTCCCATTATATCCTTTTAAAAAAGAGATGCCCCATGTTTTAAAGGGTAAAATAGAGAGGGTTAAATAAGAAATGAGATTTCTGCCTATAAGAGTGTGTATTGAGTTAATCGTAAAGAGGTTGGAAATGTCTAGAAGGTGGATTATTAAGGTTATTTTTTGTTGTACCATTCCCATCGATATTTTGGACCACTTGAAAATATAGACATTTGACTGACCTAGTATGGAATTTCTCATAGAGGAGAGGAGAGAAGAGCTCTCTATCTATAACTAAGGAAAAATAAAATTGCAAATATGAATGTATTTTTATAGGGGAGCTGAGATATAGGGTATAGAGAGAGATTTTTTTAAGAAGTAACTTTATTAAAAGGAATGCGCTTTTCACTTAAAGGCTATTTATTTTAATGAACACCTATATTTTAAAATTTATTCAATGACTATTTAAATTAATCATATCTTCTATTTGAAATAATATTTTTTTATGAGTCAAAATTGATTAGATATTTTTTGCAAGACTACCCAAACTTACGAACTCGTTTTAGCCATATCTCACTCATCCGGACTCGGATTGAGCTAAAAGTTTGAGGGTAGATGCCTGAAAAACCCTAGAACGTATCCACCAATTTTCATATCATTTTCAAGAACACATATCCTAGCACATCCCTATGTGTGAATGATATATTTGGCAAGCGACTATATGAGGGTTTCATCTGGGTTGAGTGCAAGCAGCTCCAGAGGTTGGTTTTTAGGGCCTTTGGGCCCTAGCGGCCAATATTTTTGTGGCTTATGCTTAATATTTTAGCAGGAAATATTGCAGGGGATACAATATGGGTTAGAAATTTGTCTTTCAATAGATCATACTATGAACTTGAGTGACAATGGCTTCCAATTTGCTGCACAAAATAAAAGTGAAAACCATACCTTTCCATGGCATCTAGGGCAAGGATTAAAGAGATCATGAAACAAGTTTCAAGAAGTTGATCAAAAAATGGCTCATATCTCAAGTGAATCTAGTGCTAAGGTGCACCCAAAAAATAATTCTACTGTGAAAACCCCTATCAAGGGTAAGAATTTTGAAGACTCAGTCCCAAAAATGAATTTTAGGGATGCCATTCATGGTGGATAGCCTTAGCCCAATGCTAATATCAATTTTAGGGCTTCCCATAAACCTCTAAGAATGCTCAAGATTGATCCCAGGAAAATGGAGTCAGGATGTCTTAAAGCAGCTGATGGAACTCTTATTTTTAAGCTTGATATGGATAACATTCAGACTGGCTTTGAAGATTTGGAAAAAAGAGGACTAATTTGTCGGTTTGTGTATTTTCATCTGAGTCTATCTGATTTCAAAGTCTGGGCTGTAAAATATGGAAAAATAAAGGTGAGTTACAAATCTCTATTTATCCAAATGGTTATTTTCTTGTTTGATTTGCTAATAATGAAGATAGAAAGAAAAAATTTCAAGGGGGTCCTTGGTTTTTTGGAAGGGCAGGGATTTTCATGAAGCCCTGGCATACTAAATTTAAATCCAAAGAAGAGATGTCTTCTATAGCTCTTGTGTGGGTTAGACTCTTTGGCCTCCCTATTGAATTTTGGAATCCTACTATTTTTTCTTCAATTGGAAACTCTTTAGGAAATTTTATGATGACTGCTGATTGTACTCAAAATTTTGAACATATTATTCATGCTCGGATTTGTGTTTTAATGGATTTTGACAAACCTCTACCTAAAAATAGCACATTACAATTTGGGGAAGACACTTGGGAGCAAGTAGTGGACTATGAGAACATTCCTTTTTGTTGTAGAATTTGCCATGAATATGGTCATTTGGCCAGTGCTTACCCAAATAAAATTCTTGATCAAAAGAAAGAAGATATAAACTCAGCAGGTTTCCAAATACCTAAGAAGAAGAACACTAAAAAAAAACCAGTTATGAAGGATCAATCAAAGTCATATGCTAATATGTTTGAAATCCTTTCCACAAATGATGTCCCAAGTGAGGAAGAGGAAATAATGGAAACTGAAATCTTAGAAACACAATTTAAATATGAAGGGAAGAACTCAGAGACAAACCAACAAATAAAAGGTTTTCAACAGAAAAAAAGGAGAAAATTTACACAAGAAAAACAATATTTCAAATGTCAAAACTTCAAATAATGTAGGTCCCAATATAGACTCCGTTGAACCATCTAGTAAAATTTTGGTTGTGTACAAGCATTCTTCAAGGTTAGAAGCCATCTCAGATTCAATTGGAATAAGTCAAGAAATAGGGAAAAAAATTGAAGATGGATTCTAATAAAAAATTAGGTCGCAAGAACAATCAATATCATATGGTAAACGAAGGTGAAAATCTTGTAGAGGAAGGTAATATTAATGCCCTTCCCAAATTTTTTAGCCCTGGTATTAATGAAGATCATCACTTGGAATATTAGAGGACTCAAACGGAGTCTTTAAAAAAAAAATGAAATTAGAAGAATGATTCAGATAAATCATCCACATCTTGTTTTCCTTCAAGAAACAAAGATATCAATAGAGGATATGGACTTAATTGCCAGTAAAATTTGGCTAGCTAGAAAAGTGGTTTCCCTCAGTTCCCAAGGGACTTCGGGTGGCATTGCTTGTCTTTGGGACCCAAAAGAGGTAGTTATTCACCATATGATTTGCAGTTGGGGTTTGTTGGCTATAGCTATTCAAGGTAGACATTCCAACTAGATTATGTTGTGCATTACTGTTTATAATTTGACTTCTTTGGAGGAAAAAAGAAGACAGTGGAAGGATATTACTCATATTATCTCTCATTTTCCTAAATCTTGGATCTTGATCGGAGGAGATTTCAATACCATCCTCTCTCTGGATGAGAAAAGGGGGGAAATAGAAATTTGGAAAAAAGCATTGACCTCATGAGTGAATATATTGGAAACCTCCATCTTGTGGATATCCAACCAGATGATGGCCTTATGACTAGGTATAACAAAAGGAAAGGCTTAGCTTGTATAATGGAGAGATTGGATAGGTTTTTTCTCTCTAAAAATTTCTTAATCCATGGTCACATTCCTAAAGTGGAGACTCTTAATAATGTTGGTTCGGATCATTGGCCAGTCATGGTGGAAATGTGGAAAACCAATGTGATTTTCTCTCCTTTTTTTTTTCAATTAATGTGGCTTAGAGACATTCCCTTCAGGCCTCGTGTGCACCAATGGTGGAAGGAAGGTAAACCTAGGCATGGGACTAAGATGTTCTATTTTTCCAAAATACTACAATACATAAAATCCAAAATCAAGACTTGGAACTGGAAAGAGTTTGGGGATGTTCATAAAAACAAACATGAAGTTATTGCTCATCTTGAAAATTTGAATAATAAAATCCGTTTAGATGGCCTCACAGAGAAGAGAAGTGCAGATGAAATTAAACTCACAACTCAGTTAGAGGAATAGGAAAAAAGAGAAGAAATCTTATGGAAGCAAAAATCTAGAATTCAATGGCTCAAAGAAGGAGATCAAAACACAAATTTCTTCCACAAATCTCTTCTAGCTCAAAGATCTCACAAATTTATTTCTTCCTTAAAATCATATTCTAGAGATGTTGTTTATACTTGGGATGGAATGAACTCTATTGTTGTTGATTACTTTTCCAATATTTTTGTTGCTACTCCTCTTGACTCAGCTTCTCAACATAATATTCTTCAATAAATCCCTTCTCTTATCACTTATGAGGAGAACTCTCTTTTGACTGCTCCTGTTACTATCAATGAGATTTAACAAGTAGTTTTTAAAATGCAAAAAGGGAAAACCCCAAGTCCTGATGGTTTTCCTATTGAGTTCTACCAAGAGTTCTTGGATATCCTTCATGTTTATTTATTAGATGTGGTGGAAGAAGCCAAGAAATCCAAAGAAGTTTTGAAGGTTATCAATAAAACTTATATTACTCTTGTTCCAAAAGCTCAAGAGGTTGATCATATCTCAGATTTTAGACCTGTTGCTTTATGTAATGTTCTTCTCAAAATCATTACTAAAATCATGGCAAAAAGGTTGAAGCCTCTTTTGCATAAGATTATTTCCCCAGAGCAAGGGTGTTATGTGGAAGGTCATCAAATAGTAGATGAGATAGTTCTTGCTAAAGAAGCCATCCATTCCATGGATATGCAAAATTCTCCTTCCATGTTCATTCGGTTAGACTTATCCAAAGCTTATGACAGAGTGGATTGGAACTTCCTTATCAAAGTTTTGAGGCAATTTGGTTTCTCTAAGGATTGGATGGATTGGATTATGGGATGTATCTCTTCAGTTTCCTACTTAGTTCTTATCAATGGTAGGCCTTCTCAATCTTTCCCAGCTTCCAGAGGTATTAGGCAAGGTGACTCACTTTCCCCTTATTTATTCATCATTCTTGCTGAATGCTTGGGTAGGACTATAACCAAAAAGAGGGAAAACAAAACCCTTGAGGGAGTTACCATTACTCATGGAGCTAGACCTATCTCTCATCTTCAATTTGTGGATGAATCTACTCTTTTAGGTAAAGCTAAAGTTAAGGAAGCTTCTAATATTAAGCAAATCATTAGCTATTTTTATAAGGCTACTGGGTAGTTGATCAATGAAGACAAATATAAAGTTATTTTCTTTCACTGCTCTACTAGATAGGAATCCATGGTCTTGGATAAATTAAGATATAAGAAGACCTATCTTCCAATCAGTTATTTAGGTATTCCCATAAATATTAAAAGGCAAAAAAATAAATATTGGAATTGGTTGTTGGACAAAGTCAAGAAGAAAATTGGAAAGTGGACCAACAAGTGGCTTTCTTCGGGGGTAGAATCACCTTGGTAAAATCAGTCCTTCAAGCTATTCCTATTTATGTTTCTTCAATTTTGAATATCCCAAAGGCTGTTCTTTGAGAATTGGATCAAATCATTCATCGTTTCCTTTGGAGTGGTACTAAGGAGAAAAGAAAATGAGCCTTGGTGAAATGGGATACTTTATGTCCTCCTAAGATTGAAGGGGGGTTAGTATTTTGGTTTTCAATTAATAACAACAAATCTTTAGCTGCTAATTTATATTGGAGGATGTTGCATAACCCCAATGCTCTTTGGGCCAATAATCTTCGTGCTAAATATGCTAAGAACAAAAGTCCTAAAGACCTTGTTCGCTATCAACTTCCTACCAAAGGTTCTCCCATTTTAGTAGTTCTTAATACTGGTGAGGATTTGATAAATAAAAAAATATTTTGGATCATTCATAATGGTAAACACGTAAATTTTTGGATAGATTCTTGGGATGGTCACAAGCCTTTGATAACTCAGTTTCCCGATTGGAGGCCTTGGATGGAGGAGCTTCACCAAGCTAATTTGATAAAGGTGGCTAATTACTGTCGGTACCATACTGGTAATTCAAATGTTCATAGATATTGGATCCCTATTGAGGACTGGCCTATTCAAATCCTAGAAAGGCAAAGACAAGATATCCAAGGCATCCTTCATATGATATCCCTCTCTTGGTCCCATGAAAAAGATTGTTTTGGATGGAAAAACACTACTAAGTATGAGTATTCATTTGCTCAAGATTATTTGACCTTATGCCATAATAATCCCAACCATTCATCTGACATATTTTCTTGATTGTGGGCTCAAAAGCTCTGGCCTAAGGTGAGGTTCTTTAATTGGATTTTATTGCATCGTAGGGTGCTTACTGGTGAGCAACTTATGAAGCGTGGTTTTCATGGCCCTTTTAGATGTGAAATGTGTGAAGAGAATGTAGAAAATATCAACCATATTTTTATTGAGTGTACTTTAGCCTCTGAGCTATGGAGGAGAATGACCACTTTACTTGGCTTACAATGGTCCAATTTTTTTACTTTTGAAAATCTTTGGAGGAATTGGCCTAATCAAGAGGGTGTTGATCATTTTATTAGGCAATTAGTTTGGATGGGTTCTACCATTCTTATTTGGAATATTTGGAATGAAAGGAACAACCAAATTTTTAATCAAGATAGGAAGGATATTCACTATATTTGGCAAAATACCATAGCCAACTTAGTTGAATTAGTCCATCAACTCCTTAATCACCCCCAAAATTCCCACCAAATATGGGATCAAGTGATGCAAATATTGAAGATTAAACCTTCTAAGGGCAACCAAATTAAAGGGAGTCTGAGTATTAGTAATATGGATAGGAGTAGAAATTGGCAACCTCCTCCTAAGAATTTTGGAAAAGTCAATACTGATGGAGCCTCTAGAGGGAACCTTAGAAAAGCCATTGTTGGAGGAATTGATAGACTTTCAGATGGCTCCCTAGTTTTTAATTTTGTTGAGAAGTTGGGTATTCTTTCCAATAACCTTATTGAGGGGTGTGGTATCCTTAGAGGTCTTCAGGAGGCTACTAAGGTTGGATGGGAAAAGGTGTTAGTTGAGCCTGACTCTCAACTTATGATTAATATCTTGAAGACTCCTTCTAAGAATCATAAGGTGGATTGGAGAATAAAAAGAATTATTGGGAAGATTCAGTTAATCCAGATGGGAATTTTGAAAGTTGATTACAATCATGTGGTTAGAGATCAAAAAAAGAGTGTTGGTGCTTTAGATAATTGGGATTTGGACAAAGGTGATCTTACTTGTTATGGCCACCCTCCTATATGGTGGGCTTCTCAAATTAGGGAAGCTCTTATTTCTATCATTTCTTTGGATGGCTCCAGTTCTTAAGGTACCTAGTTTCTTCTTGTTTTTTTTTGCTTCTCTTTTGTTCATTAAGTTTTTTTCAGTTCCTTAGCTCATTATATTCTTTATTTTGTTTCCTCTATTGATTCTTGCCTTAATAGTCTTCTGGTCTAGATAGGTCATTGTTTTGTTCATTTTTTTTTTTTTCTTTTTTGTTTTTTTTTTTTTTGTTTTTTAAGGTGGGTGGGTTCTTTTATTTTGTTTTGGTTTTGTGTTCTTTGTGTTTTTTTTTGTTTTTCTTGTGTTTTTTTTGTTTTGTTTTTTTTTTTAATGTTTTTTGTTATTGTTCTTGTGTTTTTTTCGTTCTTTTTCCTGGGTTTCTCTTTGTTTGTGTTATTTCATGTTTTTATGTGTGAGTGTTTTCTATGTATTTTGTTTTTGTTTATTGTTTGTTGTTGGTTGTTTTTTATTTTTTTTTAATTTTTTAGGTTTTGGTTGTGTTTATTTTTCATGTTTTTTTGGGTTATGTCTTTGTAGTGTTCTGTTTTTTTTGTCTTGTTTGTGTTTTTTTATGTGGTTCTTGTGTTTTTCTATGTGGTTTGTGTTGTGGTTTATTTTATATTATTGTGCGTGTTTGGTTGTGCTTTTGTTTTTGACGCACTCAAGGAGCATGTTTTTTATTTTTATTTTATTATTTTTGTTGTTATTTACTTATTTTTAAATTGGTTTTGTGTGTTTGTTTGCTCCTTGAGTATGTCAAAGGTGGTAGGCCAGGTTCGAGTCCTGGGTATTTTTGGCTGAATGGATGCCCCTACCTCCTTGGGTATTACCCGAAAGTTCCATCCATTTTGGGATGTTTTAAGGAGGAAGAGAGTTATACACTCTCTTAAAAAATATCAAAGAAGATTTTTGAAGGGTTCTATGTGTCATGTATTGAGTTGGATAATGAGAAAGGATTTTGTAACTTTTAATTTTAAAGGGTTTTATTTTTAAACAAGGCAATCAAGACTAGACTTTGACCATGTATCTTATATTAGTAGTACATATGCTACAAGATGATTTCACATATCAAGGTTAAAATGGGATTGATTGTTTTATGCTCTCAATAATAAGGTGTTTATTGGATATTGATGGCAAATTGAATGCCATGGAACTCTTAAAAAATATCCTAAATCCAACCAATATTGGGATATATTCTATCTATTTATCTATCTATCTATATAATAGCGATATATATTGGGATTCAATCCATCCATAGGTTTACCTACAACTACCTTGTTATCACTTCACCCCAATCAAGGACCCCACCGTAATATGATTCAATAATACCATATATTTATGGATGATACTTGTGGGGCACATAAAGGATATTTTTTAGGTACTCAAGAGAGGACCCACATACCTCGACATCCCCTTAAGAGTAAATTTTAAGGTAGGGATATTATTGATGATTATTGTTGTGATGTGTCATTTAAAAATTATTTCCAAGGTGTAACAAGCAGTGTGTATAGGCCCTAGGTACATATTCACCATGGAATTATGATCCATGATTACTAAAAATTCCAACTTTATGTTCTCAAGTTGTAGAAAATAATCTAAACTGAGGTAATCTTTCTAGATTTGTTATTTCATTAACAATACATATGGTGCAAGATGATTTGACATATTGAGGTTGGAATGGGATCAATTTTATTATGCTCTCAATAGTAAGATGTCTGTGGAATATTAATGGTAAATTAAATGCCATGGACATATAATATTTCCTGAATGCAACCAATATTGGAATCCAATTTATCTATATATTTATCTATCTAATAGTGATATAGATTAGGATTCAATCATGTCACAAGTTCCCCTATGACTACCATGTTATGAATTCACCTTAGTAAAATACTTGACTATGATATATTTCAATAGGACCAAACCTCCATGATCCACACTAGTAGAATGCATAAGGGATATCCTTTAGGTACTCATGAGAGGACCCACATATATCAACCTCCCCATAAGAGTAACTCTTAAGGTAGGGAGATAATTGGTGATTATTTATCTGATGCTTTGATAAAAATAAATTTCTAAGGTGTGATAGATAGTGTGTACATATCTTGGTTAAATATTCATTATAACATGTTGATCCATTATTACTAGTGACTCTAACTTCATGTTTCCATGTTGTAGATAACAATCCAAATGAGGTAAAATTTTTATATTTTCTCTACCGTACAAGACTCTCTTTCAAATTTCCATTGTAGTGCATATGTGGCCCATTCCAAAAGGTCCATGCACACTTCATGTGATCCCAAAATTCCTTTAGAATACCATTGGAAATCACTTTTGAGTGTAGCACTAAGTGGTATAGTTGGAGTTTCATCAATCCCTACTCCTTCCTCTATTTTTTATTAGACATATTTATATGTAGATGTAGAGGTACCTTTTTAAATAAATGTATTAAAAAGGTTAACATTTATGTTGTTGTTTTTAAAAATGGTCATCTATAACTAGATCGAGCAAGTAATCTAGGTAAATTAAAACACTTTCAAACAAATCAATTTTAAATCTCTTTGATAACATTTGTCATCACTTATAAAAAGTGTTTTAGGTTCTTCTCATCATAATAGCAACACCTTGACAAAGCATCCATGTCCTTGATGAAGTGAGAGGGAGTTATTTGTATAAAATATCTATAAATGGGTAAAACTTGAAAAACAAATTTTAAAAGCAACACTCTACCTACAGTGGATAGCCATCTGAAAGTCTAATGATTCACCTTCCTTCTAAACTTATCAAGCATAGACTACCAAGAATATCTAGATAGAGGATGAGATGAAATTGGAATACCAAGATAAATTAAGGGGGGAGGCCCAACTTGGAATATTGGAATACGAGCAATCTTGTCTTGAATAAGAGGAGGGGTATTGAAGAAGAAAATAGAAGACTTGTCCTCATTAATCAACTGTCCAGAAGAACCAAGATATATGTCAAGATACTGTCTAATATTGCTAACTTCCCTGATAGTGGCAACTCCAACAAAGCAGTATCATCAACAAATTGAAGGTGGGAAAGAGGTGGCAAACTACTATCCCACTTCCACCCCTGAATAAGACCTTGCATGACTTGAGACTTGAGCAATCTTTCCAAACCTTCCGCCATAATGATAAACAAATAAGGAGATAAAGGATATCCTTGCCTCAATCCCCTTGAGGCCTCAAATAGCTCTGATGGCTCATTATTAACAAGAATATAGAATGAGGAATAAGAAACACAACTCATCACCCATCTAATCCATTCCTCCTCAAATCCAAAAGTAGCAAGAAATTTCTAAAGAAAGGATCATCTGACCCGATCATAGGCTTTGACCATGTCCAACTTAATGAACATAGTTTTCTCCTTACAAGTTTCCATTGAGTGAATAGCTTCTATAGAAATTACAACCCCATCCAAGTTTTTTTGGCTAGTAACAAACCCTCTTTGCTCCTCAGAGATGATTTTGCTCAACCATATCTTCAGCCTCTTAGTAATAATTTTTGTGATGATCTTATACACAACATTGTAGAGAGCAATAGGCCTAAACATATCCAAGGAATTTGCTTCCTCTTTTTTGGGTATAAGCACCACAAATGTAGCATTTAGGGCCCTTAGCATCTATTTGTTCTTTATGGACTCATGGACCACCTCCAAAAGGTTAAATTTTATTAAATCCCAAAAATCTTGATAAAAATCAATCAGGAATCCATCTAGGCCTTGGGCTTTTCCTTTTTTAATCTTGAATACAACATTTTCCAACTCCTCAAGGGAAATTGGACCCATAAAGTGCTCATTCATATCTCTAGAAAAAAATTTTGGAATACAGTTTAGAATAAGCTTTTCATTCTCATCATTTGATAGGGAGTCCTTCAAGAGAGAGGAAAAATACCTCTTAGTATCTTATGAAATATCCCTAAAAGAAGAGAGTAGGGCACCTTGAGAATTCAGAAGATAGGTAATCAGGTTACCATTATGGTGAGCCTTAAATGATTTACAAAAGAAGTTTTGCCAGTGGTCCATGAGGAATACATAGCGGTGCCATGAGGAGGTTTGCCAGTGGTCCACCAGCCTCACATGAAATTGTGAATCTTAAGATTATGAAGCCACATAAGTTGAAACTTAAAGGAGGGATTTTTTTTTAGCCCTAACTCCAAAGTAGAGAGTTTGATAGGCCAATTATCAGATCCCCTACCCTCCATAATCATAGAACTAGCACTTCTGTTATTACCCATCCAATAATTGGATATCAAAAACCTATCCAGTATCTCTAATATGGAAGCTTCCCCACACATTCTATTGTGCAAAGTAAATATCCCATTATCTAGATTGATTTAAACCAAGTTTAGGACCTGGATATGAGCACTAAATATAGAATAAAAAGGCTTGATATGGTCCACCCCACCACGTTTCTCCTCCAAACAAGTGATAGAGTTGAAGTCTCCAACAAAAATCCATGGGTACAGGGGAACCAAACTTCTCACAAAGCAAATATTCTCCCACGAATTCACTTTACCATTGTAATCAATAGAAGCATACACATTTGTAAGTAGGATGGTTTCACTAGACTAATTATCATGCCCGACCATCGAAATAGACCATCTACTATAAATACAAGTAAGAGGGGATATATTAATCAGATCCCATAAACAAGCGATGCTACCAGCATATACACATGTACCAATATATTGGCATTGCCCCCTTCTCCACAAATTAGGAGCAGTATTGAACATACTATTAATAGCCAATTTAGTCTCTTGAATAAACACCACATCTGGATAATGCACATAAACCAAATCACGAACAAATTTTTGTCTGGGGATGTTGTTCAACCCCCTTTCATTCCATGAGAGGATAATATTTTTTTGGGGTTATAAAAATGGGAGTCCAATGTTCTCACCAAAACTGACTCCACCAAAGTATCCCCCATTAACCTAATTTTATCCTAGTCCTTATTCCGACCCACCTTCATATTCTTATCCAAAAATTTTTATAATTATTTTTTGCTGCAATCCCAACACCATAGGAGTTTTGCAGTCCAATGATGACTACATTAGTGCTTGAGTAGGAGAGGGCATAGCTAAATCTATACCACTTTCCAAAATATTTTCCCTTATAGGGCTAGATCCATCCATGTCCCCTATACTCAGATCCAAAGCCCTTTGTTCTTCATTTAAACCCCCTAGATCTAATTCCTTAAGTTCCCCCTCAAGAAGAGACATCTGATTCGACATTGTTATATTTGCATCAGGTAGTGACGTTTCAGGTATCTCCATGCACTGATAAAGATCATATAATATTTCAAAATGTTTGAGTAGAGCATCTAGCTGGCTATCCTTAAGGTCTTTTTATGCCCTTCGTCCTCTATTTCAAGATTTTTTCAGAGCAAAACCTCCCTTATCCCATTCCCCTTCCTTTATCAGGGCTTTTCCTTTATCTAAACTTTGTCTAGACTGAGAGAGACCAGGATTTGAAGCCATAAGTGGCACAAAATTAGGGCATTTTCTTCGCAAGTGGCCATATTTACAATAAATCTGACAACAAAATGGAAGAGCTTCATAGTCATGTTTTTGAACCCATGTAGTTGATCCAAATTATATTTCGATAGAATCTAGAATAGGATTATTTAAGTCAATTTCAACACAAATACGAGAAATAGAGATTACCTTTTTATCCAATTTCTGTTGTGACGGTCCAACCGGATTCCTAAGCAAAAGGGCAATCTTATGCAAGATATAAGTTCTCTAGAATTCCAACGAGAGCCATGGAAGTTGCACACATATTGGAACCTTCGATGACCGCTCCTCTGATGGGTTGAAAACCACATGCCAGGGTTTAAGAAAGAGTCCCACTTGGTTATAGAAATAAGGACCCCCTTCAAATGCTTTGTTACGATCTGTAATATAAGAGAAAACCACCATAAAATAGATGTTCGCACTCAGCATCACCTCCACATCACCTTCAAGATTCCAAGTCTTCTTGAACCAAGCATCCACAAAGGGGAGAGAAATTCATATTCCCAAACATTTGCCAATAAGGGCATGTTTGGTTAGATACTCCACATCTTCTGTCACTGATTCTAGTTGAACCACTAGAACTAGTCTGGATTCACATCGTTCCAAACATTCATTGTTCTTTAACAAGCGGTTCCCGACATCCACTGGAAAATCCTGTTCCTTCCAGTCATTTTTAGATGAAAAAACATCACGATCATGCACTCTATGCCGGACCCGATGCCATCACGACATTCCTCCAATTTTTTAGACCTCCTACAGAAGCTACTTCCATCACCGTAGAGTAGTTTTTCTTCATCAAACCCTAGCAGAGTAGTTTTTCTTCATCAAAACCTAGCAGAGCTCCAAAGTGCATTCGTCAATACCTCTAATTATTAATTAATTTATTTATTAATTATAAATTAATTAAATTAAGGTTAAAACCCTAAAGTGGGTTTTAGATTTGAAATTCGAAATTCAATTTTGAAAAGCGCCGACGTGAGGAGGAATGTTATATTATGCATATAAAAGGGAGCACCTACCACTTTAATGAAATTACCATGCCTAAGATACGAACGTGCGAAGCAAAGAATTTAGCGTTGCGACCAAGGGAAACGAAAACGTGTTTTTCACGTGTGAAAAAGGAGAAGTGTTGAAGGCATAAGAGGAAGGCATCTATCCTTCCTTCACTGTGGGCCTGCGGGGTGCCAAACTGCCCAAGGCACTTAGGCAAGAGGAGACGATGGATCGAGTCACGCCGAATCCCCTTTTGGTGGGGAATACAAGGTACGCAAGGTGTTTAATCTCCAAAATTTTTGGAGGTTGGTTGGGCAAGTTAAAAATTAATTTTGCATGTTTATTATTGGTTCTAAGGTTGCAAGGGAGTTATAAGGTTTGGCAAAATTAAATTTTTAATATTGTTTGCTCAAAGGTTTTATGCATGGAGTGAAAAGTGTTTGGTTAATATTCTATAGTGGCGAATATTATTAAGTCCGGTCAATATTCTATAGTGGTGAATATTATTAAGAATGGTTGATATTCTATAGTGGTGAATATTATTAAAGTGGTTAATATCCTATGGTGGTGGATATTATTTTAAGAGTGGTTGATTTATTAG
The DNA here is from genome assembly GCA_028583015.1 of Wollemia nobilis. NCBI lineage: Eukaryota > Viridiplantae > Streptophyta > Pinopsida > Araucariales > Araucariaceae > Wollemia > Wollemia nobilis. Next base: position 1,216,136 of record JAQPPZ010000078.1, on the reverse strand, counting down.
GGTGTTGGTCACTATTCTAAGATTGGAGTTGATAAGGTGTTTCCAAGTATTTTGTTATGTATGATTTGTTGAAAGAGGAAGAAATAAGGCATTGATTATATCTTGGTGCAAAGAATATTTTTGAGGAAATATTGGAATAATATTTTGTATTCTAACCTTCTTGAGTTTGGCAAAGAAGTGTTTTATGGTTGTGGCAGATTTGTGAGGTCTACTCCTTATCATCAAGAAAAAGGTATGAGCACATTCTTCCATAGTTAAGTTGATTGGTTGGTTTTCTGAAAAAATAAGTTTGGAGTGAAAAGGACTTGATTAGGGTTTCCTTATTGAGTGTGTTGAGTGAATGCTTCAAGGTTTTCTGAAATAAAGAATTGTTGTTAAACCTTGTTTGATAAGCATTGTTGTTGAACCATTGGTTGTATGAAGAACTTGAATTAGGGTTTGAGTATCATTGCTATGTGAAGATTGCTTTATAAGCATTGTTGTTGAAGTGATTTTTTGAGCAAATAACTTGAACTAGGGTTTGATTATCATTGCTATAAACATTGTTGTTGAAGTGAGTTGTTGAGAAAAGAACTTGAACTAGGGTTTGAAAAGATCATGAGTATCATTGTTATGTGAGATTTATTGTTGAGCATTATTGGAAATATTTTGAGTTGGTGTTTACATGCCTGGACTAGGGTTTGTGAGAAAGGAGTGTTTCATTGAGTGATTGGTTGGGTAGAGTTGGTTGAGCCTAGTCAAGTGGATGTGTGAAGTGATTGTTCAAGTTCCATAAAACAAACTATTCTATATTTTGAATTGAGTTGTGAAAGTGATTGAGCATTGAGCTGAAATTGAAGCATATTGAGTCTCTAACAATTCTCCTTATGTTTCTAAGAGAGTGATTGAAAGTAATTGAGAATTGTGATTAGTATAGAATATATTGAGTCTCTAACAATTCTCTTTATGTTTCTATGATATTGGACAAGTTCTGTGTGGACTTGTTGAGCAGATTTGGACAAGTTCTATGTGGACTTGTTGAGCATATTTGGACAAGTTCTATGTGAACTTGTTGAGAATATTTGACAAGTTCTGTGTGAACTTGTTGAGCATATTTGGACAAGTTCTGAGTGGACTTGTTGAGCATATTTGAGCAAGTTCTAGAGAGGACTTGTGGATAGATTAGTGTGAGCTTTTGTGGAAGCTTGCAAGGCAGATTTGAGATAAGTCTTTGAGAAGACTTGAGAGCAGAGTTGATTGATTTGTTCAAAACCTTGAGTTAAGGTTTGGGGTAGATCTAGAAGATTTGATTCAAGCCTTGAGTTAAGGCTTGAAGATAGAGATCAAGGACAGATTTGTGCTAGACCGAAGGACTATGTTTAGTGTAGATTTGAGAGTAGATTTTGGTGTAGATTTGAGGATAGATTTGTACTAGACTAGAGATAGATATTGAGGATATATTTGTGCTAGACTAAAGGACTATGTTTAGTGTATATTTGAGAGTAGATTTTGGTGCATATTTGAGGATATGTTTGTACTAGACCATAGATAGATATTGAGTATATTTGTGCTAGATCGAAGGACTATGTTTAGTGTAGATTTGAGATAGAGCTTTGGAGGTGATAGAGCAGAGAGGATGGTAGTCTCTAGTGGATAGAGATCCATTAGCTAGGGTAGTGAAGATAGGTCTTCTGAGTGGGGACAAGAGTCTTCAGTGGAGAGAGATCCACAAGCCAATGTAGTGGAGGTAGTTGTCTTCTAGAGGATCACTAGCTAGAGTAGAGGAGAAGGAGTTCTCCTATGGATAGAGATCCATGAACTTGATTTATGGGATTGGTGTCTCCTTTGGATAGAGGTCCATAAACATTGTAATAGGGAAAGGATTCCCAAGAGATTGATTGAGAAAATTTTAGTGAAATATTTTCTTCGTGGAGTAGCCCACATTGGGTGAACCATGTAAATTGTGGTGTCTCTATTGTGTGTGGTGTTTTGTGCATTGCTTTGATTACTATTATTGATATTGCTATCTATACATTGCATATATTGATTTGGAAAGAAAAGTAAAAAGTGGTCTTATATTGTTCACCCCCCTCTCAGTATAAGCTTGTGTTCTTCAATTGGTATCAGAGTGGGTTCCTTCAGAAGAGTTTAATAACTTGAAGGAAAAGCTAACAAGAACACAATGGATTCTAAGAATGTGTCCTCAGATAACTCAGCACCAGTATTTTATGGAAGTGACTATATGTATTGGAGTATGAGAATGAAGATCTACCTGATGGCACTTGGCAATGAAATTTGGGAAGTAGTTGAATTTGGATATGATCCCTTAATTAATCCTCCTACATATAAGGAAGGTAAGCTCCTACAACATTACAATTCAAAAGCAATGAATGCACTTTTAAGAGGTTTGCATAGAATAGAGTCTATGAAAGTTATGCACTATCAAACTACAAAAGACATGTGGGATAAATTGCAAAATATATATGAAGGAGATAAATGTGTCAAGAAAGCAAAGATGTGAAATCTCAAAGGACAATTTGAGGAGTTAAGAATGAAGGATGAGGAAAACATTAGTACTTATCTACTTTGAATTGATGAGGTTGTTAATGCAATGCAAGGACTTGGAATGAAGATTGATGAATCAGATGTTTGTGATAAAGTTTTGAGAACTCTTCCAAACAGATTCAGTGAAAAGGTTTCTTCTATAGAAGTGTCAATGGATGGTGATACTTTGACAAGAGATATGTTTCTTGGTATTCTTATAGCACATGAGATAAGAACAAAATATCCTATTCCCTAGAAGGAAGCAACATTCAAAGCAATCAAGAAGACTAAGGGTAAGAAGTCAGAATCAAGCAATGAGTCATCTAGTGATGAAGAAGCAAATTATGGTAGAAGGAATAAGGATTCAAGAAGATCTAGAGATACAAGATCTGTTAAATGTTTCAATTGTGGAAAGTATGGATATTTTGCAACAGATTGTCAAGAAGCTAAGAATAACAATGGTGAAGAAAAATAGGATCACAGGAACAGGGAATCAGAAAGATATAGGCACCAAAAGCAAAGCAAGGATAAACAAAGCAGACAAGGAAAGAAGTTCTTCCAAAGGCAAAAGAGGAGCTACTATGCGGATAATGCAAGTAAGTACTCAAGTGATAGTGATGCTAGTTTTTCAGACAATGATAGAGATGAAGTTCTTTTTATGATTGAAGAAAAAGAACAAGTTAAGAAAAGGACTCCAATAATTCTCAAGTGTTTTAGATGTGGTAACTTTGGACATCTTGAAGATGATTGTACAAGGGATGGCTATAGTTTCAGTGATGATGAATATGAAGATACACTTGAAGGACTAGATGAAAATCTTCTAATGGCATTGGAAGATAAAGAAGGTGATCCTATAGAAGACAAGCCAATAGAAAATAAAGATGTGGACAAAGGTAAAAAAATAGAGGAATATTCAGAAAAGGATGGATATGATCTCAAAGGAGAACTTATTTATGCCCTTGAAATGGTAAAGAAGGTAAGAAAGCAACACTCTAAACTTGAAATTCAGTTTCAAGAATGTGATGAAGAGAGAAGATTGCTTATAGAGGATTTAGAAAAATCAAAGGCTAAAGCAAAAAGGTTCAAGGATAAGTTAGAAGCAAAGATCTTAGAATGTGAAAAGTTAACACAAGAAGTGGCACTACTAAGAGAAGATTTGGAAGACTCCAAATTCAAGCTAAAAGGATTCAAAAATAGCTCAAAGAACTTGGATAAGTTCATCAAGATACAAAAGCCTACATCAAGCAAAACAGGTCTTGGATTTGGACAGGATCAAAAGAAATGGGAAGGAGAGTCAACCTCAAGTTTTGGAGAAGAAGATACTTTAGAAGAAGACAGTGTAAGAGAGAATGAGACATCTGAGAATGAGTTGGACAATAGAGAGTTCAACAAGAATAGGAACAATGCACAAAGAGGATATAGATGGAACAACAATCAGAATAGGTCAAGAGAGACCAAGAGACCAATGAGGTCAAGACAAGGAAACTTCAATGGAAGATGTTTTTCATGTCACAGGTTTGGGCACATGGCTTCACAGTGCAGGACATAGGAAAGATAGGAATATGGGAACATATAACTTTTCCATGGGTATTGCTACTCATGTAATCAGTTTGGTCACAAGGCAATAAATTGTAGGGTTCATGATAGAAGAAGGTATGGCTTCACTAGGAGAAATCCTAAGACATTTGCACCTCCAAGGAATAATAACATTAAGTGTTATAAGTGCAATAATGATGGTCACACAACAAAGTGGTGTAGAGCAGATATTCCAGAAACAAGTATGAACTAGAACAGAAATATGAACAAGAATAGGAACATGGATATGAACAAGAACATGAATAGGAATAGGAACATGAACATGGATATGAACAAGAACAAGAATAGGAATAGGAACATGGACATGGAAAATAATCAGAGGAAACAGAAATCTCAGATAAGAAGGAAAGAGGATAAAGGTAAAGAACAATGCTTTCTGGGAGTAGAAATACTCCCACCTCGAAATTAACCACCTCATGAGGAGGTGGGGGAGGGGCTAAGCTAAGAGGCTCATTCTTAGCCCCGAGCCCCAAAGGTGACCCTTTGCCATTGATGTCAAAGGGGGAGAGATTTGAGTAAGGGGGAGAGATTTAGATTTGAGTAAGAGGGAGAGATTTGGTATTTAAGAGAGCATTGAGCTAGGGGGAGCAATGTCCCAGGGGAAGCAGAACAAAGGAAAGGTCAAGTTTTCAGTTAAAAGAATTTGGGTTGCCATCAATGACAAAGGGGGAGATTGTTGGACATTTTGAGTCCATCGAGTTGTCATTGATGTCAAGGCATGAAGTTGTCATTGATTTCAAAAGGAATGCAATTGATTGGTTCCAAAAAGTTTCATAATGTCTTATGAAGCATGACCAAAAAGGTTTTTCATTAAAACCCTGATGGAGCAAAATAAAAGGTTTTCCATTAAAATCATTGGAGGAGAAAATAAAAGGTTTTCCATTAAAACCATTGAAGGAGAAAATAAAATGTTTTCCATTAAAACCATTGAAGGAGAAAATAAAAGGTTTTCCATTAAAACCATTGAAGGAGAAAATAAAAGGTTTTTCATAAAAACCATTGGAAAATAAAGTATAATAATTTTATTATACTAAGGAAGCTTAAAGTTAATTATAAATTAATTTTAAATTAATTTATTAGTTAATTTACTTAACTTGAAAATTTATTTAAATTAATTATTAATTAATTAATTAAATTAAGGTTAAAACCCTAAAGTGGGTTTTAGATTTGAAATTTGAAATTCAATTTCGAAAAGTACCGATGTGAGGAGGAATGTTATATTATGCATATAAAAGGGAGCACCTACCACTTTAATGAAATTACCATACCTAAGATACGAATGTGCGAAGCAAAGAATTTAGCGCTACGACCAAGGGAAACGAAAATGCATTTTTCGCATGTGAAAAAGGAGAAGTGTTGAAGGCATAAGAGGAAGGCATCTATCCTTCCTTCACGTGGGCCTTCATAGCCCATGCAACGAGTGCCCAAGCGCCTAAGCGCTTAGGCAAGAGGAGACGATGGATCGAGTCACATCGAATCCCCTTTTGGTGGGGAATACAAGGTACGCAAGGTGTTTAATCTCCAAAAATTTTGGAGGTTGGTTGGGCAAGTTAAAAATTAATTTTGCATGTTTATTATTGGTTCTAAGGTTGCAAGGGAGTTATAAGGTTTGGAAAAATTAAATTTTTAATATTGTTTGCTCAAAGGTTTTATGCATGGAGTGAAAAGTGTTTGGTTAATATTCTATAGTGGTGAATATTATTAAGTCTGGTCAATATTCTATAGTGGTGAATATTATTAAGAATGGTTGATATTCTATAGTGGTGAATATTATTAAAGTGGTTAATATCCTATGGTGGTGGATATTATTTTAAGAGTGGTTGATTTATTAGGGTGTTGGTCACTATTCTAAGATTGGAGTTGATAAGGTGTTTCCAAGTATTTTGTTATGTATGATTTGTTGAAAGAGGAAGAAATAAGGCATTGATTATATCTTGGTGCAAAGAATATTTTTGAGGAAATATTGGAATAATATTTTGTATTCTAACCTTCTTGAGTTTGGCAAAGAAGTGTTTTATGGTTGTGGCAGATTTGTGAGGTCTACTCCTTATCATCAAGAAAAAGGTATGAGCACATTCTTCCATAGTTAAGTTGATTGGTTGGTTTTCTAAAAAATAAGTTTGGAGTGAAAAGGACTTGATTAGGGTTTCCTTATTGAGTGTGTTGAGTGAATGCTTCAAGGTTTTCTGAAATAAAGAATTGTTGTTAAACCTTGTTTGATAAGAATTTGAACTATGGTTGTTGGAGGAATTGAATTAGGGTTTGAGTATCATTGTATGTGAAGATGATAAACATTGTTGTTGAAGTGATTTGTTGAGCAAAGAACTTGAACTAGGGTTTGATTATCATTGCTATAAACATTGTTGTTGAAGTGAGTTGTTGAGAAAAGAACTTGAACTAGGGTTTGAAAATATCATGAGTATCATTGTTATGTGAGATTTATTGTTGAGCATTGTTGGAAATATTTTGAGTTGGTGTTTACATGCCTGGACTAGGGTTTGTGAGAAAGGAGTGTTTCATTGAGTGATTGGTTGGGTAGAGTTGGTTGAGCCTAGTCAAGTGGATGTGTGAAGTGATTGTTCAAGTTCCATAAAATAAACTATTCTATATTCTGAATTGAGTTGTGAAAGTGATTGAGCATTGAGCTGAAATTGAAGCATATTGAGTCTCTAAAAATTCTCCTTATGTTTCTAAGAGAGTGATTGAAAGTAATTGAGCATTGTGATTAGTATAGAACATATTGAGTCTCTAAAAATTCTCTTTATGTTTCTATGATATTGGACAAGTTCTATGTGGACTTGTTGAGCATATTTGGACAAGTTCTGTGTGGACTTGTTGAGCATATTTGGACAAGTTCTGTGTGGACTTGTTGAGCATATTTGGACAAGTTTTGTGTGAACTTGTTGAGTATATTGGACAAGTTTTGTGTGAACTTGTTGAGCATATTTGGACAAGTTCTGAGTGGACTTGTTGAGCATATTTGAGCAAGTTCTAGAGAGGACTTGTGGATATATTAGTGTGAGATTTTGTGGAAGCTTGCAAGGTAGATTTGAGATAAGTCTTTGAGAAGACTTGAGAGTAGAGTTGATTGATTTGTTCAAAACCTTGAGTTAAGGTTTGGGGCAGATCCAGCAGAGTTGAGTCAAGCCTTGAGTTAAGGCTTGAAGATAGAGATCGAGGATAGATTTGTGCTAGACCGAAGGACTATGTTTAGTGTAGATTTGAGAGTAGATTTTGGTGTAGATTTGAGGATAGATTTGTACTAGACCAGAGATAGATATTGAGGATAGATTTGTGCTAGATCGAAGGACTATGTTTAGTGCATATTTGAGAGTAGATTTTGGTGTATATTTGAGGATAGGTTTGTACTAGACCAGAGATAGATATTGAGCAGATTTGTGCTAGACCGAAGGACTATGTTTAGTGTAGATTTGAGATAGATATTTGGAGGTGATAGAGTAGAGAGGATGGTAGTCTCTAGTGGATAGAGATCCATTAGCTAGGGTAGTGAAGATAGGTCTTCTGAGTGGGGATAAGAGTCTTCAGTGGAGAGAGATCCACAAGCTAGTGTAGTGGAGGTAGTTGTCTTCTAGAGGATCACTAACCAGAGTAGAGGAGAAGGAGTTCTCCTATGGATAGAGATCCATGAACTTGATTTAGGGGATTGGTGTCTCCTTTGGACAGAGGTCCATAAACATTGTAATAGGGAAAGGATTCCCAAGAGATTGATCGAGAAAATTTTAGTGAAATATTTTCTCCGTGGAGTAGCCCACATTGGGTGAACCACGTAAATTGTGGTGTCTCTATTGTGTGTGGTGTTTTGTGCATTGCTTTGATTACTACTGTTGATATTGCTATCTATACATTGCATATATTGATTTGGAAAGAAAAGTAAAAAGTGGTCTTATACTGTTCACCCCCCTTCTCAGTATAAGCTTGTGTTCTTTAGTGACGTTCCACTTGGGCTATTGCTCATCCCTTCATAGTGTTCATAAAAATGGCAATTCATTGATTGTTTCATTTTCCATTGGATGTTCTTTGAAAAAGCCCCCTTAGGTGCATGCTCAAATTGGCCCTACCATTGATAGTTCACATAAATTATAGGATGAACGGTCACTATTCTACCATCTCATGTCTAAATTCTATTGGTGCTGCATAATATCATTGAAATCCTTCATACTACGCATAGTCTTGTGCATATACCTCCACCCTATGTTTTTTTATGTTGAACCATACCAAATTTGTACTCACGCATGAAGTCAAATAAAAAATCTCCACCCAATTATGTATATCCTACTGCCTTTCGAAGGCCCTATGTTAGAGTACCTGACATCTAAAACATCATGATAATTCTAATTGTTGACATACATCCCCACACCCTATTGATAATTTCATGTGATACACCCATATGTCGATGCTTGCTCAACCAGTTATCCACTATCATTGCTTCTCCACATAATTTAGAAAGAATATTCCATATCACTTTTCGATGAACCTATTCATGTCATGTTGGCCACTATCTAGTCAACAACATTCAAACCTATCTGTTTTGCCCATTTGACCCCCCTTGTGATCATTTTTCTATCAAGCCCTTGCCACATCATGGGTGATTTGCTTATGTAACCAAACCATCGTCGAAATCTCCTTGCTGTCATCCAAAGGGAGCAACAAGTCATTGCTTATCTACTTGTTGTGTGGGCCCCGATCATCCATGTAGTTATACATTTGACAAGCTCCATTGTGCCTTCAATCATGTTGATTCCACCTCCGTTCTAGGTATACCTTTGTCATTTTTCCTCAGTGTTGTGTTGACATGGGTTTGAGTACCATGGATTTATTGTTTTGAAGGTGTCCTTCGCGGCTTCCTCACATTGCTCCCACGTATAAGGTTAGCTTCACCGTCCGCCATGTCCATAGAACTTGTGCACATGAAAATATAACTATTAGAAACATAAACGTTAACATTCAGACCTAATGTAATAGTGATAATATAAAATGTCAATGATAGTCCATCAAAAGGACTTTTATTACCTTTATACATAGATACAAAATGTAATATTAAGACAAGGCAACATTCACTTTTGTTATATATATATATATATATATATATATATATATATATATATATATAAGATATATACTATTTTATTTTGCTTATTTAAATTTTTTATATATTATTTTTTTCTGGTTTTTTTGTTATTATATATATAATGTATAATAATAATAACAAGGTTTTATTTATTTTTATTTTATTTTTGTTATTATTATTATTTTTAATTGTTTTTTTTTTAATTTATATATTTACATATATAAATTAATTTACTTTATGTCATTTTTCTTTCTTTTAATTATTTTATTTTATTTATTTAGTTATATATAATATAAAAATTATATATATAATATAACTATTTTTTTTATCATTAAGCTTTATTTTAATTTGATTTAACTAATTTCACATGCATGAATTATTTAAAATAAAAACTATACAAATTAAGCCAAAAAAAGGACACCTAACTAACCGCTTAAAAACCAAAAACAACAAGTCAAAACCAACTAACTCAAACAAGCATATCAAACACTCTAGAAGAAGACAAGGAGGAACTATTCCACAAGCAAATTACATTGCACCCTTCATGGAGCAAGACCTAACAAAACAACACTCAAAGACAATTGACACTCCCAAAAATCAAAATTTTAAGGTGGGTCTCCAATTTTGGGGTACGTTGTGGAGCAGCCACAATAAATGGGGAATTTGTTGGGAAATACTCCTGAGCATTTTAGGTGATGAACCCAACCTAAAATGAGAATATAATAGATAATAAAAATAAAAATTATTCAATTATGTCCCAAGAATATGGGGGTAAACAGTCTTGAATAGAAATAACTAATCTATCTGACTTTGCTCAGTATGTGAAAATGTGATTCATTCCTACATTTTTGAAAATACTCTAGATTCCATCATTATTTTTTGCATTAGGCTATGAAGTATCGCTCATAAGTAAATAATTATAGATAGATCCCCATTATTAGTCAAGCATCTATAGCCTCGGTGAGGTTTATCTAACTCATCGTTATGTTTGCTCAATGATTTGCAAAGATTTTTCTTTTATTAGAGCTATATCTAGATAGAGCTCTACTTTCAGTTAGGAATCCATAGCCCTAGTAGAGTTTATCTAGATCTTGTGACTGATTTGATCAATATTTTCGATGCTCATTCTCTCTCTTTTTTTTCTCTTTTATTATTATTATTATTTATTTTTTATTTTTCATATATATAAAACATTTTTTCCTTTTCAAAATACAAGCCTTACAAAGCTGCAAGCATCATTGGGGTAACGCAGCCTACAAGTGAAACATTTTAGATTTTTGCCTAGGGTTGCAAATCAATATAACTTCATCCTTCCTATTTCCAAAAACACCATTTAACATGTGTGAGTTACATGTGGAGATTTGGAAAAATCTTTCATTGTTTCACTTTCCCAATTTTGGTCTCAAAATCTAAGCATGATCACCAAATAACTCATCCCCATTTTCTCGGGTTCACCAATTTTTATATCAGGTACTCCAACCTATTAAATAAAGGAGCTTCAAAAGTGGGCAAGATACCATCAATTAGCGACCATGAAACATCACCTCAAAAAAAGGGGACAACCCAAAACACAAAACTCAAAACACAAACCAAAACTATATACAAATGTACAATATGCTACAGGGTGGTGCAAAGCTTTAACTATCACTTCCATGAATCCCAAACATGACTAGAACATTTTAGAAGACATATTTTTTTGGGTAGATTAATAAATTTATTAAAACCAAGGTATTTGAAAGGTGCCCTAACACCTTGAACAATAGAGGATCATCAGAGGATCAAAAATGATAAAAAAAGAATAGAAGAAAGACATTAATAATTGCCAGATGAAGCAAAAATACAATCTCAAAAATACACCTTAGACTAAAAGGAGTCAATAGCCTTGAACAAATAGGCACTGAGAGAAACACCAGATCTCAAAAAGGAATGGTCCTCGACCAAAAAGGAACCCAAAAAAATGTGATCCACCAACGCAGAGGACCTAGAAAAATAGAGGAAGAACCATCAGCCATCAAGAGGAGTATCCAATTGCATGAGGGACAAAGCAACACCTTCTGGACCAACATATTTCATAAAAAAATCCATAGTTCTATCCTTGGGAATAACAATGCAAGCCTCCTTAGCAATATCCATTACATCTTCATCGTTGACAGCATCTTTGATGTCAAAGGAAACTTCAACATCGACCAAGGCATAAACATTTTCAAAATTATCACAGAAGAACAAGAGGCTAAGTGCATGGTGTTGTTCTTTGAGGGTTGAAATCACATTTCCAATTGCAAAGTGAGAATTTTCAAGATGGTCAATGGTGGCAGAAGTAACATGCACAGCCAGCTTGTGAATATATCTTTCGACAAGGTCAGGGGAATTAGACTTATCCTTTGGAGTTTTTACAGAGGTGGACGGAGTAGTTTTGAAAACTTCTTTATGTTTCACCCTATGGGAAATATAGATAGGGGTATTTTAATATTTGGCTTTCTTTCTAGTAAAGAACTCAAAAATAGATTTGCTCCCTTTCTAGTTTCTTTTGGATTTGAAGGTTTTAGGTCTCGAGGTTGAGGGCGAATTCTCCAAGTCATAATCAAGGGCAGGGAGATTACCTGAAGGGAATTACAGAAGGAGGTCCTTTTAAAGGACCTTGAAAAGACCTTGGTGGCAAGGTTTGGCCTCATCCTTCTTGTAATGGTTGGTGGTGATGGTATAGTCCATGGACCAAAAAAATGCAGTAGGAATGTTCATAATTTTTGAGTCCTAGAAATGATTAACAAATGCAAGATGAAAACAACATAGTTGAGACTCAACATTGTCACAAGTACAATATTGCATTATTGGCTTAAGGATTTCTTTCCAGGGAGTTGACAAGTCATGGTGAAACAAACTTTTTTTACCTTCTTGTGGATGGGTGAATTTTTCTCGAAGAGTTTCAACTCTGCCTCCCAGTTGTGCTTATTTTTTCTGATGATTTTTCCCTCTAAGTTTTGCCCTGTCAGGTTCACCAACAACTCAATGGAAATTTGGAATTGGATGCCATGGATGTAAACCAAACCATTATCCTAGGTTGTCACGAATGCCTTAGTAATATTATTGTGCACCCCGTTGAATAGATTAAAAAAATTGATGATACCATGCTTATCCTTAAACATATGAGTAGAAATAGAATCTAGATCAACAATTTGAGGCTCGATGAAAACAACTTTCCCTTCTTTCATGGTGACAAAAGGAAATAAGGAAGGAAGGTAAATGAGTGGATAAAGACATAGATCTAAAGGAATAGAAATGTAATGGTATATTTTTTGAGAAGATCACAAGAGGACTAAATAGAAAGTGATGCTAGGCCAAAAAGGAAAACCTTGGCAAAAAGGATAATGATGGTTAGAACATTGGGCACAACACAAAAAAGGGTGATGAAAATGGGTAGGAATAATAAGGTAGAACACCGTCCCAATGAAGATGGATCTTCTGGTGATACTCACATAATAGGGCCAATGGCAAAAGCAGGCACAAAACCTAGAAGGGATTGGGATGCACATTCGAGAAAGCCTCGAGAGAATGCAAAAGGTAAAGCGTTTAGACAAGATTCTCAAAAAAGGTCAAATTACAAGCATCATTCCACATGAGATTGAAATGATTTAAAATTACAATGGAAATGGCATCGGGATTCCTCATGGAAATGATTATCAATAAATAAGGGGTATAAGTAAGGGGCGGCAGAGAATTAGAAATTATCAACATAGATCGCCTTTTCAAAGGAGAATAATAAGAATGATGAAAAAAATCTCTATTTTGGAAATTTTTGGAACTTTGATATGGGCCCAATGAATCACACAAAAATGGAAATCTTTGGTAGTGGAAAAATCAAGGATTTCAAGTTTCACCCCGACAGATGGTATTTTGATCATAACATGATATGCAAGCCAAGTTTTGATCAGAATACATATAACATGATATGCAAGACAAGTTTTATAGACATCCAGAGAAAACCATATTAAGCTAAATGATACAACAATCTTCATGTTGCCTCGCTCATCCCACCAATTTAATTTAGTTCCATTAAAAATCCCATAGGTGAGGATCAAGTCATTAAATTGATTAGACAAACTTATATTTGTAATTCTTTCTTGTCTATTCTTTAAAACTTTAATTTCACAAAAATTCCTAATTTAGAATTAGGCTTTCTTTTTCAAACATGAGATTTTGCAAACAAGAGCCTATTTCTAAAAATTTCAAAGCCAATTCATTATTCATGTTTTTAGGCCAATAAAATTTATGCAACCACTTGCAAGCATCTAGGATATTTACTAAATGAGGATCATCATAAATTTCTATCCTAGATTCCATTATAAACTGTTGATGAATTTGATTCAACAATTCAAGTGCATAAAATTCTTTTTTATTCATCAAAGAATTCTTATTAGAGGTGTGATTAGACATCAATTCAATCTCTCCATTAAACTCCAATGGCATTTCATCATAACTAGTATTAAATCCAATTAGTTATTATATAAATATTTATCTGGAGCTTGTATGTTTGGACACAAAAGGTTAGATTTTACCTCTTGCACATTTTAATTTAACAAAACTTGGTGAGTATTTGCAATTCCTTCATCTATGTCATGGTATTTATCATTTTCATTAATTACTTGTACATAAAACATACCAAAATTAGGCACACGATTAAAAATATGCCTATAATTTTCAAAAATTACATATTTTTCATCAAAGTTTTTGTCAAATAACTCATATCCATGATCAATTTCTTTAGTTTCTTCAAATAGATCAACCTCTTTTTCATTTGGTTCTAATTCTTTGTTAATCATCCATGATATTTCTTCATTTTTAATATTCAAAACAATCATGCGAATTTGTATCCAAATTTTCAATATCCTGAAATGAAAGAGCAGATTTTACCTCTTCCTCATCCAAAATAGATGAGTCATAAGAAATTTTTACCATTTCTTCCCTTTCTATTTCAAAAAAAAAATCAATGAATTTGTGTTCAAAATTATTGAATTTTGTAACCTTTTCAAATCTTACGAATGTAAGATCTTCATATGAAGTAGAAGTTTCAACCTCCTACACATCAAATGGAATAGAAGTTTCATAAATAGGGGTGTGAGAAAACACTACATCTTCATATCTTCCCTAACCATTGTAAAAATTTTCATCCAAATTCGTGGGATGAAACTCTTGCATTTATGACATGATATTTTGATTCATATATCAATTATTTTTCTTCTTTGTTCTCAGCAATAGAATCATTATAATTTTACAACACTTGATAAGATTCCAACCCTTCTTCCAAAATATTCTCAAATTGTACAAGATTTGTAATATCCTCATGTGAGAAAGCAATTGTATTATCCTACATATCAATTGACACAAAATTTTCATTAGAAGGTTTGGATTGAGTGTATTCTTCCCACTTATTCCAAGAATCATAATAATCATCTTCTAAAATCAAGTGGTGATTCTCAACTACTTATTCAACATCTTTTAACTCATTCACATGTTCCTCATCAAATTCAGATTCACCTTCCTTAGATTGTTCAATGATTTCCAAAAGTGGGATACTTTTCGTATCCAAGTATGTAAGGCTATCACAATCCACATTTTTAACCCATGATTCAATTTCATAACAATTTGGAAGGTGTGAGTTTTATTGACCATCAATTTCAAGAATCTTGTTCGAAGGGTCTTTCGAGAACCAGTGGTGAAATTCTATTATATCCTCAAATTCATTTATTGATTTTATTTTAATTTCACTTTCAACCACTTTATTCAATTCCATTGGATGTTATGTCCTATCACATATCTCAAAATTAATCAGATTTAGGACACCTCCATTATATGAATACTCATGCATTTCTAGAAATGAACCCATATCTACACAATCCTCATTGGTGGATGTTGGCTTGGCAACTTGCATATCCTATTGAATGATATCTAAGGTGGTTATAACATTTGGAAATTTAAATTTTCCCTCTTGAACATTCACCTTAGGTATCATTTGAGTGAAGGGTGCTATATTAGATAGTTGGTGTAGGTTGGCATCAATAACTCTAGAAGAACAATATCTCATGGGAACATGCTGTACTTCTTCTTCCATTTCTAAAACACATCGTTGTTCTAACTTTTTGAGGACCTCATATATTTTATCTAGGGTGTATGACTCCCATGTATACTTGAATAGCTTCCTCTTATGTTGTGTTAAAATTTTCCCACATTTAATAGTGCAACTCATGAAACCTCTCATTGAATTGACTCATGGATTCATTAGGCTCTTTACAAATAGATGTAAACTAATTTTGCAACATATCTAAGTCCACCTAATTACCAAAATGATAAATATATGCTACTTCTAGTCGGATTCAAGAAGTCCTAACCTCCATGGGTAATTGGCCATACCAAAAGAATGGTCTAACATCCAAAATGTATGAAAATAATGTACAAACAACATCCTCATGTAAAATTTGGCATTGAAATAACGTGCTCTTGTAGAAATGCAATTTTGGTATGTATCCCCATGTCTCATTTTGATCAGACTATCATAGAAACTCCAATAATATTTTAGAAATTTTATGGGGTATCCCAGGTATAGGAAAATACTTATAATGATCCCAAAACATAGATACCATTCTTTCTCTTTAATATATCATATCATATATTACATCAAATGTCACCATTAGTGAAACTCAAAGAATAACTTAGAACCAAATTTGTTAGTCAAATAAAAATATCTTGCAAAGAAGCATAAAATGACTAACAATTTTTAAATGAGTAAACCACAAAGATCATCATGTTAGTATCATCCAAAAGATATGCATAAATTAAACCATGACATGAAAGAACATTCTCAAATTTGCCAAAAAGTTTGTATTAACACACATCCAATAGAGAATGTTATAATCAATGAAAATGATCAACAAAA